>CM038793.1:211931348-212384908 GCA_021764765.1 Vicia sativa
GAATGTAACTCACTTGCAGGAGCATGTTGAATTCCTGCATGTTTCTGGCATTCTTCACACCCTTTAGCAAAATCTATACAATCTTTGAGCATGCTGGGCCAATACATGCCATATCGGAATAACAACCATTTCATTTTATGGCCTGCTTGATGTGCCCCACATACCCCATTGTGGACCTCTGATAATGCTAAGTATGCCTCACCTTCTCCTAGGCACTTCAGTAATACGCCTTCCTGGGTCTTCTTGAACAATTCATTTCCCATGAGGACGTATGATAACGCTCTATATTTTATCTTCCTATCAACATTCAATGTTGGGTTTTTTAAATAATTCACAATTGGACTTCGCCAATCTGCATCTGACAAGGTGTCTATGGCTAATACTTTGAATTCCTGCATCTCAGCACAACCTAACTTTATATTTTCTAAGTCTGATGGTACAAGTCTAGTAGCCATAACCCTTCCTCTTAATTCAACCAAATCTTCAAATTTTTTGGTGGAAACTTTATACCCTGAAGCTAATTGTGCTAGATCATTTGCCTCTTGATTTTCTATTCTTGGTATATGTTTAATATCCATGTATTCGAATTTTTTGAGTAGCCTATTAACTATGATGAAATACGTAATCAAATTGTCCTTTATGCATTTGTATTCCTTTGTTATTTGCTTGACCACTAGCTCCGAATCTCCTTTAATTTCGACTCTAGTTGCCCCCAATTCCAACAAAGCTTCAAGTCCAACGATAAGCGCTCCGTACTCAGCTTCGTTGTTCGAGCAACGAGGACCATCTAACTTATACTTGAATTTTGTTGGAATTCCTTCGGGAGAAATTATAAGAACTCCAACACCACTACCATCTTTATGGGTCGAACCATCAAAGTATAATTTCCAAGGTTGCATTTCAACGTAACCCATGACAATCTCTTCGATCAGTGAATGAACAACAATGAAATCAGAAACTACTTGACCTTTCACAGCTCTTAAAGGCATGAAAGTCAAAGAATACTCTATCAAGGCCAAAGCCCATTTACCAATTCTGCTATGCATTATTGGTTTCGAAAGCATGTGTTTGATAACATCGAAATGAGATGAAACATGAACGTCAACAGGCTTTATATAATATTTAAGTTTCATACAAGAGAAATACAAACAGAGACATAGCTTTTCTATGTTGCTATATCTGGTTTCCGCATCATTCAACACCCTACTTAAATAGTATATGGCTCTTTCGATGCCATTGCTATCTTCTTGTGCTAACATACTACCTATGGTAACTTCAGAGGCGGATATGTACAATCTCATGGGCTTTCCCCATGAAGGTGGAGACAAGATAGGAGGCTGAGTGAGATATCTTTTTATATTGTGAAACGCCTTCTCATGTGCTTCGTTTCATTCGAAGGCTTGTCCTTGCTTCAAACGAAGTAACTGAGAGAAAGCCTGGGTTCTTCCACTTAAATTCGAAATGAACCTTCTTAAAAAGTTAATTTTACCTAGCAAAGATTGCAACTCCTTTTGATGTAGGTGCTTCTCTACAATGGCTTTGGTCTTGTTTTGCTGATTTCGATACCTTCTTATGAACCACAAAACCAAGGAAATCTCCACCGCAAAAAATGCACACTTAAGGAGGTTCATTTTAAGTTATGTTTTCTCATTCTTTCTAATGATTGGCTCAAATGATGCAAATGAGTTTCTAGACATCGATTTGATGACTATATCATCAATGTACACCGCATAAAAGTCTCAATGAAATCATGAAAATCAAATTGCTGTCTTTGATAAGTTGCTCCGCTTTTTAAACCAAAAGGCATTACTACCCATTCGTAGGTGCCTAAGGCCCCGGACAACGAAACGCCTTAGCAACATCTTCTTCAAAGAATAAAGATCTGTTATACCCAGTATCCATCTAACATACTTAAATATTCAAATCCTGCAGAAAATCTATTAACATTTCGCCACGTGCATGGAATACTCATCTTTGGGGTAGCAGATTTAAATCTCTAAAATCTATGCATTCTCGTAGAGCCATTCTTCTTAATAACAGTACTATATTTGCTAACAATCGACATACCTTGTGGTCCGATGAATCAAAGACAACAACCTTTCAATTTCAACTTTAATCTTCGTGAGAATCACGCGAACCTTCTAGGGTCTGCTTGATGGGCTTTTGCCATCCTTGATTGGAAGTCTGCTTTCCACTAGATCCTCTTTAAACCAGCATTTCATCATAGTCCCACGCTAAACAATCTTTGTTTTTCTAAGAACTTCGATCACTTTCGCTTGAGGATTGAATTGAGTTTTGTGCTCACGTAAGTTATTCTTTTGTGTTTTCATCTCCCAAGTTCACCTCTTCGAGTGGATCCTCGCTAACATTTTAGCACCGAGTCTGGGTCCTTCTCAAGCCTAAGGGTTCTTTATCATAAATGGCATCTAGCCTTGATCTATTTCAACTATTTCTTGTTCTTCAAAGGGTGAGCCTTTTGAGCCATCCCCACCTATTTTGTTTACTTACACCATACTATCTACTTTCTAAGGCCGCCCATTCGCTTCACCATGTAGGCGAAATATTTTCAAAAAGGAGGACTCAATCATGAGCAGACTATCGAATTCCCACCGCCGCTTCTTTGTGCAGCGCTCGACTTCTCCATCTCCCTTGATTACCCTTCTATCCCAATACATTCCATCATGGCGGGGTCATGTAATAATGCTGCGTTCCTCTTATCAACTAGGTTGACTGCTGTCATGAAATAGCTTTGATCTGCTTCGATGTTTTCAACAATGCCATCCTCTCTCCATAACACTAACCTCTGATGCATCGACGAGGGGACTGCTCCAACGCCATGGATCCATTCTCTGCCCAACAAAGAAATTGTAGTTGGTTTAGCTTCGATTACTATGAACATAGTGGGTCCGCAACTTGATCCCACTGTCAAATCCACTTGGATCACCCCCAATGTCTGGCCTACTTTACCTTCATAGTTTGATAGTACCATATTGTGTGGTTTTATGTTAACATCCTGTATCCCCAACTTCTTCAACATGAAATGAGGCATCAAGTTCACTGCAGCGCCTCCATCCACCAGGACTTTGTTTACGCCATGTGTACCAACTTTTGCTCGAATGAACAATGGCTTTAGGTGATTTTGCATGGTGGTTCTGGTAATCAAGAAGGCATTCTCGCTTCGATGCCCCATTATCCATCACATAATAGCAAATTAGCCTATGTTTCGTCAGGTCTATTGCATCATCCTCCTCGTGCTCTCCGACTTCGCCTCTTGCCCAAATTGCAAGGCAACACGATACTACATTGCGCTTGATGTTGAGTGAAGATTCCCTTCGATTCAAATTATCAACAAGATATCCTCATCCTCCTCCGACCGCGATATTCCTTCGATTTGTTTTGCTTTGTTTCAGAAAAGTTTCCTACTAACCGAGGTTTGCCCCTGTGTTGATTGTTTGGTGCAGTTTGTTGGTACTCAATTCCTCTTTGTCCTTGCTCAAGCCACCTTTGTCTAACATAGCTTCTCTCTCATCTTTTCGAACTCTTTGTTGCCTGCGCCATTGTGACCTTGACATAGGGTTCTTTCCTTTGTAGTTTTCCAACCTTACTTCTTCCCTTTTCGCCATATTGAACTGCCTTCTGTACGCCATGGCATGGCGTGCATTTCATTCATTATTCCTCCACTTGTCTTTCCCCTTGTCAGCCCTAACTTGTAGCCACTTGTCCATTGGTACCTCAGCAGGAACTTTGAATGTTACCCTTCGAGCGCCTCTAGGATAAGGGTCAGCCTGTATAGTTGTTCTCGAAATGTTGACCCATCTGACCAGTTTCTATGTGGTTCCAACATGGGGCGAAAGGGACTATTTCGAAGGTTTCGGCCATTTTCTGATCATATACTGCAGAACATCTTGGACACACTAGGCATTTGGTTGCCCCCTTGTGACAACGAACTAAGAACCCCAAAAGACTTTCTCCAGCCTTAGGGTAGCATCTGAACAGCTGGTTATCCTGGCGCCAGTTGACGCCTGTTCGTGCCCTTTGTCTTTTTTCAAAGTCTGCAGCAATTCTCTGATTACAAATGATGTTGCATCTGGGACATAACATCATTACAAAGATTCTCTTTGTGGCATAGCATAAGGTCTTTGAGACCGGCATCCCTAGCATAACTGCCTTCCATCCGATATTTTTCTTTCTCTAAGTACCTTTCCATTTCCTTCATTTCGAACAAGGTTGCTCCATATTTACCATGTTAACATCCACATCTCTCCTTTGACATCAAGATCTCCCTATCCTGTAGGTTTGATGTCTTCAACCGGGTCTTTGAGCTCATGGAATACTTCACCATGTAATCGATCCTTCCGCTGGGCTCCCCAAGGTATCCCATATTCTTTCGAGGAAGAACCGCAAGCAGGATCTCAGATTTCTCCAACTTACGCCCAGCCTTCAAGAGTCGTGTCAAATTTTGTTTTTGGTTCTCCCGGCCTTTAGAGTCCGGATCTCTTTCAAGCAAATAAAGGAACCGCTTCGATCGAAGCTTGTTCCTTATGGAAGTCCTCAAGAATTTCCTTTTCGACTTCGCCTAACACGTAGTTTTCATCTTCGTTTTCCTCTTCTCGATGCAAGTGTCACCTTCATTTGCTCCAACCATATTTATCTCTCCAATGTATGCGTGTTCGTAGTAATTGGTGTCAGCAACATCTAAAGGGTCATCATCCACTTTCATCTTTGGCTTGTCAGCGAACCTTAATCTACCATCCTTGATTGCATTTTGAATCAGATCCTTGAAAAGAAAACATTGTGAGGTTTTGTGGCCTAAGAAACTGTGATACTTACAAAATCCCTTTCTTTCTTTGATCTAAAGGTGGTAATTTGACATTCAATGGCACTATTAGTTGGCCATCTTTGACAAGCAAATCAAAATTTCATCACATTGCTACGTCGAAGGTATACACCTTCTTTGGGAACTTGTCACTTTTCTCATTTTCAATAATTTCTTTCCCTTTGTGGGAACTAGTAATTTACAAGAGTAAGGTGGAGCCTATTTTAATTCACGAGATCAATTTCACCCTTCAATTCGTGGTAATCTTCCGCTTCCCGCCGACATAGGAAACCCTTTCTTTCTTGTTATTTTTAAAACCCCGGCTTTCTTTTAGTCTTCGACTTGTCGAACCCCGTCCGCTAATTGGGCCATATCCTCAAGTATTGTGTATCTAATTTTTTCTAATGGAGTAGTCTAGGCCACCAAAACCATTTCGACTAACTCATGTTCAGAACCATCGTGAAACATCTAGATTTCAAGAGTCCAACCTATTCGATAATCATCTATGGGTTTAGTAAACTTCCTCTTGACCGGCTAGCTCTTTCGAGACTTATTTTAGATTGTCCCATGTAGAATTGTTCATGGAATAATCTCCAAAAGAGTCCAAGTATCTATGGATCCAGAGGCAATGGTGAACCATGTGAAAGCATTCTTAGTTAGGGAACTTGGGAAATATTTAATCCTAAGATTCTCATTATTTGCTATGTCTCCGCTTTGGTCGATACACTGCTATGTGTTCGATCGTTGACTCATTGGTGTCTCCAAAGAAACTTTGTAAATTTAGGGACCTTATCCCCTTGGTAAATCAGCAGCATCACATAATCTACTATGGAGAGGAGTAGTTTGGCCTTCTAATTCTCAGATTGAGACCGTTTTGAGCCATAATTTTCTATCATGGTGGTTAAATTATTTTCGCCAAGATGTTGTCATTTCTAATTCTATGAACGACTTCATCAAGATCTTGGTGTCGACCCACCATGACAACTCCTCTAGGTTGTTCTTCTCGAAACTCGGGACTTCTAACCTTCGACCTTGCCCCTCGGTTCTATAACTCCCTTGTGGTTCCTCTCGAATCATCAAGATCTAACCTTCGACCCTTGCCCTAAGTTAACCCCTCTCGGCTGGTCTATAGGTGGGTCATCGCAATTTGTTCTATGATGGGTATGTTCGTCAACCAACGCCTCGATTCGCCACGCCTTTTCCTGGAGCAAAAAATATTCTATTCAACTCATGTTGTCCGCGTTTTCTCTGTTGGTTACAGTTACATTTTGTACTATTGGGGCAAAGATTTCTTGCATAGTCTGCGCTGTCACTCCTATCATATTATGGTTACTATCATCCATTAATTGTCTAAAGGCCATCTGATTTTTTGTGGTTAAGATAGGCAGTGTATTATGACCTACTGAACCTTGGGTATTTGTCATAAATTGGTTGGCCCCAGATCCGAACCCAAATTGTGGTGACGAATTTGATGTGGAAGTGTGCAAACCTACCATAAAAGATGTTGGCATCCCATAAGAGGGATTTCTGGGTCTATTGCCATCGAAACCGGGTGGTCTAGTTGGTGGGGGTGGCTAAATGGACTTGGTCCTCGATGGTGGGACAACTCGCAGGATAGCCAAGGTCCCGTGATTTCTAGGGTCGAACTGTTGGTTGTCATGCCACTTGCTCCATTTGTGGCCACATCGGTAGGAGATGCAACAGATCGCTGCTCAAGGATCGCTAGACGCCCCGCCGAAATAGATGTATTTGTCTGCTCCATGTAGGCATTTTGTTCCCTTGTTGATTGCTTGATTAGACATTCTCGCTACTACGCTTTCTTCTCGGGTCGTGGTTGGTTACTATTAGTTGTTTTACCACTTCTAAGGTTCATATAAATAAATTGATACTTAAAAGAACTTACACAATGAGTGTTCTAAAAGGTGACGCTACCGAGGATGCGAACGTGAGTTCGAATCTTCCGCACGCAACGATTTAAATCTTTGATTTGTTTATAAAGATGCGAGCATCAAGCTTTATTATTTTCAACACAAGAAAGATGATTTAATGATTATGAAAAAGGGAAAGTCGAATACCCTCAATTGATATTGGTATGCGAACTACTCAGCTAAACTAGACATAACGCATCGGGGAGATTCCGAGTAAGGGGATTGTTATATAAAGGAATAGATGGAGCACCCTAAATATATGTAGTTATCTACAGCTTTATATATGAATACGTTTGATATGTTTGTGTGTTTTAATTGCTATTTCTATGATTGGGAAAGTTTCTCCTTTGGATTTTTAGAAATGTATTGTGGGATTCTAGGTTTTGTTATTATTGTGCTCGCAAAGATCTCAGGATCTTCTCGCATACATATCCCCAGTGGGAATCGCATTTGTAGCTCGGATCTACAAGGTTCTATGGTTTGTTTGGTCCTGAGGGAGATAGAAATTTGCCGGCAAGGATGAGACCTCAGGCTCACGATTCTCAAAAGGATGTTGAGAAAGTCGTAATCGTAGTTCCCACTTATGCTAGTGGAAAGCAACGGATGTTAGTAAGAGACAGATAAATGTCATCTTAATGAAAATGTATCTAATCTATTTCATCACATACATTTTGAAAAGTTTGATTGATTAAAATCTTCGTCGTAAGTATTAGGTGTTTTGCTTGAGTATACAAGCGCTACCACTTACATGTTTAAGAAAGATGTTTGAAAAGATGATTGAATCTTTTAACTGTAAGTATTGGGTGTTTTACTTGAGTGTACAAGCGCTACCACTTACAATTAAGAGATGTTTTTGTTTGAAAATAGTTCGAAAAGTTTTTGACTGATGTGATGTGATAGATGAGATACTTCTTCCATGGAGATGATAGATGTCTAAATCTCGAGGAGAAATTGATTGATTAAAGGATGCTTTAAGAAGCCCGTGGGTCCTGTATTGTTAGCCCAAGAGGAGGCATCTGAGGGTCATCGAGGTCCTTGTATGAAGCTCAAGAGGAAGCTATAGGTATGGTCGGTTTTGGCTTGAAAGGGATTTCACCGAGAAATCATCCTTTTCCGAATAAGAGCAATTTCACCGGAAATTTTACTGGGAATTTGAAAGTGATTTCACCGGAAACCATCCTTTCTGTGGTTCTATCTTAGCGGTGATTCTTTGTATTGGAAGCCCAATAGAGGTCAAGAGATTTCTGCCTCTTTCATTGTATGATGCCCAAGAGAAGGCTAAACTCAATGAGGAGTTCTTTTGAACGAAGCCCAAGAGGAGGTCGACTCAACAGGAGTGTTGTCTTATACGGCCTAAGCTGAGGCTAAACCTATGGGAGAGTTTTCTTTGTACAAAGCCCAAGAGAAGGCTAGACTCTGTTGGAGATAAATTATCTTGTATGAAGCCCAAGCGGAGGCTAGCCCATGCTGGTGATGAATTGTCTTGTATGAAGCCCAAGCGGAGGCTAACTCTGTGGGGATGAGTTATCTTGTATGAAGCCCAAGCGGAGGCTATAACTGGAAAAATGAGAATCGAATTCTGGGCAAACGTGTTTCCAGTTGTTGTTTCTTGATCATGTGAGCTCCAACGGCCTATAAGGAAGCTATGAGGATGGTTTGCACTCTCGATCAAGTCAATCGCTCTACACAAGTCGACCTGCACAAGCTTGAAATGGAAACTGGAAAATGATGTAAATCGTGTTACAGTTAGATGTTCTTGTTTTGGATCATGTCTATGAGGTATAGGGAAGATGTATGTATGATTACAACATCAATTGATCCAACCAAACTTCAGATTCGAATCTTATGGCAGTTTTGCAAGTTTTGAAAATATGAAAATGAAAACTGATTTTTAGCTTTGATCAAGTTGTTTTTAATCTTGGAACAAGTTTAATTATGATCATGGAACATGTTGGACACCAAATTTCACCATGTTTCCATTGAATTTTGAAAGTTGCAAGTTTTCTCAAAAATAGTTATGTTACTTAATTTTGAAGAAAGAAGTGAGAAGCATGACTTTGCAATGTTTTTGGTGTCGATTTGGACTTGAAATGTGATAAATTTATAGGCAAGAGGTTCTGAAAATGTTAGGCAGAAGGATGCCATTTGGTGATTCATGGATTGCTTAAGGGCAAGAAAGACAACTTACCCAAAAAGGAAACTTTTTTTCACCATGTGCCCAATTTTTACAATTTGATCCAATCTTTCAATTATCATTGATCATTGATATTCCATCATCCATCCACTTGGCAAGGTTAGAAAGCTTCTAGATGAAGAAAACATAAATGACCTATAATCTTGAAGTTATGATCATGGAAAATCAAGTTTCATGGAGCCTTATGTTTCAATTTCAAAAGTATAGCTAGACTCCATGGATTTGAGAGTTCTTGGACATTTTGGAAAGATCTTCCACAAGCTACAACTTTCATGTTTTGAGTTTTTCAAATTCCAATTGAAATTGGTGAAAAATGGCTTGAAGTTTGGAAAGAATGAGAAATTTTAATTTGACTTTAAGTTGAACTTTTGACTTTTGTTTTTTTGATCATGATGGATCATTTGAAGTATTTTGATGTTGGAAAAAGTTTTGTTTTGAAAAATTTGACCAAAAGTCAAAGTTTGACTTTTTTAGATGAAATTTCATCGATGTTTCAAAACGATCGATGAATTTCGTGAACCTCTCGTGATGTTTTGAATCCGTAAATTAGGTCAAGATGTTGTATCTAAGATATAATGACCAATCTCTATCCAAAAAGTCAATCACGCTCAAAAATCGAGAATGCCTATGCTCGACCAAACCCTAATTGGTCGATCCTCGATCGATCCGTGAGAAAATTTGATATCCGAGGATCGAAGGTTGATGATTTGATCAAGATAGATCAAATAAGATGAGAAAATCTCAAACCCTAATTGGTTAGCTCTTGAATCAGGTGAAAATCTGATGAAACCCTAATTTTGACCTGTGAGTGTTATACCCGATTAATGTTGTCTGAACTGTTAGTTATGCAACAATGCAAATGTAAGGTGGTATATTAGGTCAAAATTTGGGGTATGACAGCGAGATTATATCCTAAAAATCTTTACTTTCGACTTTCTTAACGACAGGTCCCACTGGGCGTGCCAATTTGTTCACGGTGATTTCTCGTAAACAACCGCTAGTCTTCCAAACTATCGAATAAACTTAATTACTGTTATTCAATTTCTTTGGTAACTTGCAGGATCGACTATATTGATCCTATGGGACATAGTCGTTTGGCTAAATCTAATTGTAAAACGGGTATTCATATTTAGGACTTCTAATTAAATTGTTTCAAAGACATCCAATCCACTTCGATTACTACACTAAATGATTCGAAGGATAATTTCTATATGATATAAGGAATGTTCATCAGAAAAGTAAAAAGACTTCAGATTAGGTAAATGGCAGGATTAAGTGAGTGAATGTAAAAGTTGCTGAATGTTTAAAGGATTCGAACATAAGAAAAGCGTTTAAATGCAGAAAGAAATAAATGACTCTGAATGTAAAAGCTTTAATGTAAAGGCATGAACGTAAAAATGTTTGAAGCACAAATGAAATGGAAATGAAAGACAAACTGGAAAATATAAAGAGTTTTAATTGAATTGTAAATGTTGGTGTTATTGTAATACGGTGAACTGACTTTTTAGTGTTTTCGTATCGCAAATGTGCGGATAGCAAGAGTCGCCACCGACTTTTATTTTTATCCAATTAAGGGAAGGTAAAAGTGCAGAAAAAGACCTTCGTTAGATTCTGAGTAAGGGAGAAGGTTGTGAAAATGGAAGGTATTAGCACCCCTTTCCATCCGTAGTTATCTACGGGCTCTTAGTTGCTCTTAGATCACTTTAAAATTGTGCTTTCTGTGTGTTTGACAAAAATGTTTTGAAAAGGCATTTCGCTTTGACTTTGTAATGATTCATGTAGGAATGTATACAAAGTGTTTGGAAATGTTTTGTTTTGAAAAGGGTTTGAACTTTGGCAAAAAGTGTGTTGTGTGAAAAGTATTTTGATTGAGCAAGTAACTAAAAGTCTTATTACCTACTCAATTGGTCGCTGTTGTTTTACGCCCTTTAGAATAGTGCTATCCGTACCATTAGTTGGTAGGTAACCCATTTGTTGGATGTAAGGGACATTCAAGGGACATCGGATGATCATAGAAAGCAACTTCAGGAAGTATCCCAGCACATTCAAGGGACTATCATCATTTTCAGAGGCGACAATCGAGGGTCAAGATCATGTATTCGGAGGCTACATCGGGTCTTATGATCTTTGTATCAAGGGACTATGATGATTTGTTTTGAAGGCACGGTGCTAGAATACTCTACGCTCGAGGGACATGACCATTCGTGAAGGCAACGAGAGAGAATTACCCTAGGGGTATGTGTGAAAAGAGTGTGTTGATTCTATATCTTATCTTGAAAATTAGTGGGCTATGTTCAATTTTAGTCTTGCCATACACGCCTAGTTACTAGCAATTTATAGGGTGCGGAAATTAAAATGCGAATGTAAAGAGACGGAAAGGTAAATGTCCCACGCTATTACATGGCTTTGGGCGTATACATAATTTAAATTTATGGAAAATAAAACCTAATTTAAACTATTACATCCCATAAACAATTACATTATTGGAAAAATGAAACTAAAGAAACGTCTCTGGAATAACTCGTGAAACGATAAGAGAAATCGAAAATATGATGAAATCGAATAAGAGAAAATGTTAGAAAATGCAAATTTTTAATTGGGAAAAATATGACATGCTGGAAATAATATAAATATGCTAAAATATTTTTGGGATTTTTGAATGCAATTTAATAATTAAAAACTAATTAAATGTGATTTAAATGCAAAATTATGAATAAAAATAAATATGCATGCAAAATTGTATTTTTAATTTTATAAATTAAATAAGTATTTTCTCAAAATAAATGCAAAAGGAAAAATATTTTGATGATTTTTAATGCATAAATAAAATATGAAAAGAATTAAAATGATATGCAAAATATTAAATAAAATAAAAATATGAAAATATGAGTTTTGTAAAAGAGAAAACCAAATGGTCCTGCATGGTTCGAATCGAGACATGAGAGCATCCATCAACAGAAACGCTTTAACCAATCGAGCTAAGTGCAAGCATGTTTGGAAACGGAGTGAGTGGATTACAACACGCATCGCTTTCCCATTGCCACGAGCGCGCCAATTCATCGCCTTCTTCGCTTTGAAATTTTAAAATCCACGGCCATTGCTCGACGCTATGTCCCCGCAAAATTAAAAACCCATCATACATAATATAAATAAGTTCTAAAGCCATGGTTCGATTCCTGAGATCATTCCGAACGCATTGGTATAGGTCTCATGGTCCAATTTTTTCATTTAAGAGAAACCCTAAAACGGTACGGAAACCCTAACAATGGTGATACGTGTTCCCGCCATGGAAATTCAATTAGAGTGCCCAGAAAGCTTGCAAACACATCACTAATCACAAAACCAAACACAAAACATGTTAATAATGCATGAATAATAGAATACGATTTTGAAATTTTCAAGAACAAACCAAATTCGAATTTCTTGTTTCTGGATGGTTTTGATCAAAGTAAAGGTCCGGATCGACTCAGAGGTATCAAGGAATGTGTTGACACCTTAAAATTGATTGAAAACGGCCGGAAATAGGATTGCACTTTGCTTGTTTGCCACGGTTTTTTTTTGAGTTGCAACAAGGGTTCTTGAGCCAATTTTTCTACCCTAATTCGTCGTATGTATCATGTATATATAGTAGAAGGATTTAGAGTCGTTTGGGAAAGATTTAATCAATGATCAATGTTAATCAAATTTGATTTTGTACAAAATCAAATCTTCAAATTTTGATCAATTTTCAATCCAATCTTGCCATATCCATCAAATTTCGAAAATTGCGTGCTTTTAATGAGTTGATTGATCTCAAGGAAGAAATAAAATCAAGTTTGCAATTAATTTTGATTTTATACTTTATTTTTAAATTTAATTTGTATTTAAATGAATAAATTCCAAATTAAATAGAAAAATAAAATAAAAATTCGTGGCATTGGGCTTGATATTCCTAATTGTATAAGGAACAAGTTTGATGAAGAAAAAAGCCCATTTGCAAAATATTTGATTTTAGAAGCATCTCTTTGTGCACTCTTTCAAAATTGCCCAACTTGTGAATGGTGTATCTTGCTCAATTTTCCACATTTTTGAGTGTTCTTGGACTTTTTGGAAAGATCTAAGAGTCCTCTAACCAACCTTTTTGGTGTCATCTCAATTGGAGTTTCCATGCTCAATATATCTTCAAAACGAAAGTTGACTTTTTGTTGACTTTGAAATGACTGAATGTTTTGAGCCATACCTCTCAAATGAAGCATTTTTGGACATTCTTGTGAGACATGAAGTTGTAGAGAATCGAAATTCCTTCAAAACAAGAGGTGGTGGAAAAATTTCTAAGAAAGTATGAAGAAGTTATGATCAGTCAAAGTTCAGTTGACTTTTCATCTAGAAACCCTAATTTAGAAAGTTTTGACTTTGAGCAAATCTTGAGTTTTCTTGATGAATCATGATCAACCCTTGATCAAATGATGAATGTTACTTCAAAATGAGGATGTTGACCAAAAATCATGAAGTTTGACAGTATGTTGACCACATTGACTTTTTGTCCAATACAATGATTTTCAACCATCCGAGCAAATGTCCGAGGAAACTTGACTTGAGGCTTGAAACTTGACATGGAGAATCTTTGAAGCATATGAGGAGGCATGATGAACATTGAGATGTTGGAAGTCCATCCGAGTCGAGAATTACCAAACCCTAGTTTGGGTGATTGTCTAGAGAGGTTTGTCTCGATCAACTCTCGAGGAATCCTTGAGTATGGATGTATGAGATATCTTGAGGAGATGGAGGGAAAATTTTGGGTATGATACTGCCCCTGCTCAATCTTCTTGTACCGCAAGGGTTAGATTGGCATGCGCCTTCGTGACCGAAAGTAGAAGATGATTGAACACCGAGTACACCGAAAATTTGCACTCGCTGGTGGATGATTCGGAATGGGCTTACGATGCCATTGGAGAAGGAAGAGACTTTGCTGGGAATGAGTCATACGCTAGACTCGAGGATATCGATAGGAAATTGACGGATGGGCTTAAGATGCCATCCGAAAGATCATGCCGGGAGTGAGCCGCACACTAGACTCAGAGATGTTCTTGATAGTGGAAGGAGCGGAGATGGGCTTAAGATGCCATCCTGAGGGAGTCGATGTTAGACTGCTCTCCTTTGAATGAAGTTATTGGTTTGTATTGGTTTTTAACCAAATATGCAGATTCCAAAGGTGGAGAAACACCGATAAGTAATCGGAGACGGGCTTAAGATGCCATCCGTGGCAACTAAGTCGTACGCTAGACTCAGTTGGTTGATAATAAGAAGGGATCGAATAAATCTTCGTGCCGATTACTCCGAGGGAGGTAGTAGTTGGCAAATGTGGATATCTTCCCTGTTGTGCATCGGTGTTGATCCACCTCACATCGGAGGATAACTAGGGTCGCCTTCGATAGTTTTCTCGCCGATCGGGCTTAATCCGACCACCGTCGGAGGACAACTAGGTGGTCTTTCGATAGTTTTCCCATCGATTCGGGCTTAATCTCGGACCACCGGAGGACAACTAGGGGCGGTCTTTCGATAGTTTTCCACGATTCGGGCTTAATCCTCGACCCGCTTATGCCGTAGTGACTTTCAATTGCTTTGGAAAAACAAGAGAAACTTTGATAGAATATTCGTTAGTCTTATGCAAATATGATGCATGACAATGTCTATGAATGACATATGCATGAATTATGACTTTATGGGTAATGTACGAATGATAGATGTGTGGTATTTCAAAACATATCCATCTTGAAGAAGATGGATGTTCCGCTTGGAGATTTCGCCTTCCGCTGGGGATCGAGTAGGTGAGAACCCCGCTTTGAAGGAGAAGAAAGATATCCTGATTCCTCCGATGCACTATCTCGACCAAGTCTTGGGCCTAGATATTGTTGAGGAAGGTAGAGATTGAGAAACTCGTTGTTGGAGATCGATACATGACCCCGCTGGGAGAGTCCGGGAGGCAATTTGTGGGATCTTTGTAGACCCTGCTGAAAAATTAGGAGGCGCCTACTAGGGATTTTGAGGGTAGACTCACTGGAGAGCGCTTGATGGTCGCGGAGACCGGGTTGAGCCTGAAGTCTCCGACCGGGAATAAGAGGTGTAGGTTTCCTCCTGCACTATCCGACCAAGTCTCAAGTCCGATACCGGAGAAAAGGGGAATTGTTGGGAGATATTCTCACGATGACAAATACTCGGCCGGGACGGTGTTACCGCTGAGACTCGATGTAACATTGCTCACTGAGTGGAATCACCGTCGGGATTAACGATACTCACTGGGAAGGTTTGTTGTGAGCGACATCATGGGATCATGCTCTGGGGAAATGCATTGTGACCTTCGTCGCCATCTCAATTCCTAGAGCCCGTAGTAACTACTTTTGTATGCCCACTTTTCGTATGTTTGTGATTAGATTGTTATTGTCAAATGCGATAGTCATTCAAACAAACGCTGGACTTATTGCAAACGACAATAGTGAAAATGTAAAGAGAAAGAATTTGTATCCATTTGAAATGTGCATGGCCAAGTAGTTTATACACAAGAAAAGTAAAAGTATGGAAACAATCTCGTTAAGTTCCAACTATGCTAATACTCATATATTTCGACTATCTCATCTCCTTGTCACGAGAAAGTGAGTAGACCGATCTTCGCCATTTGAATCTTGAATGATGATAGTAGTCCTGAAGGTGTGGTCTAGAAGAGACATAGTCGACGCTTGAATCCCTAACTTTTGCCTAGACCGCCTTTTCGGTTTTCACCACCGATACCTTTTGCCCAAGCCGCCTTTTCGTGTTTTCGACACGGTGTACATCTTTGTATATATCCTTAACTTTGCCCGAACCCTTTGGTCTGCCAGATGCCCTTATTTTTGCCTAGGTCACCGACCAGAGGGTCTCTTTATGCGTAGTATTTTTGACTATGTCTGCTCTGTGGTGTGGGAAGTCTTCACCATCCATGGTGCTAAGTATCATAGCTCCGCCGAAAACACCGCCTTGACTACAAACGGTCCTCGAGGTGGGAGTCCATTTTCCCGATCACCTTGTGGAAGAATGATGTGCTTGACTACTAGATCACCGACTTGGTAGACCTGCTTGACCTTCTTGTTAAATGCTCGATCATTCGCTTCGATAACTGTCCATGGCGATGGATGCAAGTCGCTTCTCATCAATCAAATTAACTGTCGAGGCGGGTCTGAACCCAATCGCCTTCATCTAACTCGCATCCCGGAGGACTCGCTGAGGGTATCTCAACTCGATGGGTAAGACGGCTTCCATACCGTGATACGAGAGAGAAGGGGTTGCCCCTGATGTTCGTAAAAGCGATAACCATGAAGAGCAAATGGTAACATCTCATGCCAATATTTGTAAGTCACCGCCATCTTCTCAGATAATCTTCTTAATGTTCTTGTTGGCGGCTTCCATCGCGCCATTCATCTTAGGCCGATAGGAGAAGAGTTGTGATGCTTGATCTTGAACTGCAAGAGTTCGGTGATCATCTTATTGTTGAGATTGGAGCCGTTATCCGTGATAATCCTTTCTGGAGTGCCATACCGATGATAAGATTATGCTGATGAAGCGAGCCACAACATTCTTGGTAACAGATGCAAACGAGGTCGCTTCTACCCACTTAGTGAAATAGTCAATTGCCACAAGGATGAAACGATGTCCATTGGAAGTCGGGCTTGATTTCTCCAATCATGTCAATGCCCCACATTGCAAAAGGCCAAGGAGCTATTAAAACATCTGTGAGGTACCGAGGTACGGTACTTTATCCGCATAACCGCATTTGTGACAAGATCGAGCGAGGGTGACAATCGCCCATGGTGGACCAATAGTAACCTGTTCTCGTAATCTTCTTAGCCATGGTATGTCCATCGGAGGGTACCAAATGCGCCTTCGTAACTCTTCCATGATACGTATTGCTTTTCTCGATCTATACAATGAGTAAGCACAAGTCGTGGTTGCGCTTTGTATAAGATGTCGCTACGAGGAAGAATTTGATGCAAATCTTCTCATGAACTTTATCATTGATGATGCTCTGGATACTCCCGAGTCTCAAGATACCTTTTCACGCCATAGTACCAAGGTTTCTCTCCGATCAAGCTCATAACAATATGCCGGTTCACAAACTTCTCAATGATGATCCGGGAGCCTCGTTGTCCCATCCGACCTTGAACATAGATGACATAGTAGCTAATGCGTGCTAACCGATTCTCTCTCGCAATGTGATTGAAAGTAACCTCTTCAAGTAGGGATCAAACTCAAAACATGCTCTCGATACGGAATGAGATTCGGATGTTTCAGATCGCACTCGCCTTAACTGACCGATCACCAAAGTCGAGTCTCCATACACTTGTAAGAACTTGATTCTTAAGTCAATAGCAGCTTTGATACCCATGATGCACGCTCATATTCGCCATGTTGTTCGTGCAATCAAACATAATCATGTGAAAGGCGATGTCCACTGTAGGGATATAATGATGGCACCAATGCCATTGCCAAGCGCGTTTGAGGCTCCATCAAAACCATGGTCCATCGGGATCCTTGTTCAGTCCTTCGTCCGGCCCGGTTCTTCAATCAGAATTAGTAAAACATCTTCATCTCGAATTGAATCGTGATAGATCGATAGTCGCTACGGCTTGATGAGCCAAATGATCGCTATTACACTTCCTTTGATTGCTTTCGAGAAGTGTATCGGATGTCATATTCGGTCAAGATCATTTGCCATCTTGCTATTCTTCCCGAGAGAGCTAGTTTCTCAAATATGTATTTTATCTGATCCATCTTGGAAATCAATAAGGTAGTGTGAGTCAACATATACCGCCTTAGTCGGTGAGCAGCCCAAGCCAAAGCGCTGCAAGTTTTCTCGAGTTGTGAGTATCTTGTTTCACACCGGTAAACTTTTGCTAAGGTAGTATATTGCATGCTTTTTCGACTGCACTCGCCATGTTGCCCCAACACACACCCCATTGAATTCTCTAACACCGCCAAGTACATGATAAGAGGTCTTCCTTCAGCAGCGGCATCGTGATGGGAGGATTCAAGTTACCCTTGATTTTGTCGAAGCGATCCGACAATCGCGCTCCATTCTACCACTTGATCTTTCTTTAGTAACTTGAAGATTGGCTCACAAGTAGCGCTTAGGTGTGCAATGAATCGCAATGTAGTTCAATCGCCCAAGAAACCTCCTCGACTTCCTTCTGCGGGAGCGGCATCTCTTGAATAGCTTTAACCTTAGCGGGTCAACCTCAATACCTTTCCATCGACAACAAATCCTAGGAGTTTTCCTGACCGACCCAAAGATGCACTTGTTAGGATTAAGTCTCATCAGAACCCATCAGGATAAGAAGTAATAAGAAACCGCGCTGAATCGTTTATAACTTCGACTTTGATTTTCTCTCGACATCTCAGACGCATGCGACGAACTTTCTATTTCATCGAGAAAACCTTCCTTTGTCGCAATCGTGTACCACAATATCAATGTCAAACCAGCATGTCTTCGTATGACCAAGCAAAACCTCAATATAGTCTCATAGCATCCGAACCAATCTTTCTTTACCATTCCATATATCTTCTCCCAGGAGTCCGCCTCCAATGGCTCCTTCTTGTGTGTGTATAATATCCCCCGACATATACTCCCTGCTCATTCTCGATCTCGCAAGCAACTTATTTAAGTATGCTCGCTCCAAAGATCTATGAGTTCTTACCTTTCTCGATCCGCCAAGCAACTTATTCAAGTATGCCTGCTCCAAAGATCCGTCTGCTCATTTTTGATCCGCTGGCCGCTTATTTAAGTGTGCTTGTTCCAAAGATCTATGAGTTCTTACCTTTCGATATGCGAAGCAACTTATTTAAGTATGCTGCTCCAAAGGTCCGTCTGTTTCATTTCTCGATCACAAGCAACTTATTTAAGCATGCCTGCTCCAAAGGTCCGCCTGGTTTCATTTTCGATCTGCAAGCAACTTATTTAAGTATGCCTGCTCCAAAGATCTGTTTGTTCTCATTTTGATCTACGAAGCAACTTATTCAAGTATGCTCGCTCCAAAGATCTATGAGTCCTTACTTTCTCGATCTCGCAAGCAACTTATTTAAGTATGCTCGCTCCAAAGATCCGTCTGTCTCATTTTTATTCAAGCCGCTTATTCAAGCGATTCGCAGTAAAGATCTATGTTTGAGTTCATCATTTCTCCTTTATCCAAAGTCCATTTTTGACTAAACCTTTCCTCCGTAACCTTACCGATGCCAAGAACTCCATCAGATGTCTCGCCTCCGATCACCGATCGATGTCTTCGTAACCTTACCGCTGTAGCAACTTTGCTAATCTTGTTTCACCCGATCACCGATCGATGTTCCCTGAACCCACTGTAGCAACTTTGCTAATATTTTGTTTCACCCGATCACCGATCGATGTCTTCCCAGAACCTTACCATTGTAGCAACTTTGCTAATTTTGTTTCCGATCACCGATCGATGTCTTCCTAACCTTACCGCTGTAGCAACTTTGCTAATTTTCTTTCCAATCACCTGATTGGATCCCCGAACCCTACCGATGTTATGGATCTTACTACCTCTTTGGTTTCCTATGACCCCACCGATTTATAATGACCTCACTATGGCTTTCTTTCCAATCACCGATCAGAACCCCGTAACCTTACCGATGTCACCCACTTTGATATCATTACAACCGAAGTTAGTAAATTTGCCATAATTTTTCCAAATACTTATTTCAAAGGACTCACCAATGATAATGACTTCACTATGGCTTTCTTTTCCAATCACCGATTGGATCCCCAGAACCTTACCGATGCTCGGCGATTTTGATATCATTTTCATTCTAATCACCGATTGACTCAGAAACCAAGAACTATATCAAGTCGAGCCTTTACCAAAGATTATTTTTCAAAGAACTTGGTCGCCACCCAAGAACCTTGCCGCCGAGTCGCCCAGCTTGTAAATATTCATCGCTCCTCTCTCTCGAGGAAATCTTTGGGAATATCATACCATTATCCGCCAAAGCTTGTTAGTGGAGGCTTCCAAAAATAGAAAAAAACATAAATATTTCTACTTGTTCTTCGGAGCTAAATTTTAGGGTTCTTTAGTATTTAATCTTCTTCACCTTGAAAGCTCGAAGGCTAGCACCAATCTCACTTTCGTGTTTAAGACGATTAAATAGGCAAACATTGCACCCCAAAATTTGCCCTCCTATATCAATTTTATCCGCTTAGGCTTCACGCTCATCTCGCATACGCTGCCCATCGTGTCATTGGCATTAAACAAATATTCATCCATTGCACATGCATCATTTCATTGTATTTAAGTTGACCAAAAGTCGCTTTAAATCGATATCCACATCGCTTTACAGCTTATAAAATACCCGATATTCCACTGCATTCATTTTTATTTCTACCGCTTTTGCATCATGTTGTTGATTATATGTCGATGATATCGATATTTTGGTTTTATAAATGTGTTAAAAATAATTCGACATTGTGCGGAAAATTAGCGGGAAAATATTTCAAACTTTCGCCTTTTACTCACTGCTTTATGAATCTACGTGTCACGTAGATCATGAAAATGTGCTCTCTCTAATTTTTCGATACATTTCGAAGTCTCGTTTTTAACCGTAAGTGTTTTAAAATCAGGTATTCTTTATTATCGTTTTATTTCAATTTTAATTATTTTAATAATTTTTCTTTAATCTATTAAACCCGCAATTTATTTTAATACGCTCATTTAATTTTTTTCGGATAATTATTGTCCAAACTTTTACCGTTTTTGACAATTTTAGATGTCCAATTTTTATCTCAAAAAATCCAAACAAAATACTTATTGGGCTTATTAATTTTTACCATATCCATTTTTGTGGCCCATTTAATTATAAGGGCATTTTAGGCATTTCAAAAATTGTTAAACCTAATTCTATGTATATATATGTTATGTTATAATTGAAACAGAGGAGGCCAAATTGAAAACATAGGAGGCGGGTCGTAATGTAAAAGAAATTCCTTCGTCTTCTCAAAAATTCCTCCCAGCCGTGTCCGTTAACATCCATCCTTCCTCGTCACTCTCTTCTCAGCTCTGTTTCCTTCTCCCACCATCACCGATCCAAACTTCCTCCTTGCAATTCCACAAGACTTTCACCTTCTGTCTCATCCATTTTCCCCTCCATTCTCTTGCCGTGAATCTCTGCTTGCTTCCATTAACAACCCATCCGCCGAACCAGCAACCACACTTCATCACCCCTTCAACCTTCAACCCTCTTCGTTCACTATCCCATCCTCACTTCAACAAAATCTCGCCGTCGTATTCCTCTATCTCCTCCGCCACCCATCGCCAGAATTCCATTCCTCCGCTAAACCCTCCGAATCAGAATCTCCACCAAATGTAACCTCCAAACTTTCACACTCGACTCTTCCTCGCCAACACCCTCCGCTCGCCGCTTCTCCTCTGCTTCCTTCACTTCATCATCACCACATCAACAACCTCAAGATCTCTCTCTCCGCACAGCCTCCTTCAATCCTCAACACCAACAATGCTAACTCTATCCAAAGAACACATTTCCTTCGCTCTTCGTAAGCTTTCAAGACTCTCTCGACGCTCACAACAGTGGCAACACGCTCACTTCATAATTTCACTACCATTCCATGGTCAGCAGGGTAAGATTGTGATACTCTATTATAACCGTGATTGCTGTAATAAACTTTGAATTTATAGTTCGTGTATGTTGTTCGTCGCCTTTTGAGTTATAGCAGAAATGGTGGTTTTCGATTGTGTCCGTGTTTGATGCATTGTTTCATCCCATAGTGTGTTGCTTAAGTTTTAACTGAGGAAATGCTCAATGTATTAATTTGCTCAAGTTTTGATTCATGGTTGTATCAATTCTATGCAAAATAGTTTGATATCATAGGACTTGTTCGAACCGTTGTGATGATTTGATAATTTATGTTTATACATGATTAAGTTAATGGATTATGTTGTGAAATTTTGGTTTAATCGTGATGATATTGTGATGTTTGTTTGTGTCTACATTTTCGATTGGTTTCGATACCCATGGACTGTTATAGCTGCTATGAAATTATTGTGTTACAGTTGTGTGGATAACTTGTTTAGTGCTGAGATTGAGGTGAAATTGTGATAGATATTCGTATTGACAGCATGTGTGTTATATGTTTGTGACAAACTTGTTTTAAAGTTTTGATGTTGGTGATATTTGCTTATGTCAGAATAATGTGGATAGTTGAAATAGGTTGAAGTTTAGTTGAGTTTTGTGGTTAATTAGTAGATGTGTGATTCTTGATCTTAATTGGTGTTTTGATCTTAATTAGGATGATGGCTTTCTCGTTTTGAGTTAATGGTTGATGATGGGATTTGGAATCAATTTCATGCGTTGATATAATTTCACGTCAATTTGTTGATGAACTTTGTTTTTTTTTTCCCCGATATTGAAAACTTAAAATTGGTTGTAATTACATCAACACTTGAAATCTGATTTATGCTTATATTTAAGGCATTCCGTGTGTTTAGTCGTTTATAACTTTTTTATGATTCTTGAGCATCCGTTTGCCATTGTTAAAGTTGTTTCCGACTAACTTTAGTTTAAGTGCACGTTGATGCCCAGTTTGGTAAGTGGATGGTAATACGAGTTAGTTGATGATTCGTGGTTGATTGGATTTGTCTTAACACTTGTTTGTGTTTTCCCTTTGAGTTTATGCGGTTTTTGATCGATATTTTGAGAGTTTCTCGAGATAATGAAGTTGCTGCCCGTTTTTTATTTATGTGGTTTAAATGCGTTTAGAACCCAATTTTCCGTTTTCCGATTGATTAAATAGCATGAGTTCTTTGGTTAGTCCATTTGTGAATCGATAATCATGAATAAATTCTTGATTCTTGAATTGTTCATTCTTTCATATAAGTTGCATTCGACTTTAAGTTCTTGCTTATTTAACCATGTTTATCTTATTGCCATTTCATTTCGATTATATTCCACACTATGCTACTAACATGTTCGCTATTTGTGAAGGCATTCAAGGATTATCCAAGAATATCTTTTCTACTAGTCCATTTATATTTTTTTTTATTGTTATTATAGTCCTATTACTATTTTGATATAATATTTAGTAATGTATTTAGTATTTTATTTCTTATATTTAGTATGTAAATATACATATTATTTTATTCTTTATAACTTTATATCCATTTGTAAATAAAATCATATTGTAATGATCTTTGTGTTGCAATTTTGAATTTGGAATTTAATTCAACCTTCGAATGAATTTGAATGCAAATATATCTATTCTTCGCATAGTTTTTGTTTGTATCTTGAGTGATGTAGGAATCTTCCTTTGGTATTCATCCGATGCGTCAAGCCTTATCCAATCTTGAAGACTACCCGGAGCTCAATTCTTTCACCGCATAGAAGTTATTTAATTATTCAAATTAATTCGATTTGGTTGTATATATCCTTGTTCATGAACATGTACCTCCACTTTCGTGATAGATTGTAATTGTGTGTTCTAATTACCATTTAATTATGCTTATCATATTAGAACACATAGTCTCCTCTTGGACTCCTCATCAAGAAGTGTGTAAACATACACAACGCACACTTGCACACATTTATAGTTTGTCCTGGGCTTTTCTACAGCGACAACTATTCGATCGATTGTTCCAATCGGTCGTTTAGAATACTAGTGTCACGCTAGTCCGACTTTTAGGAGCATACATAAAACCACTTTGTATGGGCTCGCTTGTTTTCCTAATTGAATTATTCTATCCACAACTAAACTCCTAAAACACTTTCAAATTAAATTAATTAATTGAAATTGTTTTCTAAATCATTTTTCTACAAAACAAAATAAAACATAGTGCTATGGTATTTAATTAAATTGTTAGAGGTTAGCCCGACGATTTAATTAAAATGTAAAGTATTTGGGCCATTAGAGGGTAACCCAATGACTTAAATACTTTATTCCATACACTTAATAAAAGTGAACTTTGTTTCACCTCACTCTTTTCATAATAAAGATTTTGGATGAGAGATGATCGGTTGACCTCAATCACCAATCTCGAGTATTGAATCGTTAGAGGGTTGCCCAACGTTTTGGTACTTGTCATCTATAATTAAAATCAATTCAACCCATTAAAATTCCTTTTCCGCTCATACGCGGTCATCAAAAACATTTTCTACTAAAATCGACACAACCAATCCGAGACATTTTCAACAAGAACTACGGAGTTTTGACTTTCCCATTGCACGAGGGAATACGTAGGCACGCGGTTTCAAAACCGTGTCAAACTTAAAATAATAATAAACAAATCTCGTTTTCTTCTTTCTTATTCATAACTTAGAAATTAGCGATCACACACACAAACACATTTCGAACTAAATGGGTCTCATCGAGTACGATGGACGTAAGAGGTGATGATACCTTCCTCTTGCATAACTGACTCACGAATCCATCCTTTTTGGTCTTGTAGACCGCCTTATCTAATTTTTGTGGGTTTTATCTATATTTCCCCGTTCTTTCTAGAACTAATAAAATTAGGTGGCGATTTCATTGTTTTTTGAAAATTAAATGATTTTTGAAAATCGAGTTGCTTCAGTTGGCGACTTCACTGGGGAAAATTTTAAAAACTTTTTTTGACTAAGCGAGTCAACCCTAGTTTAGTTCTTCGCATGTTTGTGTGTTTGTTTATCGATTTCTTCTTTATGCTTATCTATTGTTTATTTGCTTATTTTCCTCTATACTATGTATATTATTTTGTTGATATATTATTGTGATGGGAATTCATGGGCATTGATACATAGATAAGCCCACTACCCAGGCTTCTAGGTCACCTTTTTAGGAATAGAGGGGTTGCGTAGCCTAGGTCCACCTAACTCCATTGTCTTGTTGGACCGAAGCGAAGACTCCGGCTTAGAGTTGGTTGTTTTAAGGAGGTTGTTGGCCCGCACGATAGCGCAGGACATCAATCTTTGGACAAACGACCTATAACTCTAAGTTTGTTCATGTTATCCAAACTTGGACCGACCACTCAAATAATGGATTTTGAGCACCCCTTTAAGAGCCGTTTCTTGGAGTATACTTTTACAAATATTGTCACCATGTAGGCCTCTCGCGCGATGATAATATTTGTTAAAAGGGGATCTGAGACTCCAAGAAACATTTAGCCAAAAACCATAGGATTAGCCTTGCCCGGGGAATTGTTGGGTAGACGTCGAAACCATGACCGGCCAATCCTATGAATCAGCTTTATTTAATTTGCAACATGCATTGCATTCCATTTGCATCAATCATCTCAAAAAGAGTTTATTTCTCTTATCATACATGCATCATCATGCATTTCAACCAGAGGACTCATTTCAACTTGGCTTCTTATTCAGAATCTCAAGACTGCAAGACTGATTTCCTGACATCACCGTCATCATGGATCAACTTCAGGCAAGTGGGGCTGCGATTAATACTCATGTAGATACCCAGATGGATCAATTTATGGAGGTTATCCATAACATCGCCATTGGACAAGAAGAGTTAAAGCAAGTTGTTCAGAGATCCGAAGTGGTTACTACTGATCATGTTAATCCACCAGGTGTTGGTCTTAACCACATGGAGGTCCTCTCACATCAAAATGTCAAAAACGTCGTTCAAATGCATGTCAACGGAACTCCTCACTGTGAAGATATCTTCGAGTCTTCGTTTGACACCTTCAGGTTTCCGATTGAAGAGACCGAGTCTGAGAAAAAGCTTCACCTCCTTGAGAAAAGGATGAAAGTTATTGAGGGTCGTGATTTCCTTGATTTAGACGCTCCTAGTTTGTGCTTGGTGCCTGATATCAAAATTCCTACAAAGTTCAAAGTCCCCACTTTTGAGAAGTATAAGGGTACCTCTTGTCCGATTACTCACATAAAAGCCTATTGCAATAAGATGGCTCCCTATGCGGAAAATGACAAGCTCCTCATGCACTTTTTTCAAGATAGCCTCAGTGGAACATCTCTCGAGTGGTACACTCAGCTTGAACGAACTCACATCCAAAGTTGGAAAGATTTAGCTGAAGCCTTTGTTAGTCAGTACGACTATAATAGGGACATGGCTCCCAACAGAATTCAACTCCAAGGTTTAACTCAGAAGACTGAAGAATCTTTCAAAGGGTATGCGCAGAGATGAAGAGAATTAACTGCTAGAGTTCAACCTCCTCTTTTGGAAGGAGAACTCATTGAGATGTTCTCCAATACCTTGCAGGGTCCCTATCTGATTGATGGATGTACTTCTACATTTTCACACCTGGTTGTTGTAGGAGAACGAATTGAACGTGGTCTCAAGATGGGTAACATTCAAGATGTTGCTATTGCTTCTAAATTCCCAGAGCAAATTGATGAAGAGGAAAGTACATTTTTCGAGGACGAGGAAAAAGTTCCTGTTTACCCTCCATTTCAAATTCCTAATCAGGTGACAAAAGCTACTTCTGATCAGTGGGCTCCACAAATTTGTGCTGCAACTGTCTATCAAACACCCGTTCAGTATGCTCCCCAACAGCAGAATGCTTCTCAACAACATACTTATCGACAAAATCGTCAACAGCGAGGTGGGAAGAATTTGATAAGGCCAAGAAAAGTGCATGATCCAATCCCTATGCCTCATAGTGAGTTGCTAACTCACCTACTCCAACATTCTTTGGTGGAGTTTAAGGAGCTCCGGCCACCTCCTTTTCCGTATCCTTTGGGATATGATCCTGATGCCCACTGTGAGTTCCATTATGGGGCACCTGGCCATACAATTGAAGGATGTAATCTTTTCAAAGGAACAGTTCAGAAACTCATTGATTCCAAAGCAATCACGTTCACTCCAGAGGGCCTACGCATCAATTGAACTCTCTTTTGACTCAGAGAACGCCACGACTACAAAGTGCATCTTCTGAAGCAAGAAATCCATACGGAGACTAGTCTCCTCAATATGGAGATTTCTAGTTTCATCTCGCATGCTCATTTGTAATTTTTCTTGTTTTGTTCAGTACTTTCTTGTATGCAAAACATGCTCATTTCTGAATACTAATCATAATGCATTGAATAATGTTTGTCTTGAATCGATCCATTCGCTTTCACTCTTAAATGTTTTTATATGATTTTGATATTCAACTCTTATTAATAAAGCAACACCTCTGTAGGGAGGATGACGAATAATTTACTAAGAATCTCAAACGGTATGCTTTTGGGTAAAAACCCTGCTAACGATGTACAGGCCTTGTTTCAAATTCCCAAACGCCGGAGATATAAGGGAGTGAAACCCTCGTTAACCCCTTTTGAGCCTCGAAGTAGGAGTTTCTTTTCTGTTCAGAAAAAACCCTCATTTTTTTAACCTGGGGCAGGGTAGTGTTCAGTTAACCCGATCGAGCGTTCAAAACTCATCAAGAGTACGCATCCAAGGATACAACAATGGTTATCCTTCAAAAGGTTGAGGAAGTTCAAGCCGCAATGCTCAACCTTCGTCTATCAACAGTGTGCATCGAAAGAGGTTGAAACCGTAATGGTTATCTCTCGCACAAGAAATCAACAGATGATGATACCACAATTGTTATCTCTCATCCGCCAAGGATTCACGCAGTCACAATTACCTCCAATCAAACAAAGATGCAAGATCACACGACTTGTTCAAAAAAAAAAAAAGTAAAAAAATGATGACAAAAAGCCCGCTAAGTCGAAACTTCATAATAAGTCGCTTAGGTAAAAATGGCAACAAAAAAAAACGAAAAGAAAAAGTTCAACAAAAAATCCTCCTTACAAGAACAAGGTCGTGTGATAATACTCCAAAAGCAAAAGGTGAGTGACTTGTCTTGTCCAAGAAACCTTAGTGGTTCCTCAACCGCATTATAAATTTCTCTTAAGAGATGAACGCTCGCATCAAGTTATCTGAACATAGGAATGGAGAACATCACGGAGAATGGGAGGGCACCAAATATTTTGAGCCTAAAAATCTTTTTCTAAAACCCGTGAACTGCACTCACGTTACAACCCTTAAAAGTCCTAATTGAAGCATGGGTTAATTCGAAAGCAAATCATATAAGAATACAGAATCGACTCCTAGGAGGCTTAATAAACATTTGAGTTGGTATCACTCAATCTTTACAAAAAATTCAATGTTTCGATATCTTTTCAATAAAATTTTCTTTAACTTCAAGACAAACATGAACTTTGCATTAGAATTATCATTCGTAGAATAAAACATTCTTTGCATATAGATAAGTGCTTAAACATTAAGCGATCTTGCATAATGAGCACCATGTGAAAGCTTGATTATCCCGAAGGATTTATTGCTTCAAGTATCGATGAGCACAAAGCGCTCGAGTTGAAGTAAGGTTGTGAAGTAGCCCACTTTCAAGATGTAAATTAACCACCCTAAGTAGGTGATGTTTCAAAGTTCCGCTAATCAAGATTTATGTCGAGATTCAAGAATCTCTCAGGAGTCGAGCAATCAGGCATTCACCCGAGCAAGGTTGAAACCTCTTTACCTTTGGTTAGTGGGAAATGTTTCTAAGTTCATAATATTCAGCGATTATCTTGATGGTACAGATCTCGGAAGCTTCGAGGCTATTTTCTTCAAAATCCCTATAGACGTGGCAAAGCATTATGTAGGGCATTCCTCCACCTCATAATTAATCAGGTCAAGTCCAGGCGCAAGCTAAACAACCGGTGAGTTTGAATGGCATGTCAGGAAGTCAGGATCGTTATCCTCGGCTCATCAAAGATCTAAGTCTGTGTTGGCATTTTCTCCACCAGAAACCAAGGATCATTATCTCCAACTCAAGTTAGGATTGTCATCCTCATCAGAGATCGGGATTTAATTCCTGGTTATTGGCTTCCTTCAACGAAATCCAAAAGGCGGGATTCTATCCATTGAGTTCCAACAAATGTCTTTACCTCAACACCTTGCATATAGTAATCATCATTGCATTGCATAGCATCCTCAAAAATGTGTAGCATTTCCATTGATATGGAGCATTACGCTTAAAAATAATAATCTCAAACATGCATCTAAGCATAAGCCGACTAAAGTCTTCTCGAGTACCTTTATGCCTCCAAAAAAAGTCTATCCATAAAAATCCCAAGTGGTATTCCCCACAAGTTTCCTCAAGATATATTCTTGTTGTTGCTATCTCATTTTAGACCCAAGTGTCAAGATCTTATATCATTCAAATTCAATTCATTTACCTAGCCTTGCTTTTTTTCAAATTTTATTTTGGTATTATTACCCGTGTTTGCCTCTGTCGTAGAGTGCGAGTAAGATTTGGTGTCTAACCTTTCTTGCTTCTCAATTGTTTGAGTATCTATACTTGGTGTGGTAATTCATATACTTGCCACTCTTGAAGAAGTACACCCGCCTTGGCCTCGAGGATATTGTATTTCCTACACATTTGCAAACTTTTAAAGTCTAACGAGTTACGATCCTTGCTAGAATCCCTTTGTTTGGCCTTTCCCCAGAATTTCGATCGACGATTTTACCATTCCATATATCTTCTCCCCAGTGAGTCCCACGGTCTCCTTCTTGTGTGTGTATAATATCTTTACCCGACATATACCCGTCTGCTCATTCTGATGCAAGCAACTTATTTAAGTATGCCTGCTCCAAAGATCTATGAGTTCTTACTTTTCGATCTCAAGCAACTTATTCAAGTATGCTCGTTCCAAAGATCTGTCTGTTCTCATTTTTGATCTGCTAAGCCGCTTATTTAAGTGTGCTTGTTCCAAAGATCTATGAGTTCTTACCTTTCGATATGAAGCAACTTATTTAAGTATGCCTGCTCCAAAGGTCCGTCTGTTTCATTTTCGATCTCGCGAAGCAACTTATTTAAGCATGCCTGCTCCAAAGGTCCGTCTGTTTCATTTCTCGATCTCAAGCAACTTATTTAAGTATGCTCGTTCCAAAGATCTGTTTGTTCTCATTTTGATCTACGAAGCAACTTATTCAAGTATGCTCGTTCCAAAGATCTATGAGTCCTTACCTTTCGATCTCAAGCAACTTATTTAAGTATGCTGCTCCAAAGATCCGTCTCCTCATTTTTATTCCTGCGCCGCTTATTCAAGCGTATTCGTATAAAGATCTATGTTTGAGTTCATCATTTCTCCTTTATCCAAAGTCCATTTTTGACTAAACCTTTCCTCCGTAACCTTACCGATGCCAAGAACTCCATCAGATGTCTCAGCCTCCGATCACCGATCGATGTCTTCGTAACCTTACCGTTGTAGCAACTTTGCTAATCTTGTTTCACCCGATCACCGATCGATGTTCCCGGTGAACCCTACCGTTGTAGCAACTTTGCTAATATTTTGTTTCACCCGATCACCGATCGATGTCTTCCCAGAACCTTACCATTGTAGCAACTTTGCTAATTTTGTTTCCCCGATCACCTGATCGATGTCTTCCGGTAACCTTACCGTTGTAGCAACTTTGCTAATTTTCTTTCCAATCACCCGATTGTGATCCCTGAACCCTACCGATGTTATGGATCTTACTACCTCTTTGGTTTTTGACCCCACCGATAATGACCTCACTATGGCTTTTCCAATCACCGATCAGAACCCCGTAACCTTACCGATGTCAGCCACTTTGATATCATTACAACCGAAAGTTAGTAAATTTGCCATAATTTTTCCAAATACTTATTTCCCAGTGACCTCACCAATGATAATGACTTCACTATGGCTTTCTTTTCCAATCACCTGATTGTGATCCCCCGGTAACCTTACCGATGTCAGCGATTTTGATATCATTTTCATTCTAATCACCTGATTGACTCGTAAACCAAGAACTACATCAAGTCGAGCCTTTTACCAAAGATTATTTTTCAAAAAGAACTTGGTCGCCACCCAGTAACCTTGCTGTCGAGTCGCCCAGTTGTAAATATTCATCGTTCCTCTCCTCTTCGAGGAAATCTTTTGGGAATATCATACCATTATCCGCCAAAGCTTGTTAGTGGAGGCTTCCAAAAATAGAAAAAAAACATAAATATTTCTACTTGTTCTTCGGAGCGCAAATTTTAGGGTTCTTTTAGTATTTAATCTTCTTCTACCTTGAAAGCTCGAAAGGCTAGCACCAATCTCACTTTCAGGTTTAAGACGATTAAATAGGGGCAGCTGTTGCACCCCAAAATTTGCCCTCCTATATCAATTTTATCTGGCTTAGGCTTCACGTTCATCTGCATACGCGTCCATCAGGTCATTGGCATTAAACAGTCATTCATCCATTGCACATGCATCATTTCATTGTATTTAAGTTGACCAAAAGTCAGTTTAAATCGATATCCACATCGTTTTACAGTTATAAAATACCCGATATTCCACTGCATTCATTTTTATTTCTCTACCTGTTTCTTGCATCATGTTAAGTTGATTATATGTCGATGATATCGATATTTTGGTTTTATAAACAGACGGTTAAAAATAATTCGACATTGTGCGGAAAATTAGCGGGAAAATATTTCAAACTTTCGCCTTTTACTCACTGCTTTATGAATCTACGTGTCACGTAGATCATGAAAATGTGCTCTCTCTAATTTTTCGATACATTTCGAAGTCTCGTTTTTAACCGTAAGTGTTTTAAAATCAGGTATTCTTTATTATCGTTTTATTTCAATTTTAATTATTTTAATAATTTTTCTTTAATCTATTAAACCCGCAGTTTATTTTAATACGCTCATTTAATTTTTTTCGGATAATTATTGTCCAAACTTTTACCGTTTTTGACAATTTTAGTTGTCCAATTTTTATCTCAAAAAATCCAAACAAAATACTTATTGGGCTTATTAATTTTTACCATATCCATTTTTGTGGCCCATTTAATTATAAGGGGCATTTTAGGCATTTCAAAAAATTGTTAAACCTAATTCTATGTGTATATATATGTTATGTTATAATTGAAACAGAGGAGGCCAAATTGAAAAAACATAGGAGGTCGTAATGTAAAAGAAATTCCTTCGTCTTCTCAAAAATTCCTCCCAGCCGTGTCCGTTAACATCCATCCTTCCTCGTCACTCTCTTCTCAGCTCTGTTTCCTTCTCCCACCATCACCGATCCAAACTTCCTCCTTGCAATTCCACAGTACCCTTCACCTTCTGTCTCATCCATTTTCCCCTCCATTCTCTTGCCGTGAATCTCTGCTTGCTTCCATTAACAACCCATCCACGAACCAAAGAACCACACTTCATCACCCTTCAACCTTCAACCTCTTCGCTCACTATCCCATCCTCACTTCAACAAAATCTCAGATCCTCTATCTCCTCCGCCACCCATCGCCAGAATTCCATTCCTCCGCAAACCCTCCGAATCAGAATTTCCACCAAACAACCTCCAAACTTTCACACTCGACTCTCTTCCTTGCCCGCCAACACCCTCCGCCGCCTTCTCCTCTGTTTCCTTCACTTCATCACCACATCAACAACCTCATTCTCTCTCCGCACAGCTCCTTCAATCCTCAACACCAAGCGGCTAACTCCATCCAGAATACATTTCCTTCGCTCTTCAAGCTGCACTCTCGACGCAAGCAACAGTGGCAACACGTTCAGCTTCATAACAGCTTCGACTACCATTCCATGGTCAGCAGTGGTAAGATTGTGATACTCTATTATAACTGTGATTGCTGTAATAAACTTTGAATTTATAGTTCAGGTGTATGTTGTTCGGCCTTTTGAGTTATAGCGAAATGGTGGTTTTCGATTGTGTCCGTGTTTGATGCAGATTGTTTCTGTCCCTAATAGTGTGTTGCTTAGGTTTTAATCTGAGGAAATGCTCTGAATGTATTAATTCTGTTCAAGTTTTGATTCATGGTTGTATCAATTCTATGCAAAATAGTTTGATATCATAGGACTTGTTCTGGAACTGTTGTGATGATTTGATAATTTATGTTTATACATGATTAAGTTAATGGATTATGTTGTGAAATTTTGGTTTAATCGTGATGATATTGTGATGTTTGTTTGTGTCTACATTTTCGATTGGTTTCGATACCCATAGACTGTTATAGCTGCTATGAAATTATTGTGTTACAGTTGTGTGGATAACTTGTTTAGTGCTGAGATTGAGGTGAAATTGTGATAGATATTCGTATTGACAAAGATGTGTGTTATATGTTTGTGACAAACTTGTTTTAAAGTTTTGATGTTGGTGATATTTGCTTATGTCAGAATAATGTGGATAGTTGAAATAGGTTGAAGTTTAGTTGAGTTTTGTGGTTAATTAGTAGATGTGTGATTCTTGATCTTAATTGGTGTTTTGATCTTAATTAGGATGATGGCTTTCTTGTTTTGAGTTAACGGTTGATAATGGGATTTGGAATCAATTTCATGCGTTGATATAATTTCACGTCAATTTGTTGATGAACTTTGTTTTTTTTTCCCCGATATTGAAAACTTGAAATTGGTTGTAATTACATCAACACTTGAAATCTGATTTATGCTTATATTTAAGGCGTTCCGTGTGTTTAGTCGTTTATAACTTTTTTATGATTCTTGAGCATCCGTTTGCCATTGTTAAAGTTGTTTTCGACTAACTTTAGTTTAAGTGCACGTTGCTGCCCAGTTTGGTAAGTGGTTGGTAATACGAGTTAGTTAATGATTCGTGGTTGATTGGATTTGTCTTAACACTTGTTTGTGTTTTCCCTTTGAGTTTATGCGGTTTTTGATCGATATTTTGAGAGTTTCTCGAGATAATGAAGTTGCTGCCCGTTTTTTATTTATGTGGTTTAAATGCGTTTAGAACTCAATTTTCCGTTTTTCGATTGATTAAATAGCATGAGTTCTTTGGTTAGTCCATTTGTGAATCGATAATCATGAATAAATTCTTGATTCTTGAATTGTTCATTCATTCATATAAGTTGCATTCGACTTTAAGTTCTTGCTTATTTAACCATGTTTATCTTATTGCCATTTCATTTCGATTCTATTCCACACTATGCGACTAATATGTTCGCTATTTGTGAAGGCATTCAAGGATTATCCAAGAATATCTTTTCTACTAGTCCATTTATATATTTTTTTTTATTGTTATTATAGTCATATTACTATTTTGATATAATATTTAGTAATGTATTTAGTATTTTATTTCTTATATTTAGTATGTAAATATACATATTATTTTATTCTTTATAACTTTATATCCATTTGTAAATAAAATCATATTGTAATGATCTTTGTGTTGCAATTTTGAATTTGGAATTTAATTCAACCTTCGAATGAATTTGAATGCAAATATATCTATTCTTCGCATAGTTTTTGTTTGTATCTTGAGTGATGTAGGAATCTTCCTTTGGTATTCATCCGATGCGTCAAGCCTTATCCAATCTTGAAGACTACCCGGAGCTCAATTCTTTCACCGCATAGAAGTTATTTAATTATTCAAATTAATTCGATTTGGTTGTATATATCCTTGTTCATGAACATGTACCTCCACTTTCGCATAGATTGTAATTCCTTGTGTGTTCTAATTACCATTTAATTATGCGTTTATCATATTAGAACACATAGTCTCCTCTTGGACTCCTCATCAAGAAGCAGGTAAACATACACAATGCACACTTGCACACATTTATAGTTTGGTCCTGGGCTTTTCTACAGCGACAACTATTCGATCGATTGTTCCAATCGGTCGTTTAGAATACTAGTGTCACGCTAGTCCCACTTTTAGGAGCATACATAAAACCACTTTGTATGGGCTCGCTTGTTTTCCTAATTGAATTATTCTATCCACAACTCAACTCCTAAAACACTTTCAAATTAAATTAATTAATTGAAATTGTTTTCTAAATCATTTTTCTACAAAACAAAAAAAAAACATAGTGCTATGGTATTTAATTAAATTGTTAGAGGTTAGCCCGACGATTTAATTAAAATGTAAAGTATTTGGGCCATTAGAGGGTAACCCAATGACTTAAATACTTTATTCCATACACTTAATAAAAGTGAACTTTGTTTCACCTCACTCTTTCATAATAAAGATTTTGATGAGAGATGATCGGTTGACCTCAATCACCAATCTCGAGTATTGAATCGTTAGAGGGTTGCCCAACGTTTTGGTACTTGTCATCTACAATTAAAATCAATTCAACCCATTCAAATTCCTTTTCCGCTCATACGCGGTCATCAAAAACATTTTCTACTAAAATCGACACAACCAATCCGAGACATTTTCAACAAGAACTACGGAGTTTTGACTTTCCCATTGCACGAGGGAATACGTAGGCACGCGGTTTCAAAACCGTGTCAAACTTAAAATAATAATAAACAAATCTCGTTTTCTTCTTTCTTATTCATAACTTAGAAATTAGCGATCACACACACAAACACATTTCGAACTAAATGGGTCTCATCGAGTACGATGGACGTAAGAGGTGATGATACCTTCCTCTTGCATAACTGACTCACGAATCCATCCTTTTTGGTCTTGTAGACCGCCTTATCTAATTTTTGTGGGTTTTATCTATATTTCCCCGTTCTTTCTAGAACTAATAAAATTAGGTGGCGATTTCATTGTTTTTTGAAAATTAAATGATTTTTGAAAATCGAGTTGCTTCATGACCCCAAACAGCACTACCTCCTTGTTCAACAGCAGCTTGAGCATCCTTCAGCGAGGCCATCCTAGGCGGAGCTGGTGTAACTTCAGGAGCGACAGGAGAGTCAATAGGCATGACTCTGGGGATTGTTTCAAAAGCTTGACAGGGAGTCTCGAAGAATTCACCTTCCATCTCGAGATATCGGGATGATCAGATGACTTACCATATACCTCTTCACCACATATCGTAACAACCTTCCCTTTCACCGGTACTTTAGCTTTGATGCAAGGTAGAGGTACATACCGCCTCATGTATCCAAGGCCCGAGTAGGCAAGAGGTCGACAGATGTCCATGACAAAGAAAGTAGAATCAAAAGTCCGGAACCGACTTTGAAGCGTAATAAGCTCTCCAAGTACTGCTCGCTTAGAACCATCAAAAGCTCTCACAATTATATCACCGGGTCTCGAACCAACCCTTCGACATCAAGTCGATCAAAAGCGCCTTCGTAGGATATTCAGAGCGTAACCGTATCAACCAAAACATGAGATAATGTAGTGCCTTTGCATTCAACAGAGATGTGCAAGGCTTTGTTGTTTCTTTCCTAGGAGTCAAATCAGATCGAAGCCTAGCCGTTGGCAGCCAAGAGTGTCTTCATGCACGTGAGCATTCTTCGAAACTTTACCAAGGCATTAGTATGAGCCTTAGAGCACAAGAGCAAAGCAAGCATGGAGATTTTGGATGAGTCTGTCCCAATGCTCCACAACATTGTAGTCACTCTTCTTGATAATCTTTGAATTTCCTCCATTTCTTGTTTGAGGTGTCTTCAGAACTTCCTTTGTATTGGCCGAGCAGGATGAGTCACGGTTCTTTCCTCTAGCTTGGGGAATGGATTGAATAGCTGGAATGCGAACGGAGTCATGTGTCTTTTGGAGGAGATATCTCGAGAGAATACCTTCCGGTTCTAGTCACCTTACTTGATCCGTGATGTTGTCAATGTGAATGGTAGCTTCAATCGTAAGATCTTCAATGGTCGAGGGTCTTGCTTGACACCATGATAGTAAACATCACTCCATAATTCCAAGGGATAGCCTTGTCGAGGAATATGGAATCGGTCTTGGAGAAGTAATAATGAGAGGTGCCACCTAGGCACGTAATCGCAGAGGAAATTTTATAGTGTTAACATCAAGATAGTCTTCGGAAATCGTCATCCCATCCGGTCGCCTTTAACATCTTCAATAGGAATCTTGTAGCTTTAAGGAACAGTGTACTTCACCATGTAATCGAACTTTCCACTTGGCTGCCCCAAGGTATCCCACACAGATGGTACAGCTTCGTTTGCATTGTCAATCTTCAACTTAGACATTTCTTCACACACCAGACCGTGGTTTGAAATAGTATCTCACGGTTGTCCATCATGCACTGAACACGCCTTCTTAACCAAGCACAACCATCAGCGCAGATGGGCACCAACGCAATTCTGGCATCCCGATTGACACCGTAGCAAATTCTTCTTAATACCATCGAGGAATGGTCAAGTCATTATGTTGAAGATATAAGTATCGCCACCAACAGATTGGAACCCTTGTCATGGTTAGGCATAGGCGTTAATCACATTCGAGTCTCAACAGAGGATCAAACTCAATCTGCTTAGCTTCAATCATATCTTGAATCTTGTTCTTCGAGCCCAACAATCATCAAGATTATGTCCTGGCTATTGGAATGGTAAGCACACTTAGCATTAGGATTGTATCTCGAGAGGAAGTGTTGACATTTTGAGGAGGATCCCTCAAGGTAATCACCGCTTTCAACATGTGTTGCAAGGCATGACAATGGCATGTTGATCTTCAAACTGCCTCGTGGCGCATTCTCGACGCGTCGCTGTGTCCAGAGGTTGTGCTGATGTAGGTTGAGATCACAACCGCCCCACAGATTGAGCACGGTCGGTCTTGGCTCGGCTTTTTCGACCATACACAAGATTGGCTTCTTTCTTACCACCAAAAGATCTCTTTGCAGATTTGAAGATGTCTCTACATGAATCTTTCCACTCGATACCACCTCAATACGCTCACTGTCAATATCACTCGTGAATCCGGTGAAGAGTTTCCAATCGATGATTGAAGAATGGGCCTGTCAGTGTCCCCATAAACATATCAACCAACTCCCTATTGGACAAGGGTGGTTGAACTCTGCCTGCTAGATCTCTCCATTTCTGAGCATATTCTTTGAACTTCTCGTCACGACCCATGGACATGCTTTGTAGTTGCATGCGAGTGGGTGTCAATTCAGATTGTACTCATATACTCAGAAAGCATCAGCCAAGTCACTCCAAGTACGGATACGGTCATTCTCTAGCTGATAATACCACTCCAATTGAGTTCCGGACAAACTCTCTTGAAAATAATGCATCCACAACTTTCTGTCATCAGTGTGGGGATTGATCTTCTGGACATAGGACTTCAAATGCAGCTTAGGGCAAGACATGCCGTCATACTTAGAAAAAGTTGGAACTTTGAACTTGGGAGGAATCACAACACCAGGGACGAGACTCAAATCATCAAAATTCAGCCCGGACATCTTCAGGTTTTCCACAACATTCAGACGGTCTTCAAGTTGCTTGTACTTGTCATCCTCATCAGAGTATTGGCCATCATCATAGTTCTTCTCAAGCTCAGGCTGACTGCCTTCGCCATCACCCTTGTTACTTTGCTCATCCTCCTTCTTGAAACTTCCTTCTGAGAGCTCAATCTGACTAACCACTCTAGGACCACCTTTGTAGCGTCTACCCATGTTGAGGGGACCAACAACCTTCTTCTTTCTGTTGATGAGCTTCTTCAGATCTTCTTGGCCTTGGACCAAGTAAACATCTCTAAACCGAGCATTCTGAGCTTGAAGATCTTTGACAAACTGTTCAAGAGCCATTTTTGCTAAAATAAATAGCGAGCAAATGAGAAAACCAATCTTCAATGTAGCTGTGATGCAATGTTATGCTATGATATGCAATGTTTATGCGAATGCAATGCAATGTTTTCAAGGACCTTAGAGATTTAAATTTGTTAAACAAGCAATGAACAAACATTTATTAGTACTCTTTTCATTATTCTTTTTTTCTTTTAAGTACAAAGGATAGTTCAAGACAAATAAAAGAAAATCCTAAAGCTCTAAGTCTCCCATGGGCGCTTCCTCTTGGTGCCGATGTAGGCGTTGATGTTTCGCTCCTCGTGAAGTAGCTTGGTCAACTCTAGCACTTTCTTCTCACTTGTATAACACTGAGCTTCAAAGGTATCCCTATCTTCTTTAAGCTGAATCCAGGATATCTTCAAGTCTTCAAAATCAGTAGGCATGTCATGATGGAGAACAGTATAGGGTACGTCACCTATAGCAATAGGTTCCATAATTACTGGTAAAACAGGCGTGAATGGCATCATGAGGTTTTGAGCTCGAGCTCACACCCATTTGAGGTAAGGTTCTCAAGGAATGGAGTTCTGGTGCCCCAAAGTCTTGGTATCAGTCCTCTTTACCATACCCCAAGCGTGTATAAACCTTCATCGGTAATTTTGGAGATCGTGGTTGTAGTCGAACACAATATCTCGGAGAAGCATATCATGAGGACCATCTCTTCGGGCAAAACCAAACTGACGTAGAGCTAGAGAAGGGTTATAAGTAATACCTCCCCTTATGCCAAGTAGTGGTACATTAGGGAATTCTCCACAACGCTCAATGAAGGTGAAATCCTTTTGAGAGAAAAGATTCCAACGGATATCTGAATGAGAGAGTGACATTAGTCTTTGAGACCATCTCAACCTTTGTTCGTTCTTCAAAACTGATGGAGGAAGGTGCGAAATAAACCACCTTGAAAGTAACGGTATGCAACACATGAGAGTTCCTTGTCTCTTGGTAGTACGAGTGTCGAGAGAATGTAGGATGTCTCTAAGTAAAGTAGGCACAGGATTGCGGGTAAGGAACAACTTGATGGCGTTGACATCTATGAATTGATCCGAGTTAGGGAATAGAACCAAACCATAAATTAGCAAGGCCACAATGTCTTCGAATGCATGGAAACTCATAACTTTGAGGAATTCTCGGCTTTCTTAATTAGAACTTGGAAAGTAAACCCTTAACTCCACTTCTAGTTTCCCAATTGGCTTCAATGTCCGAGCGCTTAAGATGTAAAGCGGATGCGATGTCTTCGCATTTAGGAACCTTTTCTAAACCGTGAATGGCATTTGGTCAAGAATAGGTATCCCAAGTAGCTTAGAGAACTCTTCCAAGGTAGGAACCAACCGATAACTGGGAATGTAAAGCAATGGTGTTTCGGATCAAGAACTGGAATAGGACATGCATCATATCTTCTTCAAACCGGAGATAACCAAATCAAGTAGATAACCATGTCTTTGATGAACCGAGCATGGTCGGAATTTCAAACCAATTCTTTGAGTGAGAAGGTATACCCATGAAGTTGATCCGGATAGTCTTTCTAGAAGCCATAATTCCTACAAAACAGAGCAAAGATAAATCCCTAGGTCCTTGAAATAGTTAGAAATGATATGCAATGCAAATGATGTCATGATGTCATGTTTGGCACACACAAACAATTCACACAATGAGCCTAGGGTTAAGGCTTGTATGAGGTATAGGTGATTACCCCACCAAAAGTTTGAGTTGGTTCATCCTGTCCTATAATAGTAATCGGGTTCTAGGAATCTCACATCATTGATCTTTCTCGTAGGCGTTTATTTCAATACGACTACCAAGTGGTCGACCGAAAATATCCCAAAAGTCTGATCTTAATGAGCGTAGCATCGAGTATCAACCAACCTTAGTCTGCACCAAAGCCGGCCATCTCACTACCTTCTAATGGCCAAGATGGGTCAATTAAGGTTCTAAAAGTTTAGTTAGTGCTTGATGACACCACGCAGCCAAATACTATCCTCAACTTGGAAATGAAGAGTATCAGACATCCAAAGTGTCACACTAACGTAGCCATCATGTTGACCGCTTTGATATACGCCTAACGGTCGCGACGATTTATTGCTACTTACCTAAAAGGAAACCCGATCCGTGTAGGATCCCCAACAATATAATACCCAAGCAACCCTTAAAGATAAAGCAAGCAAGTCAAACAGAAAGCAATAAAGGTGATTTAGAAATCCCTAAGGTAATTCTCTCTTTTGGGTGTTTCCCCAGCAGAGTCGCCAGTTCTGTAATACGGTGAACTGACTTTTTAGTGTTTTCGTATCGCAAATGTGCGGATAGCAAGAGTCGCCACCGACTTTTATTTTTATCCAATTAAGGGAAGGTAAAAGTGCAGAAAAAGACCTTCGTTAGATTCTGAGTAAGGGAGAAGGTTATGAAAAGGGAAGGTATTAGCACCCCTTTCCATCCGTAGTTATCTACGCTCTTAGTTGCTCTTAGATCACTTTAAAATTGTGCTTCTCGTGTGTTTGACAAAAATGTTTTGAAAAGGCATTTCGCTTTGACTTTGTAATGATTCATGTAGGAATGTATACAAAGTGTTTGGAAATGTTTTGTTTTGAAAAGGGTTTGAACTTTGGCAAAAAGTATGTTGTGTGAAAAGTATTTTGATTGAGCAAGCAACTAAAAGTCTTATTACCTACTCGAATTGGTCGTTTCGTGTTGTTTTACGCTCCTTTAGAATAGTGCTATCCATACCATTAGTTGGTAGGTAACTCTATTTGTTGGATGTAAGCGGGACATTCGAAGGGACATCGGATGGTCATAGAAAGCAACTTGTAGGAAGTATCCTAGCACATTTGAAGGGACTATCATCATTTTTCGTAGGCGACAATCGAGGGTCAAGATCATGTATTTGGAGGCAACATCGTGGATCTTATGATCTTTGTATCGAAGGGACTATGATGATTTGTTTTGAAGGCAACGGTGCTAGAATACCTCTACGTTCGAGGGACATGACCATTCGTAAGGCAACGAGAGAGAATTACCCTAAGGGGTGCATGTGTGAAAAGAGTGTGTTGATTCAGATATCTTATCTTGAAAATTAGTGGGCTATGTTCAATTTTAGTCTTGCCATAGACGCCTAGTTACTAGCAATTTATAGGGTGCGGAATGTAAAGATGCGGAAAGGTAAATGTCCTACGCTATTACATGGCTTTGGGGCAGATACATAATTTAAATTTGCGGAAAATAAAAACCTAATTTAAACTATTACATCCCATAAACAGTTACATTATTGGAAAAAATGAAAACGGTAAAGAAACGTCTAAAGCGGAATAACCTATGAAACGATAAGAGAAATCGGAAAATATGATGAAATCGAATAAGAGAAAATGTTAGAAAAAATGAAAAATTTTAATTGGGAAAAATATGACATGCTGGAAATAACATAAATATGCTAAAATATTTTTTGGGATTTTTTGAATGCAATTTAATAATTAAAAACTAATTAAATGTGATTTAAATGCAAAATTATGAATAAAAATAAATATGCATGCAAAATTGTATTTTTTAATTTTATAAATTAAATAAGTATTTTCTGAAAATATAAGCAAAAGCAAAAAATATTTTGATGATTTTTTAATGAATAAATAAAAATATGAAAAGAATTAAAATGATATGCAAAATATTAAATAAAATAAAAAATATGAAAATATGAGTTTTGTAAAAGAAAAAAACCAAATGGTCCTGGCATGGTTCGAACTGGAGACATGTGAGAGCATCCATCAACAGGAAACGCGTTAACCAACTGAGCCAAGTGTGCAAGCATGTTTGGAAACGGAGTGAGTGGATTACAACACGCGTCGCTTTCCCATTGCCACGAGCTCGCGCCAATTCATCGTCTTCTTCGTTTTGAAATTTTAAAAATCCAGCGTCGGCCATTGCTCCGCGCTATGTCCCTGGCAAAATCAAAACCCCAGCATACATAATATAAATAAGTTCTAAAGCCATGGTTCGATTCCTGAGATCATTCCGAACGCATTGGTATAGGTCTCATGGTCCAATTTTTTCATTTAAGAGAAACCCTAAAACGGCATGGGAAACCCTAACAATGGTGATACGTGTTCCTGGCCGTGGAAATTCAATTAGAGTACCCAGAAAGCTTGCAAACACATCACTAATCACAAAAACAAACACAAAACATGTTAATAATGCATGAATAACAGAATACGATTTTGAAATTTTCAAGAACAAACCAAATTCGAATTTCTTGTTTCTGGATGGTTTTGATCAAAGTAAAGGTCTGGATCGACTCAGGAGGTATCAAGGAATGTGTTGGACACCTCAAAATTGATTGAAAACGGCTGGAAATAGGATTGCACTTTGCTTGTTTGCCACGGTTTTTTTTTTAGTTGCAACAAGGGTTCTTGAGCCAATTTTTCTACCCTAATTTGTGTGGTATGTATCATGTATATATAGTAGAAGGATTCAGAGCTGTTTTGGGAAAGATTTAATCAATGATCAATGCTAATCAAATTTGATTTTTGTACAAAATCAAATCTTCAAATTTTGATCAATTTTCAATCCAATCTTGCCATATCCATCAAATTTCGAAAATTGCTGGCTTTTAATGAGTTGATTGGATCTCAAGGAAGAAATAAAAATCAAGTTTGCAATTAATTTTGATTTTATACTTTATTTTTAAATTTAATTTGTATTTAAATGAATAAATTCCAAATTAAATAGAAAAATAAAATAAAAATTCGTGGCATTGGGCTTGGATATTCCTAATTGTATAAGGAACAAGTTTGGATGAAGAAAAGTAAGCCCATTTGCAAAAATTTGATTTTAGAAGCATCTCTTTGTGCACTCTTTCAAAATTTCCCAACTTGTGAATGGTGTATCTTGCTCAATTTTCCACATTTTTGAGTGTTCTTGGACTTTTTGGAAATCTCTAAGAGTCCTCTAACCAACCTTTTTGGTCTCATCTCAATTGGAGTTTCCATGCTCAATATATCTTCAAAACAAAAAGTTGACTTTTTGTTGACTTTGAAAATGACCTGTAATGTTTTGAGCCATACCTCTCAAATGAAGCATTTTTTGGACATTCTTGTGAGACATGAAGTTGTAGAGAATTGAATTTCCTTCAAAACAAGAGGTGGTGGAAAAATTTCTGAGAAAGTATGAAGAAGTTATGATCAGTCAAAGTTCAGTTGACTTTTCATCTAGAAACCCTAATTTAGAAAGTTTTGACTTTTGAGCAAATCTTGAGTTTTCTTGATGAATCATGATCAACCCTTGATCAAATGATGAATGTTACTTCAAAATGAGGATGTTGACCAAAAATCATGAAGTTTGACTGTATGTTGACCACAGTTGACTTTTTGTCCAATACAACTGATTTTCAACCATCTGAGCAATTGTCTGAGGAAACTTGACTTGTGAGGCTTGAAACTTGACATGGAGAATCTTTGAAGCATATGAGGAGGCATGATGAATATTGGAGATGTTGGAAGTCCATCTGGAGCTGAGAATTACCAAACCCTAGTTTGGGTTGATTGTCTAGGAGAGGGTTTGTCTGATCAACTCTTGAGGAATCCTTGAGTATGGATGTATGAGATATCTTGAGGAGATGGAGGGAAAATTTTGGGGTATGACAGTCAGTTATCATACGTACATCTTTCGAGCATTCGTTTCCCTATCCATGCGGTATTTTGAATGTTTACTGAATTTGTACAACAGATATGACATACGAAATCCTAATACTAAGACCTCTATTTATACTATTTCGACCATAACGGTCTTGCTATCAGAATCTGCCACGTTCGAAGCATGCAGAGCATACTTCCCTCCAGCCTCCACGCGTCTTCGAACACTCTAGCGCTTATGTATTTGAATTTCCAATATCCCGCTCACGTTTGAATTTCAAACGCCTTGGAACCTTCGTTTCGAATTCGTTTCAAAGGTTACTTTCGAAAACAACCTTCACAAATATAATCTCATCATTATTTCGAAAATTCTTTAGACTTACACTCCACAACTATCATTCGAAACCTTGAACTTTAATATTTCCATTCGAAAAAACAGTCTCTTCCATTCTAAACCATAAAACTTGCTTTATTCAAACAAAACCCAATCATTTCATTTCGAATCACAATATCAAAATCTTCAGCCAACAGGCGCGGGATTAGAGATCAAGACTTCCCCCACCGATTGAGTGTGATCAGTTTTGTCACGGCTCTTCTGATCAAACACAACATTGACTTCTTTCTTACCACCAAAAGGCCTTTTCGCAGCGTTTGAAGATGACTCTACTTGTATTTTTCCGCTCTTGATTCCTACTTCAATACGTTCGCCTGTCAGTATCAGCTCGGTGAATCCAGCTGAAGAGTTGCCAATCAGATGATTGAAGAATGGGCCTGTCAGTGTTCCCATGAACATATCAATCAATTCCCTATTAGATAAGGGTGGTTGAACTCTACCTGCTAAATCTCTCCATTTATAGGCATACTCTTTGAACTTCTCGTCACGACCTATAGACATGCTCTGTAGTTGCATGCGGGTAGGTACAAATTCAACATTGTATTGGTATTTCTTGTAGAAAGCATCTACTAAGTCATTCCATGTATGAATGTGGGTACTCTCTAGCTGATAATACCACTCCAACTGAGTTCTGGATAAACTCTCTTGAAAGAAATGGATCCATAATTTCCTGTCTTCAGTATGAGGATGGATCTTCTTAACATAGGACTTCAGATGCAGCTTCGGGAAAGAGATGCCAACATACTTGGCAAAGGTAGGAACTTTGAACTTGCGAGGAATTACCACACCAGGAACAACACTCAGATCATCAAAGTTAAGCCCTGACATTTTCAGATTTTCCACAACATTCAGACGGTCTTCAAGTTGCTTGTATTTTTCGTCATCAGGATACTGCTCACTCATATATTCTTCTTCTCTGTTTTCAGACTCATGATGGCTTCCTTCATTGTTTTTTATACTTCCTTCAGTTTCGCCTCTCTTGTCTGAGAACTCGAGCTGTTTGATCACCTTGACTGGTCCTTTGTGATTTCTTCCCATGTTGAGAATACCAATGGTCTTCTTCTTTCAGGTGATGAGCTTCTTCAGATCTTTCTGGCCTTGGGCCAAATTGGCGAACATCTCCTGAAATTGGGCGTTTTGAGCCTGGAGATCTTTGACAATCTGTTCAAGAGCCATTTCGGCTGAAATAAACAGTGAGATAATAAGAAAACCGGTCTTTAATGTACCTATTATGAAATCTTATTCCATGATATGAGATGTTATGCAATGCAATGTTTTCAAGGACCTTAGGAATTTAAATTTGTTAAACAAGCACGAACAAACTTTTTATTAGTTTACTTTTTAGAAAGTGCAAATGAAAGTTTAAACAAATAAAAGAAAATTCCTAGAGCTTAGGTCTCCCGTGGATGCTTCCTCTTTGTGTTGAAGTAGGTATTGATGATTCGCTCCTCGTGAAGTAGCTTTGTCAACTCTAATACCTTTTTCTCGCTTGCATGGTATTGAGCTTCGAAGGTATCCCTTTCTTCTTTAAGTTGAATCCAGGATCTCTTCAAGTCTTTGAAATTAGTAGGCATGTCTGGATGGAGAATGGTATAGGGTTCATCACCTTCAGCAACAGGTTCCATAACCACTGGTAGAACAGATGTAAATGACATCATGAGGTTTTGAGCTCAAGCTCACACCCATTTGAGGTAAGTGTCGCACCCCAAAATTTACCCTCCTCTTTTTATTTCACGCAAATGCATTCCTATCAGGGGTGTTATGGTTATGGGTTTGAGGTGACTCGCAATGGTTCTTTTACAAGCCATAGAAGATGTTTGCGTTTTCAATCAATCCAAGGGATTTAAGATTTACGAAGAATCAACAATCTCTTGTGCATCTTTTAAGGTTTAGTATTTTGGGCCATCTAAGTTTTGGTTTAGATAAAAGATTCGATTTGAGTAGACAGTCATGGAAAGTACAGAATATTTGGAACTTTGGTTCTTTAGAATATTTGCAGTGGATTTTGGTCAAGAGAAAAAACCAAGGCGAATTAAGGATTGTGAGCATTTGGTTTTGTTCAAAAATTTGACTCAAACAAAATTGGAAGATTTATTTGAGATTTCATGGATTAAAGGCAATTTGAGTTTGGTTGATTGAATTTTTTTTTCCATTTATTCCATCATCTTTAGTTATTCGGGAACGTTCGGATATACTTAACATTTTGAAAATATTTGGTAATTAAAGGTTCAAGACAAGTTAATTTTTTCTATCCACTTATTACCAAGGTTGGTTTATGGCATTAAGCTAATGGCATGGGAATTAAGACATGGAATCACCATTTAACTTGCAACATTCAATTGGATGTTATTTTTTCCAAGATAACTACAAGTTCAAAATATAGAGTACAAGTTTGGTATTTTTTTTATTCAAGATTCGATTTGTTGGCAAATTTAAGTTTGAATTATAAGGTTCCAAATTGGATTCACATTTCACAAGTTTACAAGGTTTACAAGTTTGGTAAAAAAGTCTAACATACTTTCTAAAGCATTGATGCAAATGAAGCCAAATCCTAAGTTATTTCTAACTATAAGTTTGTTACAATACAAAGTCTTGTAGAGATACCATGCTAACAAGGTCTTCATCCGCTGTATTCCTTTTCCCTTCATCTTCAAGCTTTCTATCGTGTATTCAAGCTGCCCTAGACTTGCCATCTTCAAAGCTCATCATTATTCATGCATGAAAAACAAGGAAAATGATTAGAAGTCAGAACAAGAACATGGATAATTTATCTAGCAAAGGCTTTCTAAGTAATATCATCATTAGGGAATTCTGGAAAGAATCAGGATTAAAGGGTTCTTAAATCATGCCAAAGCCTCATAATCAATTTCAAGATTAATCATTATTGAAAACTCCATTTGAAAATCACAAAAGATAACTATTTGGTTCACAAATGAAGTCGTAATCGTTTTCCATCATGGTTACAATACAATGAGAAGGAAGGTAAATACATAATCAAAAAAAACATTCCTATCCCAGGCAAATCCAAGTCAGAATTGGAAAGTTCAGCCCAAAATCGTGCCACAAAGCCTCATACAATGTATTATGGTACAAGTATTTGGTTCACAGTTGAAAAAAAGCAAGCAGAAGAAACATTGTTTTGGCCCAATAACTAAAGCAGTCAGTGCAAACAAACAGCCAGTACCATACAACCATTACCAATTCAATAGAATATCCCAAATAAGCAAAGTCAGAAATCACAGAACATTGACTCAGTAACAGAAGCAGAAAAAGCATTGTTTTGGTCCAATAATTAAAACATAACAAGTTACCAAATTAAATCAAAAAATTACCAAGAATCAATAACAATCAGAATTTGCAAAAAGCCCAAAAGACAACATTGTTTCAGAGTCCAGCAAGCAATTGGTAAGCCCCGTTTTTTCAGAAAATCAAGAGTCCAGTAACAGCAAGAGGACAGAACAGCCAAAACCCTAATTCTGCTGTATAAAGATAATAAACACACAAACCAGAGGGATAGACACTGTTCAAGGAACCCTAAATCGGCCAGCCTTAATTCCTAGATCTAAAACCCTAAAGTTTTCTCATCATCTTCCTACACAGAAAACCCTTCAGAAATCGTTTTTCAGAAGTCATACAAGTTCTGAACAGAGAAAGAAGAAGAGGAAAGACATTCGAAAAAGAGAGATCTCAGCAAGTTAAGGTCCCAGATCGAATCCTCAAGGAGACTCAGACTCTATTCTCTTACTTTTCCCCCTCACCATTATAAACTTCATCGTAATCACTGTGTTCACCGCGAAATAGAAAGCTAGGGTTTCGTTTCCCCTTTAGATTTAGGGTTTAATCTGCAAAAAAATAGAGAAAACAAACGGTGGATTAGTAATCAGAAGCGAGAGATGAAGCAGAAAATCCAAACAGTTTGAGTTTCTGGGCCTGGGCCACGCCGCCGCCGTCACCACCGTGAGGCGATTTCCGGCGCGGCTGCCCTTTCGTTTTCCCGCAAGGGTCCAACAGAAAAAAAAGAGAGAAGTGAGAGCGTGAGAGAGTGTCTAGAGAGAGAGAGAGAGAGGAATCCGTGAGAATGAGAACATCTGGTTGTTTGGTTGTTTTTTTTTATTTTTATTAAGATAAGTTTAAGATGGTTAATAAGTAGGATTAGTTAATGGGATTTGTTGGCTAACCCAGGCAGTGACACTTGTCACTGTCTGTTTGGCCCCTTTATCATCTGGTGTATACAGGTCCATGGTAGCATCTTTGTTATCCTTCTTAAAGCCACCAGATTTCATGGAGTTCAGATCCAATGCTCCAGATTGAAGGCTCATGCTATCTACCCTTGGAGTCTCCCTCACAGGACCCAGCGAATGGTGGGCTTGGACCTTACTGCACTTCCAGCACCCCCCAGTTTTCTGCATAGACAGGCCCATTCTAAACTCACTCTTTTTAATTATCTAATTATGCAAGTATTTTTTTAACTCGATGTACTAAATAATAATTAGTTTCATGATAGTTTTTATTTGATAATTTATCGATTAAACTATTAGTTGATTTTTTATCAAATAAAAAAAATCTATTCTAATAATTATTCAAATTTCTGATTGTATTGTGTGATAATTGCTTATTTATCTGCTTATCCGGTATATATTCACTATTGCACACCTCACTCACAATTAATAAAAAAACAAACAACTTCGATTTTCTTTTGATTGGCTCATAAGCCAATTTCTTAAAGGGTCTCATAGTTGGGGATGGGCATGACCATCCTCACAAGATTAATTAAAGCCCTTGTTGCTTTAATTAATCATAACCCGAATAAATATTGGTCCACATACCAATTTTCCATGCACAAGGGTCTCATAGTTGGGGATAGGAGCACCTATCCTCACGAGGTTAATTAAGTCCATATACTTAATTAATCATAACCCGATTCCACTCCTCATTTCCGCGCCGCGCGTACCTCAAAACACTTTCAGAAATAAAAATCATTAAATCTCGATCCAACGTCGAGTTTCTTTTCAAAACATTTTCATAAATAAATATTCCACTTCTCTCTCCTCCCAAACGTATGGTAGTCAGTCCTGTTTCGACCCTCGACTGTACGTTTGGTTTCTTAAATGAATCTATTAAGCGAACTTTGTTTCACCTTATTTTTCTTAATAAACTTTTTTGGTAGAAAGAGATGATTAGGATGTTTCTGTCCACTCATCCGAGTAATTGGGGCATTAGCCGTTGAACGCTTATGGTCCGATGCTTGTCTCGCGTATCAAAATAATTCAACTCACTCAACACTTTTTTCGCTCATATGCGACTATCAAAAATCTTTTACAAAGAGTGTGCGATAGCCGTTTCAAACATGAATGAGGACTTAAGCTTTTCAAACAAATTAAACAAGTCCAAGTTCTAGTATTTGAAATGTCTAAAGCAAGATTTTATAAAATCAATACAACCAACTTAAAACATTTTTTAGAGGAACTACGGATTTTTAAATTTCCTATTGCACGGGGGAATACGTAGGCACAAGGTTCTGAAACCGCGACAAACTCAGAATGATAATAAACAAATCCCGCTTCTTTTATTTATCGATTATAATTGAGAAATTAGCGAATATACACACACTTAGAACTAAACGGGTCCCATCGAGTACGATGAATGTAAGAGGTGCTAATACCTTCCTCTTGCATAACTGACTCCCGATTCCATGTCTTTTGGTCACGTAGACCACCTTATCCGCATTCGTGGGGTTTTATCTATATTTTCTCATTCTTTTTAGAACAAATAAAATTAGGTGGCGACTTTATTGTTTTAAAATAACCGATGAAAAAACCAGTCATCACAGTAAGGTTTCCAAGGAATGGAATTTTTGTGCCCCAAAGTCTTGGTATCAGTCTTCTTCACCATGCCCCAAGTGTGCACAAATCTTCGACGGTAGTTCTGGAGATCGTTTTCGTAGTCAAACACAATGTCTTGGAGAAGCATATCATGAGGACCATCTCTTCGAGCATAACCAAACTGACGTAGAGCTAGAGAAGGGTTATAAGTGATACCTCCCCTTATGCCAAGGAGTGGTACATTAGGGAATTCCCCACAACGCTCAATGAAAGTGAAGTCCTTTTGAGAAAAAAGACACCAACGAATATTTGAATGAGAGAGTGACATCAGCCTTTGAGACCACTTCAATCTTTGCTCGTTCTTCATTACTGATTAAGGAAGGTGCGAAATAAACCATTTGAAAAGTAACGATATGCAACACATGAGAGTTCCTTGCCTTTTGGTAGTACGAGTGTGGAGAGAATGTAGAATGTCCCCAAGTAAGGTAGGCACATGATTGCATGTGAGGAATATCTTGATGGTGTTTACGTCTACGAACTGGTCGGGATTAGGAAATAGCACCAAGTCATAGATTAGCAAGGTCAAAATGTCTTCGAATGCATGGAAACTCATAGCCTTTAGGAATTCTCGAGCTTTCTTTATCAGAAATTTAGCAAGCAAACCCTTAACTATGCTTCTTGTTTCCCAATTAGCTTCAATGTCTGATCGCTTTAGATGTAACGCTGATGCGATGTCTTCGTATTTCGAAGATTTTTCTGAACCGGTGAATGGTATCTGATCAAGGATAGGTATCCCAAGTAGCTTAGAGAACTCTTCCAATGTAGGCACCAATTGATAATCTGGGAATGTAAAGCAGTGATGTTTCGGATTGAAGAACTGGAATACAACGTGCATCATATCTTCTTCAAAACCGGAGATAACCAAATCAAATAGATAACCATGCATTTTGATAAACTGAGAATGATCGGGAACTTCTGAATTGTGTTTTAATTTTTACGAAAGTAGGGGAAATAGTAAACAAATGAAGAAATATATAATCACACCACAGAAAAATTCGATAGTTGGAAAGTAGAGGAAATAGTAAACAAATGAAGAAATATATAATCACACCACAGAAAAGTCTAATATGAAACATGAAATAGCAGAGAAAAGTCTAGTATATGAAGATTAAATTACAATATATGACCTGCAAAAACAGTCAATGAGATAAGACATAGAATTGTTAAATAAAATCGAGAAAGATTGAAGCATAGATAGTTGGAAAGATGAGAGAAAATTAGTGTTAAAAAGAGAAAAATATTGAAATAAGAATAGAATTGAAAGGAAAAATAATTAGTAGTGTATAAGGTGAGTGAGATTAATTATAAAATGAAATTAGTGGAGAGTAATGGAGTGAATGATGTTTCAATTAAATAATTAATTAATAATTTAATAGAGTTTTTAATGGAAGTTATAATAAGCTAGTATAGTTGGTGGAGTATTTACGTGAACGTAAGTATTATTTTTATTTATTATTAATTTAATTATTTAATATTAATTATGAAATGGAATTAGTGAACAGTAATAGAGTGAGTGGTGTATTAGTTAAATAATTAATTAATGAAGTTTTTTATTAATTTAACTATTCAATATTGATTATGGAATGAAATTAGTGGATAGTAATAAGGTGAGTGGTGTATTAGTTAATTAATTAATTGATAGAGTTTTTAATTGAAGTTATAATAAAGTAATAGAGTGTATTAGAGTATTTAGTATTATTTTTATTTATTTATTAATTTAATTATTTAATTAATTAATAATTAATAAAATTATTATTAAAAATATTAGTTATTATTGGTTTTGACAGGAATTTTTAATGAAAAAAGTTATAGGATTATAATTTAGTATAATGATATGATAATGATATATGAACATAATGTGATCTAAGAGGACAAAGAACTAATCGGCTACAAGAACAGCATATTAAGGGTCAATCTTCGGCGGTGCACGACTAAAAAATTAGTGTTGCTTGCACGACCAGTCACATGCATTTTTTTTGTTAATACATGTGTTAAAACATTTTAGATACATCGTATTAAGGAGTCATGACTTTAAGTTTAATTATTTTATTTAATCTACTTTGTCGTAAGTAAGATATATAACTAGTTATGTAGTTTTGTATGTTTCCCATACAAAACAAAACCTAGAATAAAATAAGAGTAATCAACTAAGTAATTCGGAGTGGTAAACGAATTTTTGTTTAAAAAAAAAAAAAAGATTTTGAAGAATGTCGAATTTGACTAAAAATGAGAACATAACCTTCTGATATGAATTATGAATTATTAAACCGAATTTCTTATTCTATCCTATATTTTTATAGTTCACTATGCGAATTTCCAACAATGTCTTAAGAAATCAGAAATATATTTTTGGTTCGCACCTTATATCATATAAATCACGTTGAAAAAAGTTTTGTGTAAATCGGAAGTATACCTCTGATTTCAAATCGTAAGTACGATTCATGGAAGCACTTAAAGAGCGTCAGAACCTCTTCCCTCCCCTTAACAACAAACTTTTAAAAAAATACACAAATATTCTCCTAATCACTCATTTCAACCCTTTCTCTCAAAATCAAATTTTTTTCTCAAACAATCAACACAAACCATCAACCATTGGATAAATATAACAACTAACATAATCAAACAAGCAACAACCATCTTCAATCAATCAAGTAAGTGATTTAAGAATTTTTTAGAGTTTATGTAATTTCTATTAAATTAGTGAAATAAGGTTTTAAATGTGTTGTTTTTTTTGTAGTTTATATCATTAGGAGTCATTAAACTATTTGTAAATTGTTTTTAACGATCAATCCGTGTTTTTGGATGCATTTGGGGATTTTGGGTAGTCTGATACGCAACTCTGTATCGAAGAAGAAACTAGAGGTTTATTTCCGATTTTGGGTAAGAACAAAACCGGAACTATACTTTCGGTTTTCTGTCTGCATTTTTGTGTGTGACTTTTTTCCACTGTAAGCCATATGTTAATGTTTCGTTCTTCTTTCTACAAGATATATGTCTGAGAGACCGTCACGTTTGAGGCATGGTCGGGTTGCACAACATGCTTTTGTGCGGAGAGAGAGGCGTCAGGCAACACAGGCTCCTTCGACATCCGGACAGGCTATGTCGGATGCACATTCAGCTGGCTCTGATTCTACCCCTTCTACATCTTCCTCCCGTAGCAGACGGGAGTCTCCACTCCATCCTTCACCGCCTCCGTCCTGCCGCAGACGCACATCCTCACAACAACAGATTTTTGAGATGGGATCCTCATCTGCTTCACAGCTAGGGCCATCTAAGATGAGACGTGATGCTACAACCCCAGCTGTCGAGGTACCAGTGGCACCCGAGGTACCTGTGGCACCCGTGGTACCGGTACCACCAGGCACCAGAGATACTGGAGGCAACGGCGGCAGTGGCGGCACCCCAGGTCCCTCAGGTCTTTAGAGGGGGGCCTTTTGACTTATCTCTGCCCCTATTTATCTGACTCATGTGGCTAGACATATATGGGATGGAGAGGTGTGACATTTATAGTTATGAATATTACAGTTATTAATTATGTTATGAATATTATTATGAATTCTAACAGTGAATTTTTTCTTGCAGAATCATGATACATTGAAGGTCATCAGCCATGGGAGGAAGATCAATAGGCTTATTCTCCCTCTCGAGTCATCGTTTAATGATCTTCTACACTTTACAGGGTTGAGAGATTTGACCTTCTGTGGATATAGCATGATCAACTAGGGGATGATCAACGCTTTTGTAGAGAGGTGGCACCAGGAGATGTCTTCGTTTCATCTACCACATAGCGAGATGACGATCACGCTCGATGATGTCGCGCGTTTACTTCACCTGCCGATCAAAGGGAGATTTTTGGATCACCAGAATTTGGAGAAAGACAAGGTCATTACTTTGTTGGTTGACAGGCTAGGAGTTACCGTCGATAAGACCCTGGCGGAGGTTGATAAGACACATGGTTGTCACGTGAGATACAACTAGTTGAAGGAGTTTTTTATAAACGAGCTTGTGCTTGCTACAATTGTCGATGGTGATCCCGAGCAGGTTACCCTTCACAAGGGGTATGCCATGAGAGCATACCTCTTGTATCTTGTTGGCACCCAGATATTTATGGACACCAGTGCAACCTACACTAACATCATGTACTTCAGGTTCTTTGCTGATTTTGAGGCGATCAGTGGGTGGAACTAGGGGGCTGTCTACTTGGTTTATCTGTATAGCCAGTTGGATAAGGGGATTAAGTGGAATACGAGGCAGATCATTGGCAGCATGTCACTCATGACAATATAAATTGTTTCTCTTAGAGACTTTTTTTAATTATTTTGATTCTGAAACTAACTAAATTTAATTTTGTTATTTTAGGGATGGATCCTACAACATTTCCCCCGTATTTCTGGATGGTCACTTGCTGAGGGTTATACTGAGGATATGTCACGTGCATGTGCATATGAGCCGCTCTGAGGGAACCAGGCGACAATGTCATTCCAAGTTTACCTGGACGGGCTAGTGCATGAGGACATTCACTTTAATGCCTACGCCGACCATTGTGAGACGATACCGTTCAATGTTGTTTCACTATTTGCAGGTTGGTTGGCCTAGGGGACTCGAAAGACTGCTCGTTATATGCCCGAGCAGGTGATGCGTCAGTTCGGGTTTAGCTAGATAATTTCTCGGGATCTTGCTATATGTGCTCCTCCGAGTGTGAAGAGGAGGAAGATTTATGAGCTATTTGATGATTTTGAGAATCATCTTGTACATGATGAGGCTAGGAGTATCGTAGCTCCAGACGATTGGAGTTACGCGTACGGTTACATGATATGGTTCTTCAGGGTGTCCCATCCATATATGATACAGGATGCTCCAGGAAACCCACCTGTGACACCCCAAAATAATTCGGTAATTAAATAATTACGATTTTTAATTATTAATTTAATTGAGAATGTAATTTATTAATATATTGAATTATTGAGATTAAATATGGATTTATTGGGAGTATGTTGAGTAAAGTGGGGTGTGAGGAGTAAAAGACTCTACTCACATTAATTGATTTATTTTAATTATGTTAAAAAGGAATTAAAGGAATTTAATAAGGAAAGGAGTCATTTTGGAAAACAAACAAGATACGTGAAGTGAGAAGAGGAGAAAAGAAGGAAGAAAACCTAGAAGCGTCAGAAATCGAAGAACCCACAAGGTAAGGGGTGATTTCGATTGATTATTGCTTATTATAGGTTTTGACTTTAATATTATAGATCATAGCATGTTAGGAAACCTTAGTTTGGGAATTTCTAGGTTTCCATGGATGTATACCTAATTGTGTCGATGATGTCGATCAGGTCACCGATGGATTGAAAATAATTAGGGTGTTAGTAGATGAAAAGAAATGATGAAAATATGTTGTTTGATGTGATAATGATGCAAATTGGATATGTTTTGGTGTTTTCCATGTTGGGATTCGTATGGGAAAGTTTGTGTTTGATTGAGAATGAAGGAATGCTGTCAAAAGTGCAGGAAATGGCTTTTTAACACGTGGGAACCGGTTCCCAGTGGGGAGGAACCGGGTTCCACCTTGAAAATTTGGTAAAAATTGGAAAAATGCACTCAGGAACCGGTTCCTGTATGGGTAGGAACCGGGTTCCCATACATTTTCCGTAAGCGAGGTTTTGAACGTTTTGAACCGGTTCCTGATATGTAGGAACCGGTTCCACTTCAAATTTTTGAAAATGTCAAACTTTGAAAATTCATAACTTTCAAACCGTAAGTCCGCTTTGAGCCTGCTTTGGACATTATTTTCTAAATTTAATGCTCTATTTTATGAAATGAAAATATTTTCCAAAACTTGAAATTATTTTGAAAATGAGCCAATTTCCGAGATAGGTGACTTTTGACTGACGCATATTGAATTGTATATAGCAGAGATCCTGTGTTGATGGATGTATTGTATGGTGTAGATGTAATAGCATGTTTATGCTGATGTTAGATGTATGCATGATTGGTGATATATCATGGTGATTGGTTAGCATGTTTATGCTGATGTTAGATGTATGCATGATTGGTGATATATCATGGTGATTGGTTTGCATGTTTATGCTGATGTTAGATGTATGCATGATTGGTTGATGTATCATGTTGATTGTGGTGATTCAGTTATGTTAAATGAATGTATACATAGACTGATTGATGTTGCATGCTAGTGATGTGCGTGCATTTGCATTGTTTGGTGAAGTTAATTCCCATTGTGGAATTTGACTGGATTGCCGATAACCGATACCCGAGTGAGGATGGGTGGTTAGGCGGATTCGTGTCCGTGGTTATGGACGAATCGATGGTACCGTATCCGTTGATGATGGATCGTGTTGGGTGACTTGGTCACGGGCACCGCATGCATTGAGTCTGCATTATATTTGTATGAAGTGGTAACATGTTAGGATGTCTTCCAGTGTTACTCTTCTTTGATTGTTATGATTATGCATGATGAATGTGGTTGTGTGTATGAATCTGAATTTATGTTAAGTGGGTGAAATAATATGCTTGTGATATATTATTGATTGAAAGACTTATAATATGCTTTAATTATGAGAAGTCTCACCCTTACTTTACCATTTCAGATTAAGGTTAGCAGCTGAAGAGTCGGTGAGGATGGGTGTCAGTGTCATGCTCTGATTAGATTGTAACACTGGGGAACGTAGATGAGGAATTAGACATTAAAATTTTGAGCTTATCGTTTAATTAAAATTTTATTGTTTAAAATTTTATTCTGATTTTATTGTTTAATTAAAATTTTGATGGGAATATAATGATTGAATTATTCCGTTTTTGGTGATGGTATTTTCCGTTGTGTAAGACATGGTCTTAGTTTGACTGATTTATTGAAAATGTTGATCCTCAGTGTAGCATGGCTACTGTTTGATTGAAGGTTTATTTCATTTATTAATTGTGACATCCCTGATTTCCGTGTTAACTCTGATTAAAAGATGATCTAGATATTATTTTAATTAATATATTCGGGGTATTTAGTTGGGGTGTTACAATAGTGGTATCAGAGCATAGTCGGTCTTGTCCTGTGTCGTTATCCCTTTAGTATGCGACTAGTGTGAAGTGACACTGTCGATACTTGTGTGATGTAGATTGTTTTGTTATGTTACGTAACAATGGCCGAAGAGGTAACGGAAGGAATGATGATGCCATTGCCGAGGCTTTGGGAATGTTGGTCGGAGTACTTGAGGGAACCAAAGAGGAGTCGCGATTGGCCGATGCATAATTGGGAATTTTCGAGGAATAATCCTCCCTTGTTCAAGGGCACGATGATCCCGAAGGTGCTCAAGTGGTTGAAGGAGATCGAGGATCTTCGAGTGATTGATCGTGCAGAGGGGTCAAGGTGAGATATGGAACTCACATGTTCGAGGAAGTCGATGACGTGGGTTGCTACCGTAATCGAATCGAAGAAGATGGTGTTGCATCGACTGGCCGTGTTCGGAGAGCTTTTCGAGGAGGTATTTTCCGAGGACATCGAGGTAAGAAGGAGATTGAGTTTCGAACTCAAGGCAACAAGACCGGAGTATGCTTCAAGTTTCCGTTAGAAGTATTATGCTCATTACCCCAACGATGCAGATGGAGAATTTTCCAAATGTATCAATTTTGAAAATGGTCTTCGTGATGAGATTAAGCAGGTATTGCATCAGATCCGAAGATTTTTGATCCGTTGACGCAGAGGATTCTAGAGGAGGATCTTGCTAACACTAAGTCGAATGCTCGAGGGTATATTGACAGGAAAGGTAAGCAACAGATGGATCGTGGTAAGCCTTATGATAGGAGTAATCATAGATCCGGAGGTTGGAAGAAATCTGGTGGAGGAGATTCTAGTTCTTCCGCTAGGTGCTATAAGTGTGGTGAGACAGGACATCGCATGGTGGACTGTAAGAGCAATGATAAGAAGTGTTTCAAGTGTGGAAAGTTCGGCCATGTGGCCAATGACTGCAGAGTGAAAGTGGTGACTTGCTACAATTATGGTGAAGAGGGTCATACTCGTCCTCAGTGCACAAAACCCAAGAAAGAGCAAGCTGGTGGTAAAGTGTTTGCATTGTCCGATCGTAAACTGCCGATGATCGATTAAAGGTACATGTTTTATTAATGGCATACCTTTGATTGCGATTATTGATACGAGCTACGATTCTTTTTTGCGTTAGATTGTGCTAAGAGATTGAATTTGGAAATTTCTAATATGGATGGAAGTATGGTTATTGATACTCCTGCGTCGGGTTCAGTGACTACTTCGTATGTTTGTAGGAATTGTCCTGTTGTGATTTTTGATAGGGGTTTCGGTATAGATTTAGTGTGCCTACCGCTAGAACAACTTGATATCATCCTTGGAATGAACTGGTTGGAATTCAACCAGGTTCATATCAACTGTTTTGAGAAGAGGGTCATTTTCCCTGAAGAGGTTAAGGTCGAAAGTGAGATTATGTCAGTTAAGCAGATGAACCTAGCTGTGAAGGATGGTGCGGTGGTGTTTATGTTGTATTCCGCGATAGAAGCGGAGGGTAAAGCAAAGGGCGATGGATTGCCAGTGGTGAATGAATTTCCAGAGGTGTTTCCGGAAGACGTTAGTGAATTGCCACCTGAGAGAGAGGTAGAATTTACTATAGATTTGATTCCTGGAACTAGTCCAGTGTCGATGGCGCCTTATCGCATGTCGGCATCTGAACTAGTTGAATCGAAGAAGCGCTAGAGGAACCGGAGAAGAAGTTTATTCGTCCGAGTGTTTCGCCGTGGGTGCTCCGTGTTATTGGTTAAGAAGAAGGAAGGTTCAATGAGGTTATGTGTTGACTACCGACAGTTGAATAAAGTTACAATCAAGAATCTGTATCCGTTGCCGAGGATTGATGATTTGATGGATCAACTCGTTGGAGCTTGTGTATTTAGTAAGATTGATCTGAGATTTGGGTATCATCAGATTTGGGTATCATCAGATTCGTGTAAAGTCGGAGGATATTCAGAAAACTGCATTTAGAACGAGGTATGGGCACTATGAATATTCTGTTATGCCGTTTGGAGTTACTAATGCACCTGGTGTTTTCATGGAGTATATGAACAGGATATTTCATCCATATCTTGACAAGTTCGTAGTAGTGTTCATTGATGATATTCTGATTTATTCGAAAAGCGATGAGGAGCATGCAGAACATCTCAGAGTTGTGTTGGAATTGTTGAAAGAAAAGAAGCTTTATGCGGTTGTCCAAGTGTGAATTTCGTTAGAGGAGGTGAGTTTTCTTGGTCATGTAATTTCCAAGAATGGAATTGTGTGGATCCTACGAAGGTAGGCGGTGTCTCGGGAAGCGCCGAAGAATGCTTCTGAGATCCGTAGTTTTCTGGGTCTTGCAGGTTATTACCGGAAGTTTATTGAAGGGTTTTCCAAACTGGCGTTGCCATTGACTAAGTTGACAAGGAAGGGTCAGATATTTGTTTGGGATGTTGAATGAGAAAGGATTTCAAGAGTCAAGAGGAGGTTGACAAGTGTCCGATCTTGATTTTGCCGATCCGCTAAGTCTTTTGTGGTGTATTGTGACGCATCATTAATGGGATTAGGTGGTGTGTTGATGCAAGATAAGGTGTCGTGGCTTATGCTTCACGACAATTGAAAGGCATGAGAGGAATTATCCGACTCATGATTTGGAGTTGGCATCGATTCGCTTTGCGCTTATGGAGACATTATTTATATGGTTCTCGGTTTGAGGTATTCTGATCATAAGAGTCTCAAGTATCTCGATCGTAAGGAGTTGAACATGAGGCGAGAAGATGGTTGGAATTCTTAAAGGATTATGATTTCGGTTGAATTACCATCCGGTAAGGCAAACGTTGTTGCAGATGCTTGAGTAGGAAGTCCTTGCATATGTCGATGTTAATGGTTCGTGAGTTAGATTTGGTTGAGCAGTTCAGAGATCTGAGTTTGGTTTGTGAAACTACTCCGAATAGTGTGAAATTGGGTATGTTGAAACTGACTAGTGGTATTCTGGAGGAGATTAGAAATGGATAGAAATCTGATGCTGGTTTAGTTGATAAGCTGACATTGATCAACCAAGGTCAAGGAGGCGAGTTCCGAATTGACGAAAATGGTGTTATAAGATTTGGTGATCGGGTGTGTGTTCCGGATGTTGCCGAGATTAGGAAGGGTATTTTGGAAGAAGGACATCGTAGTGGGTTGAGTATCCATCCCGGTGCTACTAAAATGTACCATGATTTGAAAAAGTTGTTTTGGTGGCCGAGAATGAAAAAGGAAATTGCTGAGTTTGTGTATGCTTGTTTGATTTGTCAGAAGTCGAAAATTGAGCATCAGAAGCCGTCAGGATTGATGGAGCCGTTGTTTGTTCCAGAATGGAAATGGGATGGAATCTCAATGGATTTTGTGTCTGGTTTGTCAAGAACAACTAAGAATTGTGATTCCATCTGGGTTATTGTGGATAGGTTGACAAAATCTGCTCACTTCATTCCGATAAGAATGGATTATCCGATGGAGAGGTTGGCAGAATTGTATGTCGAAAAGATTGTGAGTTTGCATGGTATTCCGTCTAGCATTGTGTCGGATCGAGATCCGAGGTTTACATCTAAGTTCGGAGGATTGCAAGAAGCTTTGGGTACCAAGTTGCGCTTGAGTTCCGCTTATCATCCGCGCATGATGGTCGACGGAAAGAACGATTCTACCGCTGGAAGATTTGCCGAGAGCTTGTGTGTTAGAGAAGGGTGGAGCTTGGGATAGTTATCTACCATTGATTGAGTTTACCTACAACAATAGCTTTCACCGAGTATTGGTATGGCACCGCTTGAGGCATTGTATGGTAGGAGGTGTCGACACCATTGTGTTGGTATGAAACCGAGAGAGGCCGTGGTTGGACCGAAATTGTTCAACAAACTTCGAAAAGATTAAGATGATTCAGAGAAGATGAGGACTTCGTAGTCGCCGAAAAGTTATCATGATAAGAGGAGGAAAGACCTTGAGTTTAGTGAAGGACATGTGTTTATGCGAGTTATTCGATGATCGGTATTGGTCGAGCTTGAAGTCAAAGAAGTTGACTCCACGATTTATTGGTCCTTTTCGATTACCAAAAGAGTTGGGAAGGTTGCATATCGATTGCTTTGTCGCCGCCACTGCGAACTGCATGATGTTTTTCATGTGTCTCTACCGAGGAAGTACATTGTTGATCCGTCTCATGAGATTCGGGTATGATATATGTGCACGGGAGAATTTGACGTGGAAGCGGTGCTCATGAGGATTGAGGATCGAAAGTTGAAGCAAGAGGCAAAGAGATTGCATTGGTAAGAGTGGCTTGGGAGGACCAAATTGATGGAAATGTCACTGGGAGCCGGAGAGTCGATGAAGGACTCGATCCCGAACTATTCGTTCGAGGTATGTTTTCGAGGACGAAAACTCTTTAAGTTGGGGAGTTGTGACACCCCAAAATAATTCGTAATTAAATAATTACGATTTTTAATTATTAATTTAATTGAGAATGTAATTTATTAATATATTGAATTATTGAGATTAAATATGGATTTATTGGGAGTATGTTGAGTAAAGTGGGTGTGAGGAGTAAAAGACCCACTCACATTAATTGATTTATTTTAATTATGTTAAAAAGGAATTAAAGGAATTTAATAAGGAAAGGATTCATTTTGGAAAACAAACAAGATACGTGAAGTGAGAAGAGGAGAAAAGAAGGAAGAAAACCTAGAAGCGTCAGAAATCAAGAACCCACAAGGTGGGGTGATTTCGATTGATTATTGCTTATTATAGGTTTTGACTTTAATATTATAGATCATAGCATGTTAGGAAACCTTAGTTTGGGAATTTCTAGGTTTCCATGGATGTATACCTAATTGTGTCGATGATGTCGATTGTGTCACTTGATGGATGAAAACAATTAGGTGTTAGTAGATGAAAAGAAATGATGAAAATATGTTGTTTGATGTGATAATGATGCAAATTGGATATGTTTTGGTGTTTTCCATGTTGGGATTCGTATGGGAAAGTTTGTGTTTGATTGAGAATGAAGGAATGTCAAAAGTGCAGAAATGGCTTTTAACACGTGGGAACCGGTTCCTGGGGAGGAACCGGTTCCACCTTGAAAATTTGGAAAAACGGAAAATGCACTCGTGAATCGGTTCTCGTATGGGTAGGAACCGGTTCCATACATTTTCCGTAAGCGAGGTTTTGAACGTTTCAGAACCGGCCTCGATATGTAGGAACCGGTTCCACTTCAAATTTTGAAAATGTCAAACTTTGAACATTCATAACTTTCAAAATGTAAGTCCGTTTTGAGCGCCGTTTTGGACGTTATTATCTAAATTTAATGCTCTATTTTATGAAATGAAAATATTTTCCAAAACTTGAAATTATTTTGAAAATGAGCCAATTTCCGAGATAGGTGACTTTTGACTGACGCATATTGAATTGTATATAGCAGAGATCCTGTGTTGATGGATGTATTGTATGGTGTAGATGTAATAGCATGTTTATGCTGACGTTAGATGTATGCATGATTGGTGATATATCATGGTGATTGGTTAGCATGTTTATGCGGATGTTAGATGTATGCGTGATTGGTGATATATCATGGTGATTGGTTTGCATGTTTATGCTGATGTTAGATGTATGCATGATTGGTTGATGTATCATGTTGATTGTGGTGATTCAGTTATGTTAAATGAATGTATACATAGACTGATTGATGTTGCATGCTAGTGATGTGCGTGCATTTGCATTGTTTGGTGAAGTTAATTCCCATTGTGCGGAATTTGACTTGGATTGCCGATAACCGATACCCGAGTGAGGATGGGTGGTTAGGCTGGATTCGTGTCCGGGTGGTTATGGACGAATCGATGGTACTGTATCCGGTTGATGATGGATCAGTGTTGGGTGACTTGGTCACAAGTCGGTACCGCATGCATTGAGTCTGCATTATATTTGTATGAAGTGGTAACATGTTAGGATGTCTTCCAGTGTTACTCTTCTTTGATTGTTATGATTATGCATGATGAATGTAGTTGTGTGTGTGAATCTGAATTTATATTAAGTGGGTGAAATAATATGCTTGTGATATATTATTGATTGAAAGACTTATAATATGATTTAATTATGAGAAGTCTCACCCTTACTTTACCATTTCAGATTAAGGTTAGCAGCTGAAGAGTCGGTGAGGATGGCTCTAGAGCTTATCATTTAGTCCGCGTGTCAGTGTCATGCTCTGATTAGATTGTAACACTGAGGAACGTAGATGAGGAATTAGACATTTGTTTATTGTTTAATTAAAATTTTGATAGGAATATAATGATTGAATTATTCCGTTTTTGGTGATGGTATTTTCCGCTGTGTAAGACATGGTCTTAGTTTGACTGATTTATTGAAAATGTTGATCCTCAGTGTAGCATGGCTACTGTTTGATTGAAGGTTTATTTCATTTATTAATTGTGACATCCCTGATTTCCGTGTTAACTCTAATTAAAAGATGTTCTAGATATTATTTTAATTAATATATTCGGGGTATTTAGTTGGGGTGTTACACCACCCATGCCAGTTCATCAGGAGATCTTGGAGGAGCAGCAGACAAGGAGAGATCATGCTCAGGGCGTGCTGCCTAGGTGACGTCGTATCATGGAGCTTGCTAGGGATGACATTGATAGAGGGTTGTTTCCTGACGGGTCCGGTGTCAGAGGAGTTTTGGAGGCCATTATGGCAGAGGTTGATGGTGCCCTATTATACTGGAGACAACAGAGGGACGCCTCGAGGGTGACAGGTCAGCTGATCATCCGCCATACCCAGTAGTTTAGGTTGATTGTATTTTGACTTTAGTTTTTTGATTTCGTATTGTATCGAATTTGTATTTTAGATACCATTATTATGAGATGCATTTTGTATAACATTTTTGATCTTTTATTCTATTTATAAATTGTAGGTCTTTTATTCGTTTTATAAATTGAATAGATTGTTAAATTTCTAATTATAATTTTTCCAATTTTTTCTGTTAACTATCATACCCTATTAGGTGGATTAAGAAATTCACATTTCATTGTCTTAAGAACCAGAGTGTAAAAAAAATAAATATATTATAGAGAAAAAGAAGTATACTTTGGATTTGGTTTTGATAAAAAAAAGAAATTTTATGTATATTAAGTTCCATTATTTTAAAAATAAAATTAGGAGTCAGGCCAGCCATATAATTTTCAAAAATACATGAAATTAATAACATATTTAAAATTTTTTTAAAATTTTTTATATGTAACTTTTTCAACAGTGAATATTTTAATACTCTATAATTTAGTTGGAGTAACCAATTAATAATAATTTTATATCACATTATTATTTTTATATTTTTTTAAATAAATTAAAATATAAAAAAAAGTTAAAGTAAACATAGCGGTATCTAACTATTTATCATGAGTATCTAAGAACTTACCTATTTGTAATAATCTAATTTTTGTATGGGCGTAAAGTTACGACTTTTATAGCCCTATCTTTTACTTGTCACCCACTAAATCATTTTTAAGATAAATCAAGTTTTTCTAAAAAGGTACAATGTTAATTATTTTATATGTTTAAAATCTCTTTAAAGTTAGATATTTTTAATTTTTATACTTCCAAAAAATTTGAATCATTTCTATAAAGTTAGAAATTTCAATTTTTGGCCCTTTCTTTTAAAGTCGTAGATAAAATTATCCCTAATTTAGCCGTTAAATAGTAAACCATCGCTAATTAAACCGCTAAGTTGTAAAAATAGTCGTTAAATTACACGAGAGATTAAAAGTTAAGATTCCTAACTTTAGAAGGACGATTGTTTAATGAAATTTTTTAAAGGGACGAAAAGTGAAAATATCAAACTTTATAAGGACTTTAAACATATTTAATCCATATTTTTATTTAAAGGGCACATGTTAATTGTTCGGTTGATATTATATTTTCTCCTTTATATCAAACTAAACTCATGACCTCTAACTCCTTTAACTCTTAGTTCAATTATCTCAAATTAGTTATTTTCTACTAGGTTGACTATAGGCCCAAAACCTCATAGGTCTAATTGTCTCCTATTGAATATATAACATGAGGGTCTTATATTCATAATCTACTCCACCTCTTTGTTCACACATTTATTTGGTCTTTAGAGTGCTAATTGTGCAGATCTATCATGCGCAACTGCACTGGAGTAGCTTGAACCACCACATAAAAAATCTACAAAAACAATTTTGGTTCTAGAAGAGAATAATGGCATAGTTTATGTGAAACATATTCTGATCCATACAAATTTCCACAATCAGATCTCTTGATTCAATGAGATGTATTTTGATTAAATCAGATCTCCTCAAACTTAAGCCTCAATCACTTTGACAAATACGCTAAGATTAAAGCAACTTCGAATTCTACTCCCGAAGATTAATCAAAATCCTACAAGCCAAGATCATCTTTAACCTTCACCATAAACACAGTCAATGGGGCTTGTTTATGAAAGGTGGATGGGACTCCAAATGAAATATGATAGACCAATCCTAGGGTTTCAATACCATGAAAAAATGGATGGGACTCCAAATGAAAAACTTCCATTCATCATTATCGCTACCATCGCTAATCACTTTGTCTCAATGATCCTTATATATGATGGGAGTTCATGTAACTTGATATAGTTCACAATATTCACTAGCAAGGCTTAAGAAAGAAAAATCTAAGGCCTTGTGAAACCAAAGACTCCTAGCATTCAATGATTCTTCTAGTCGTCCATCTGGACAGGTGTGCCTACCAGTCTCCTTGGGATAAGGGAATAACAAAAGAACTATGAGTGTATGTTTCTTTGTGATTCCATGCAAAGTGTCTACTACGGAATTCTTGGCTGACCATTATTAGAAGTTTTAGAAGTTGTGGCTTCCCTCGTCCACGTAAGATAAAGTAACACAATGATTATGAAAAACCAGTTGTAGTCAAATTATACATATATAGAGAAAGTTAGATACATGAAGCAATATTGAATAATCCCTTGTTGACAAATCCAATCCCCAAAGAAAGAAGCTTGCGAGACACCAGATATGGTTGACCTTGACATACACGGAGAAGAACCCTTATAAGGAGATGAGATAAGTCCCTTGACTAGGATCAGTATAAAAGTCATTGGGCCAATCCCATATGGAAAATTTTAAAGTCGTCCAACTAGACGGTAATCTAATAAGATGGGTAAAGATAAGAGCCCGCCTACTCGTTGAAGTCAAGAAGGGACTAATTGAATTTTTAAGGGTAAACGATGACCTCTTTTCCATATACCCCAAGGAAATGTAAAACATAGATCCTAGTGTAGAGTGTTACCAACTAAACATTAATCTCAACGCCTGATATGTGTCCCAAAGAAGAAGAAGGAAATATCTTGAGAAGGTCGAGGCAACGACAAAGATAGTCTAACGTTTAATAGACACTAACTTCATTGTTGATACAAAATACAACAAAAGGTTGTCTAATGTGGAGCTATTCAAGAATCCTTATGGGAAATAAATAATGTGTGTCCATTATACCAATATCAATAAAGCATGTTACAAAACTTGTACCTTCCCATGTATGAGCCAAATAGGGAGAAAACCACCTTCATGATCGAGTAAGCCAACTATCAATATAAAGTGATGTATTTTGGTTTGAAAAATGCATGAGCAACATACCATCATATGGTGAATAAAGTTTTCAAAGAGAAAAAAAGTGAAACACTAGAAGTATACATGAATAACATGATCGTTAAGTTTGTTGAATAGGTGACTCTAAGAAAAATAGGGGGTGAATTGTGGTATTCATAAATCTTGATTAATTTAAAGTTTATTACTTAAACATTAATTTTTGTCAGTATAGTTAAATAGCAAAGATAAAATTAGTGGAAAATGGAAACGAAATATGGGAAAATATACAGGATAAAATATATGGAAAGACAAGATATATAATTAAATATCTAGTTTTAATAAGCGTGAGGAGGAACCTTCCACATATAGGAAAAAATATAGCTCAAAAAGGTAAATAATCCATGGGATTTTTAATGCCCATAATCAAATATACATATCACATAATTGATAATGTAGTTCAAATATGGAAAGTTGTCAAATAGCACGGTAACTAATTCATCATAAGCCCTAATAATCGATTATGAGGCATCATAAAAGAGATAGTTACCTAAACCTAGTTATTAATCAATTATCTAATGTAAATTTCACCCATACATGATTATTTGAGCTACTAACCAACTAGCTATGTGTATCATGGTTGTTAAACTCGCAGGTAGACTCGTAAACCCGTATGATTTTACGAGTCTAGGAAGCACAAACGAGTAGACTCACACATATAATTATTTTTTGATAGACTCAGATAGAATCGCACAAACTCGTATAGACTCGCGAGTCTAGAATGAGCTTACGAGTCTATAAAGTTTTTTGAATTTTGTTTTTTTTAAACCAAAAAATTCCCAAATTCCCCAAGAGATTTTATTTTATTTTCTTTTTAAAAACCCCTTATTTTGTTTTGCTTGTAAGGATTTTAGAAATTCTCTCTCATATTTTCTTGTTTCAACAAAGTTTCTTTTTCCCATCGACAACGTGAGTGCGTTATGCCTCTTGCTTTATTCGTGTTCATTGTTGTAAATTGGTCATTTATTGTGTAAGCATTTTCTCGTATGCTTAACTTGGATGTTTCTCATGTATGTTCTATTGTGTAAAGGTGGTGCACCATTGTCCAATTATGTCCACTGATCCCAATCATCGTGTATCAACTTGCATGGAAGAAAAAAGTTTTGGAAGGATATGTTACCTGCTGAATGGTGGAATTTCTACAGATATACGACTCCAAAAATAAAGAGGTTTGTCATTCATGTTCTAAGATTTACTTATAGCTCATCTGGTTGTGGACAACATTGGAGGTTCTTTGGAATGGTAATGAACTATTATTTTTTTTGTAGACTTGATTTTTATTTTTTAGAAACATTAAGTTGAATTATTATTTACTTTATAAGTTCATTCAATGAGAATAAATGAGTTACACCAAAAAAAGATAAATAATTTTGTTTACATCATGTGCAATTTGAAGTTGAAAAGTAGAAAAGGAAAAGAAAAAAGTGTTGTTCTTTTGTTTGAAGATATTTATTCAGATGTTGAATGGATAACTGAATATACTAATGAAGAAAATGGGTAAAGTAAATTCAATTTTGAGCAAGATGATGTTATTAATAACAATATTATGGAAGTTGATGTTGTTGTTACTAATGGTGTGTAGTTGTGGTGACAATGTTGAATTAGGTGGAAGTGGAACTTCAAACCATCTAACATTGGTTAATGATGAAGAAGGTATTTCATTTGGGGAAGAATTTTATGATGATACTTAAGATACCGATGGAGAAGATGGTGATGATTTCACTGGAGCTTTTGATGCTTGAAGCTACTAGCATGTATGTTTTTATGAATTTTTTCCTTTATGTAGTATCTAATTAAGAAGAAATTAGTACTTTAAATCTTTAACTACATATTTTTCTATTTTATTTGTTTACTATCAATTTTTTGCTAATAAATTTGTTATGGAGTATGAAAGTTAAATTTTAATTTTAATTAGTATTGTATTATATATAGTTGTACCATATATGAGGAATTTACAAGTTTAAAAATATAGGAGTGTGTCAATTATAGGTTTTATAAAGTCATTTTTAATTTTCCATAGACTCGTACGAGTTTGTGAGTCGAGTGTACAGACCCTTTATGAGTCTGAGTTGACTCGCGAGTTTGACAACCTTGATTTGTATAAAACATTTTTGGTGGTTTTAGAAAAATGATAGGGTACTTAAAAATATTTGGTAAATGTGTGATAGTTACCTAAGTAACTTCGGAGTTACTCTAACACTTTTATATTACTATGGTCACTCTGACATTGTGTTATGTGCATGACCGACCAGACAAACAAGTGCAGGTAAAGAGGTATATTAAGAGAGCACTAATTAATAATTGAAGCTTTGCAACCATACTTTATTAGGACACTTTTGAAAGACTTCATCTAAATATAGACGACCTCCAATCTTTCTAAGGATCGTTGATAGGATTCTTAGACGAACAAGTGTAGGTAAAATGGTATATTACCTTGAAGACCATGTTTGGAGTTGAGGATATCTCAAGATTAATTATGGTAATATATCTTATTATATATGCACCTTATTCATATAACTTGATTATAACGTGGCTTGCTTCCAATAAGCTTAAATCCTCCTTGCCTTGTCCACACTATATTTGTGTATGAAATACCCACTTATATATAGGCGAGTTAGATACCCCTAAAATGTTATCTAGAGAGATTGAAGATGAAGAGGACAACTATGGACGTGACTCATTCTCAATAGCTAGACGCTCGATAAATGAACATTGTATACTTGAAGTTAGAAGTCAAACAACAAGAGATTGCTCCCAAAGACAAATATTTGTTCGCCGTACTCCAGAAGAACATGAAGATGGGAGAAAAAAAGACCAGTTAGGAATAATAAATTACTTTATGTGTTACACCACTTTTGGTTTAGTGTAGTTTATCATTTGGATTCATTAAGCCGAGGCATCATCTTTGTTTCATGTTGGGGGAACAATTTTCCATGAATTCAAGCAAGTGATTATATGATTAACTACCTGACAAGACTTGAAGCTTCAAAGTGTGAAAGAGAGAACGTGTGAAAGCTCACCGTAATGCATTTGAGTGAAAAAACTATTGTAAAAACATAGGGGGGTTTTCCTAAAGTTATATGAATAATCACACACTCATTAAAAAAAGTTTTAGAACATAACATTCTTATACCCAAGTTTTTGTACTGGTAAATCGATTAAAACTTACACCCAATCAATTGGGTTAATGCAAAAACGCGCCTTAAATGTTTGCGATGATGTCTTAAAGAAGAGTAATGACTATATATCTTTTCTTTTCTTTTTAAACACCCTAAACTTGTTTTTAGGACATCCAATCGATTGGATCATTAATTTTGGCCTAAGATATTTTGCTTTTTTGTGTCAACCTCTAGCCTATAAATAGAGGTTCTTATTTCACATTTTAACATCCAGAATCATGAGAAAACTTATCCCATATCTCACTCTCTCTCAAAATATTTTTCACTTTCTCTCACTTAAATTTAGTCATAGTGCTTTCGAAAAAAATATTTTGTATGGTGAGGAATATTGCATTTTGGAATTGTCTTAATTGTAAAATCACCAAGGATTATTGTCCTAGTTGAATAATTTATCCTTAAAGGATTTTTTTTATTTGGTTTCGAAGCTAAACACATTAAAATCTTGTTTTGGGGATTTAGGTTTTAAGTCACCAGTTCGGCTTGTAAGCTCTGCCTATTCAAAAGCTTTCTCTGGTTCGACTAAGTTCGGTTAAAATATCTACTTGGTACATGGCCATCCTGGTAAAAATTGTGGTTTGTTTCATAAGATTATCCCAGTTAAAAGCTTTCTTATGTTTGAGATAATCTCGGTAAAAAATGTCACATTGGTTAGTGGTCAGCATGGTTAAAATCTCAGTTTGGTTCGTGAATCTAGAGTGTCTTAAAAGTTTACCTTCGTTCAATATAAACCCTTGTAAAATATAAATTTAGCTTTAGGACTAACAAATTAAAGTTTTTTTTTGGAAAAAAGACTAACCCCTTCAATATGCTATTAGGAAAGAAGACTAACCGCTTCTCTATGACTTTCGCTGTTTGGTTGGAAGTTAGCTTCAAACTTCACTTTTCCTTGTATAAGGGGGTTCAAGAGTTCAACCTACTAAAATCTCTTGAGATTTACTGGATACTCTCAAGAACAAATCTTGGGAAAAATATTAGGTTTTTTCTTTTTGACTGAACCTCTATAATTCATGGTGTTACTTCTCAATCCCTTAATTATTTACTTTCAGCATTTTTTTTAATGTATACTGTAAATTTCTAAAACATTTATAAAATGTTTTAAAATTTGAAAATAATTATAAAATCTTTTCAAACTAGCATTTTCGAAAACCCATAATTCACCCCCTCTTGTGTGTGGAGTCACATGTCCAATATGAAGGGCGTCCTCGAGATATTCCTGCGGTATCTACTCTTATGCAACAAAATCATGTGCCTATAGTGCCGCCATTTTGAGTTTGGATTTCAAATCCTCATTTTCCTTTATCAGGATTCTTACTCTCTTCTGACCTTTGGCGAGGTTTCCCTTGGAAATAAAGAGCTAGAAATTTAACTCTTTCAGTGCTTGGGTGCGGTTCTCACGTTAAACTCGTGCCATCAACATACCCCTTAAATGGGTGATTCTCTATCTAATTAAATAAATTATTGGGTGTTGTGTTATGGATCATATTATAGTCACCTAGAAAATATTTAGGAAAAGGGAGTCCGGAACTGGTAAATTTCAAGGCATTGAATGTTGGATCATTCCAAGTCTAGGATGGAGGGGGCATGTCGTTTCTTATTGGAGAATAAAGCTTACCCATTCTATCCTCCTCAGGGATTACTATTGTATCGTATTCGGGAGCATCAGAAGAGGTCCCTCCTTGCTTTTGGACCTTAGGGAGAGAGTATCGTCAAGGGATGGCCTTTTGCATGCCTTTTGCTCCATTTCGTCACGAAACCACTTAGGTTAATCTTAGCATTGTTTGTCATTTGATGCTCAAAACTTTTCTTAGCCAAATGCTCCTTCTTTCATACACAGGAGTGGAAGAGATCTCCTTTGCAAACAAGTTATAATAAAAACATAAGTAACATGGCGAGTGAATAAATTCAAAATAAGGATCTCTATGACCATAAACTTACTTATGTATTTGTCTATATCGCTCTATTTTCCTTGCTCTCAGATAATCATGGGAGAAAGTTCATGTTTTTGAATTCATCCAAAAGTTGAACCACCTCTCTCTCAACATGGGTGAGGTATACGAAGTTAAAGTTAGTGATTGTCACTAGATCCTCTCTCCATGACATAGGGAAGTGAGGGACTCCATCAACCCCAGTTGTGACCATGAAGGCATTGTACAACCCCCTAAAACTCAAGAACTCGTCCTTAACCACTCAATCTAACCAAATTGATTGACGCGTGGGTGTCTTGGGGACATTTCCTCGTAACATACATGTAACCCAAAATCTTTTAAACGTCCATGCCACGAAGGCATATGCAATCCCAAAGCACTTTTGGCTAACTGAATCACTTGCTACTTTACTCGCCTTACAATGAAGGGCTAACCAAAAAAGGGGTAACACCCTGCAACATCGTCCTCAGCCAGTGAAATCACTGAAAGGGAGAATTCACTTTCTGTAAGTATCAGATGCGCCTAAGAGCGGGGTGAATTAGGTGTTTAAAAATTTATCCGGTTTTATGAAAACTTGTACTAATTTTTCTGGTTTGATATATGAAGTTTTTATGAGTGTTTCTTTCCTTTTGGAAAAGGTGTGATGAAAGCAATAAAAGCAGAAAAGTAAAGAACACAAGGATGTATCCTGGTTCCCCTCACAATCTGAGAGTACTCCAGTCCCCTTACACATGCAAGAGATTTCACTATAGTTAGAATGATTGTACAGCCTATTCACACCAAAAGGTGAAGCCTACTATCTAACCTATAGGGAGACCAAAAGCTCTTAAAACCTTTAAGGTCCAACAACACTAAGTGCAAGAAGAACAATCCTCTTCAATGCACAACTTGCTTCCAACAATCCTGGACAACAAGAATACAACAAGAATGTATGATTTTTACAAGAGTTTTTGAGTTTGTAAGATTGTAGAACAATATCACTTTGAGTGATTTATCAATATACTTGATCTTCCCTTCCAATAACAATAATTCACAATGACTTAGAGATATATATTGCTCAAGATTTTCTGGTTTATGTAATGTGAAAGTATGCAAAAAATCTCATATGAAAGTATGAACACTTGAATGTGAACATTTGAAATTTGAATGAATTTTGATTGGAAGAGGTAAGAAATGAATTTGAAAATTTGAGTATTTATATGTTCATGGCACCTTTTAAAAATATAATAAGTCTCTTCATTTTAATCATGAACAAGTGCCAAGATTAGAGACAAAGTTTTAGTGAAAGGGTGCATGAAATGGTGCATGCATGAATTCTGATTTTTCAAAAACGTGCAGGGTGCAATCGATTGCACGGGCTCTAACAGAATGAAATTTCAAAAACTTACAGTGAGCAATTGATTGCACTTAGTTAAAAAGTGAAAAAATTTCAGCATGCAATCGATTGCACCATTGTGCAAATCGATTGCACCCTCAAACAGAAGCATTTTTAACAATTTCATTCAGTATGCAATCGATTGCACCTTTGTGCAAATCGATTGCACAGTAAGAAAAATGCAATTTTTTCTTTGAAACTTAGTGAAATCAAATGTGTATGTCATGCAATCATGTTAGGAACTTTGAGCATCTAAAACTTAAGTATTTGTGAGGCATTGTTATTACACCTTCTTGAAATGCAATAGCTTGAATCCAAAGCCTTGAAACATGATGCTTTAACTTTGAAATGTACTTGTTTGAATTTGAACATGATGCTTTGACACTTGATTTATTTGATGACTTGAGCCATTCCATTTTGCAACCAATCTAATTAAGAAAGTTTGTCTTTTACTTGAGACTTTTTCCATTCTTTTGCCATGGTCATTTGCTTCTATAATTGTAACATAGTGTAACACGGTGAACTGATTTTGTAGGATTTTGTATCGCAAATGTGCGGATAGCAAGAGTCGCCACCAACTTTTCTTTTATCCAATTAAGGGAAGGTAAAAAGTACAGAAAAAGACCTTCGTTAGATTCTGAGTAAGGGAGAAGGTTATGAAAAGGGAAGGTATTAGCACCCCTTTTCATCCGTAGTTATCTACGGGCTCTTAGTTGCTCTTAGATCACTTTAAAAAATATGCTTTCTGTGTGTTTGAAAAAAATGTTTTTGAAAAGGCATTTCGCTTTGACTTTGTAATGATTCATGTAGGAATGTATACAAAGTGTTCGGAAATGTTTCGTTTTTTTTAAAAGAGTTTGAACTTTGACAAAAGTGTGAGGTGTGAAAAGTATTTTGTTTGAGCAAGCAACTAAAAGTCTTATTACCTACTCAGAATTGGTCGTTTTCGTGTTATTTACGTTCCTTTAGAATAGTGCTATCCATACCATTAGTTGGTAGGTAACTCCATTCGTTGGATGTAAGCGGGACATTCGAAGGGACATCAGATGGTCATAGAAAGCAACTTGTAGGAAGTATCCTAGCACATTCTAAGGGACTATCATCATTTTTCGTAGGCGACAATCGAGGGTCAAGATCATGTATTCGTAGGCGACATCGTGGGTCTTATGATCTTTGTATCGAAGGGACTATGATGATTTGTTTTGAAGGCAACGGTGCTAGAATACCTCTACGTTCGAGGGACATGACCATTTGAATTCGTAAAGGCAACGAGAGAGAATTACCCTAAGGGGTGCATGTGTGAAAGAGTGTGTTGTTTTCAGATATATTATCTTGAAAATTAGAGTGAGCTATGTTCAATTTTAGTCTTGCCATACACACCTAATTACTAGCAGTTTATAGGGTGCGGAAATTAAATTGCGGAAAGGTAAAGTGCGGAAAGATAAATCCTACGCTATTACATGGCTTTGGGGCAGATACATAATTTAAAATGCGGAAAATAAAAGCCCTAATTAAGCTATTACATCCCATAAGAAATTACATAATTTGAAAAAAAGAAAACGATAAAAAGAAATCGTCCGAAACGAGATAACCTGTGAAAAGATGAGAAATCGGAAAATACGAGGAAATCGAATAAGAGAAAAATGTTAGTAAAAATGATAATTTTTTAAATGAGAAAAATATTTCATGCTGAAAATAACATTAATATGCTAAAATAATTTTTTGGGATTTTTTGGCATTAATTTAATAATTAAAAACTAATTAAAAGTGATTTAAATGATAAATTAGCAAATAAATTAAATATGCATGCAAAATTAATGTTTTTAATTTTATAAATTAAATAAACATTTTCTGGAAATAATGCAAAAAGGAAAATATTTTTTGGTGTTTTTTAATGCACGATAAAAATTATTGAAATTAATTAAAATGAATGAAAAAATATTAAGTAAAAAGAAAATATGGAAAATAGAAAAAGTGTTAAGTTTGTAAAAGAAAATGCAAAACCGGTCCCTGGCTGATTCGAACTCGTGACCAGGAGGAGCATCTTTGAACAGTCCATGCCTTAACCACTGGGACAAGTGACATCTGGTGTTGGAAAAGTCACAATCAATTGAATATAAGTGATGACGCGTCAGGGATTTGTTTCAAATTGAGTCAGCCACGCGTGGACCCCAGTTGACTGGATGGACAAATCAGATCGCTTACTTTAGCCACGCATGCCTCGCCGGATTCTGTGACACCCCAAAATAATGCAATAATTAAATACTTATGATTTTTAATTATTAATTTAATTGAGAACATAATTTATTTAGTATATTGGATTATTAAGTTTAATGATGGAATTAATTGGAGAAGAAAATAATATTTATTTTACTTATGATTAAAAGGAATAGAAAGAGGAATAAAATAAGGAAAAGAGGAAAAATAGAATCATTTTTGGAGAAAACAAGACTACGTAAAAGTAAGAAGAGGAGAAAGAAGAAGGAAAACCTAGAAGTGTCAGAATCTCGAAGAACCCACAAGGTAAGGGGTGATTTCGATTGATTATTGCTTATTATAGGTTTTGATGTTGATAATATAGGTTATAGCATGTTAGGAAATTGTATTTGTGAATTTCTAGGGTTCCATGAATGTGTCCCTATAGGTGTCAGATTGTGTCAGTTGATATGTCTGAATTGATTAGGGTGTCAGATACCAGTTATAACTGATAGGAAGATGATAATGGATGTGATAAATGATGCAAATTGATGTATTTTGGTGTTTCCAATGATGGGATTCGTATGGGTATGTGTGGATTGAGTTGTAATGGAAGCAATGCTGTCAAAACTGAAATTTTGGGTCTGAACGTCGTGGAAACCGATTCCCCAGTGGGAGAACCCGGGTTCCAGCTTTTTAAAATGGAGAAAATGGCATTTTTGAACTAAGGAACCGGTTCCTGTGTGGGAGGAACCGGGTTCCCCATTGATTTTTCCAGAGGGATGAAATTTTTACTTCTGGGAACCGGTTCCCTACTTGGAGGAACCGGGTTCCCCATACATTTTTCCAGGGGCGTGTATTTTTGGAATTGTGGGAACCGGTTACTCCCAGGGAGGAACCGGGTTCCCCTGAAATATTTTTAAAATTTTTAAAACTTCAAAAATTCATAACTTTCAAACCGTAAGTCCGTTTTGAGCGCCGTTTTGGACGTTATTCTCTAAATTTTATGCTCTACCTTATGAAATGAAAATATTTTAGAAAACTTGAAATTATTTTGGAAAGGGGTTGGACTTCGAAATAAATGATTTTTAACTGACACATAAGAATGTATGTGTAGTAGAGGAACCTTGGTGATGAGGACACTAGTAATGTGTAGATGTAATAACATGTTTATGCTGATGTTGATTGTAGGCATGATTGGTTGATATATCATGTTGATTGGTTTGCATGTTTATGCTGATGTTGATTGTAGGCATGATTGGTTGAGATATCATGTTGGATGGTTGTTTCAGTTATGTTGAATTGATGTATTACATAGACTGATTAATGTTGCATGCTATTGATGTGTGTGCATATGCATTGTTTTGGTGAAGTTAATTCCCATTGTGCGGAATTTGACTTGGATTGCCAATAACCGATACCCGAGTGAGGATGGGTGGTTAGGCTGGATTCGTGTCCGAGTGGTTATGGACGAATCGATGGTACTGTATTCGGTTGATGATGGATCAGTGTTGGGTGACTTGGTCACGAGTCGGTACCTCATGCATTGAGTCTGCATTATATTTGTGTGAAGTGGTAACATGTTAGGATGTCTTCCAGTGTTACTCTTCTTGGAGTGTTATGATTATGCATTGATGAATATGGTTGTGTGTGTGTGAATCTGAATTTATGTTAAGTGGGTGAAATAATATGCTTGTGATATATTATTGACTGAAAGACTTATAATATGCTTTAATTTTGAGAAGTCTCACCCTTACTTTACCATTTCAGATTAAATTAGCAGTTGAGGAGTCGGTGAGGATGGCTCTCGAGCTTATCTTTTTAGTCCGTGTGTCAGTGTCATGCTCTGATTAGATTGTAACACTGGGGAACGCTTAGTTAAGAGAATCATTATTGTTTAATAGTCTTGGATTTAAATCCCTTGAGAACTATGATGTTTTATTAAATTTCTATTTTGGTATTTCCGCTGTGTAAGACATGGTCTTATAATGATTGAACTGTTGGATGATGACCCTCAGTGTAGCATGGCTACTGTTTGAATGAAGTTTGTTTTAATTATTAATTGTGACATCCCTTATTATACCGTGTTAACTCTGATTAAAGATGATTTAGATATTAATTTAATTAATATATTCGGGGTATTTAGATGGGGTGTTACAGATTCCACATCGGTCAACGACGCCGGAGCCCTAGCTCCGGTCGTCTTCTCCGATCAAGCAAACTTCAAAACCTGCAAAACACGAAAGATAAATGGCAAAGGAATACCCTACCCCCCTAAATCGACCCTTGCAAATCCAATGGTGGCATTAGTTTCAGTTAAAAATGCTTGTACAAGCCGGTTCGAAGCTTCACAGTTCCTAAACCCTAAGCATGGCAATATGCAATTCCAACGTTCAAGCTGTGAAACGATTGCCCAGATCGATCAAATGGAGTCTTATGAACACAATGAAAGCATTAGAATCACTTAACACAAGCAGAATAGTCAGATGCAAAATCAAGAAAAAGTTGAATATGTATGCATGTATATGGCACGATTTTGCTTGCTTTGATCAATAACAATGATGCATCCTTACTGAATCTTACCCCCTGAACACGTTTGGATGGTTGAAAGAGGCTGAAAGAGGTTGCAAATCAAAATTCGATTTTTCCAACTTCTTGAAAAAATTTGACAAAATAAGGGTTGTGTTTTTGGCTAGGGTTTCGTGTCTCTTGCTTGTCATATTGCTGGCTATTTATAGAGTGAATTAGGAGAGAAAAAACAAGGAAAAAAGATTTGGTTTTGAATGCATTGAATAATTTTCAAATAAAATCAAATTTTTGGAGGAAATTTGATTTTCTCTTTAATGAAGGATCAAGCACGAAATTGGCATGTATCATGGGCTTCCTTGGACCTCAAGTTTGATATAAAACCACTCCTTTTGAAAAAATATCTTATTTTCATATTTTATATAATTTAATTTTGAATTAAATGGTTTAAAATTCAAAAATAAATAAAATAGAAAATTTCCATGGCCAAGCATTTATGAGTCACAAATAATGTCATGAACAAGTTTGGATCATAAGATTATAGGCCCATTTGGAAAATTTTGCATTTTGACCAATATCTCCTCTTGTGCAATTGTCCAAAATTGCCCAACTTCTGAATAGTGTATCTTGCTCAATTTTCCACATTTTTTAGTGTTCTTGGACGTTTTGGAAAGCTCTAAGAGTCCTCTAACCAACCTCTTTGGTTTCATCTCAATTGGAGTTTCCATGCTCAATATATCTTCAAAACAAAAAGTTGGCTTTTTGTTGACTTTGAAAAGGACCTGTAATGTTTTGATCCATACCTCTCAAATGAAGCATTTTTTGAACATTCTTGTGAGACATGAAGTTGTAGAAAATTGAATTTCCTTCAAAACAAGAGGTGGTGGAAAATTTTCTGAGAAAGCATGAAGAAGTTATACTCAGTCAAAGTTTGGTTGACTTTTCACTATGATCCCGAAGGTGCTCAGAAGTGGTTGAAGGAGATCGAGAGGATCTTCAGAGTGATTGACTGTGCAGAGGGGCTGAAGGTGAGATATGGAACTCACATGTTGGCTGAGGAAGCTGATGACTGGTGGGTTGCTACCAGAACTGAACTAGAAGAAGATGGTGTTGCATTGAATTGGGCTGTGTTCAGGAGAGCTTTTCTGAGGAGGTACTTTCCTGAGGACGTCAGAGGTAAGAAGGAGATTGAGTTTTTGGAACTCAAGCAGGGTAACAAGACTGTCAGTGAGTTTGCTTCGAAATTTTCTGAGTTAGCGAAGTATTATGCTCATTACCCCAACGATGCAGATGGAGAATTTTCAAAATGTATCAAGTTTGAAAATGGTCTTCGTGATGAGATTAAGCAGGGTATTCGGTATCAGCGTATCCGAAGATTTTTTGATCTGGTTGACTGCAGTAGGATTCTAGAGGAGGATCTTGCTAACACTAAGTCGAATGCTCGAGGGTATATTGACAGGAAAGGTAAGCAACAGATGGATCGTGGTAAGCCTTATGATAGGAGTAATCATAGATCCGGAGGTTGGAAGAAATCTGGTGGAGGAGATTCTAGTTCTTCCGCTAGGTGCTATAAGTGTGGTGAGACAGGACATCGCATGGTGGACTGTAAGAGCAATGATAAGAAGTGTTTCAAGTGTGGAAAGTTCGGCCATGTGGCCAATGACTGCAGGGTGAAAGTGGTGACTTGCTACAACTGTGGTGAAGAGGGTCATACTCGTCCTCAATGCACAAAACCCAAGAAAGAGCAAGCTGGTGGTAAAGTGTTTGCATTGTCTGGATCAGAAACTAAACCAGATGATCGGCTGATTAAAGGTACATGTTTTATTAATGACATACCTTTGATTGCGATTATTGATACTGGAGCTACGCATTCTTTTATTGCGTTAGATTGTGCTAAGCGATTGAATTTGGAAATTTCTAATATGGATGGAAGTATGGTCATTGATACTCCTGCGTCGGGTTCAGTGACTACTTCATATGTTTGTAGGAATTGTCCTGTTGTGATTTTTGATAGGGGTTTCGGTATGGATTTAGTGTGCCTACCGCTAGAACAACTGGATATCATCCTGGAATGAATCGGTTGAATTCAACCAGTTCATATTAACTGTTTTGAGAAGACGGTCATTTTCCCTGAAGAGGTTAAGATCGAAAATGAGATTATGTCAGTTAAGCAGATGAACCTAGCTGTGAAAGATGGTGATGTGGTGTTTATGTTGTATTCTGCAATAGAAGCGGAGGGAAAATCAAAAGGTGATGGATTGCCAGTGGTGAATGAATTTCTAGAGGTGTTTCCGGAAGACGTTAGTGAATTGCCACCTGAGAGAGAGGTAGAATTTACTATAGATCTGATTCCTGGAACTAGTCCGGTGTCGATGGCGCCTTATCGCATGTCGGCATCTGAATTAGCCGAATCAAGAAGCGCTAGAGGAATTCTTGGAGAAGAAGTTTATTCGTCCAAGTGTTTCCGGGTGCTCCGTGTTATTGGTTAAGAAGAAGGAAGGTTCAATGAGGTTATGTGTTGACTACCGACTTGAATAAAGTTACAATCAAGAATCGGTATCCTTGCCGAGGATTGATGATTTGATGGATCACTCGTTAGGCGTGTGTGTTTAGTAAGATTGATCCGAGATCCGGATATCATCGACTCGTGTAAAGTCAGAGGATATTCAGAAAACTGCATTCAGAACGAGGTATGGACATTATGAATATTCTGTTATGCCGTTTGGAGTTACTAATGCACCTGGTGTTTTCATGGAGTATATGAACAGGATATTTCATCCATATCTTGACAAGTTCGTAGTAGTGTTCATTGATGATATTCTGATTTACTCGAAAAGCGATGAGGAGCATGCAGAACATCTCAGAGTTGTGTTGGAGTTGTTGAAAGAAAAGAAGCTCTATGCGAAGTTGTCCAAGTGTGAATTCTGGTTAGAGGAGGTGAGTTTTCTTAGTCATGTAATTTCTAAGAATGGAATTGTTGTGGATCCTACAAAGGTAAGTGTCTCAGTGGGAAGTGCCGAAGAATGCTTCGGAGATCCGTAGTTTCCTGGGTCTTGCAGGTTATTACCGGAAGTTTATTGAAGGTTTTTCCAAACTGGCGTTGCCATTTACTGAGTTGACCAGGAAGGGTCAGGTATTTGTTTGGGACGTTGAATGTGAGAAAGGATTTCAAGAGCTGAAGAGAAGGTTGACCAGTGCTCCAATCTTGATTTTGCCAGATCCGACTAAATCTTTTGTGGTGTATTGTGACGCATCATTAATGGGATTAGGTGGTGTGTTGATGCAAGATAAGCAGGTTGTGGATTATGCTTCGCGACAATTGAAAGTGCATGAAAGGAATTATCCGACTCATGATTTGGAGTTGGCAGCTGTTGTGTTTGTTTTGAAGTTGTGGAGACATTATTTATATGGTTCTCGGTTTGAGGTATTCAGTGATCATAAGAGTCTGAAGTATCTCTTTGATCAGAAAGAGCTGAACATGAGACAGAGAAGATGGTTAGAATTCCTAAAGGATTATGATTTCGGTTTGAATTACCATCCTGGTAAAGCAAACGTGGTTGCAGATGCTTTAAGTAGAAAGTCCTTGCATATGTCGATGTTGATGGTCCGTGAGTTAGATTTGGTTGAGCAGTTCAGAGATCTGAGTTTGGTTTGTGAAACTACTCCGAATAGTGTGAAATTGGGTATGTTGAAGCTGACTAGTGGTATTTTGGAAGAGATTAGAAATGGACAGAAATCTGATGTTGGTCTAGTTGATAAACTGACATTGATCAACCAAGGTCAAGGAGGAGAGTTCCGAGTTGACGAGAATGGCGTTATGAGATTTGGTGATCGGGTGTGTGTTCCGGATGTTGCCGAGATTAGAAAGAGTATCTTGGAAGAAGGACATCGTAGCGGGTTGAGTATTCATCCCGGTGCTACTAAAATGTATCATGACTTGAAAAAGTTGTTTTGGTGGCCGGGAATGAAAAGGGAAATTGCTGAGTTTGTGTATGCTTGTTTATTTTGCCAAAAGTCAAAAATCGAGCATCAGAAGTCGTCAGGATTGATGGAGCCGTTGTTCGTTCCAGAATGGAAGTGGGATGGAATCTCAATGGATTTTGTGTCTGGTTTGCCGAGGACAGCTAAGAATTGTGATTCTATCTGGGTGATTGTGGATAGGTTGACAAAATCTGCTCACTTCATTCCGATAAGAATGGATTATCCGATGGAGAGATTAGCAGAATTGTATGTCGAAAAAATTGTGAGTTTGCATGGTATTCCGTCTAGCATTGTGTCGGATCGAGATCCGAGATTTACATCTAAGTTCTGGACGGGATTGCAAGAAGCTTTGGGTACCAAGTTGCGTTTGAGTTCCGTTTATCATCCGCAGACAGATGGTCAGACGGAAAGAACGATTCAGTCGTTGGAAGATTTGCTGAGAGCTTGTGTGTTAGAGAAGGGTGGAGCTTGGGATAGCTATCTGCCATTGATTGAGTTTACCTACAACAATAGCTTTCACTCGAGTATTGGTATGGCCCCGTTTGAGGCATTGTATGGTAGGAGGTGTAGGACACCGTTGTGTTGGTATGAAACCGGAGAGAGTGCTGTGATTGGACCGGAAATTGTTCAGCAAACTTCGGAAAAGATTAAGATGATTCAGGAGAAGATGAGGACTTCTCAGAGTCGTCAGAAGAGTTATCATGATAAGAGGAGGAAAGACCTTGAGTTTAGTGAAGGAGAACATGTGTTTATGCGAGTTACTCCGATGACGGGTATTGGTCGAGCCTTGAAGTCAAAGAAGTTGACTCCACGATTTATTGGTCCTTTTCAGATTACCAAGAGAGTTGGGAAGGTTGCATATCAGATTGCTTTGCCGCCGTCACTTGCGAATCTGCATGATGTTTTTCATGTGTCTCAGCTGAGGAAGTACATTGCTGATCCGTCTCATGAGATTCGGGTAGATGATATACAGGTACGAGAGAATTTGACTGTGGAAGCAGTACCTGTGAGAATTGAGGATCGGAAGTTGAAACAGTTGTGAGGCAAAGAGATTGCATTAGTAAGAGTGGCTTGGGGAGGACCAGCTGATGGAAATGTCACTTGGGAGCTGGAGAGTCAGATGAAGGACTCGTATCCCGAACTATTCGTCTGAGGTATGTTTTCGAGGACGAAAACTCTTTTAAGTTGGGGAGAGTTGTGACACCCCAAAATAATGCAATAATTAAATACTTATGATTTTTAATTATTAATTTAATTGAGAACATAATTTATTTAGTATATTGGATTATTAAGTTTAATGATGGAATTAATTGGAGAAGAAAATAATATTTATTTTACTTATGATTAAAAGGAATAGAAAGAGGAATAAAATAAGGAAAAGAGGAAAAATAGAATCATTTTTGGAGAAAGCAAGACTACGTAAAAGTAAGAAGAGGAGAAAGAAGAAGGAAAACCTAGAAGTGTCAGAATCTCGAAGAACCCACAAGGTAAGGGGTGATTTCGATTGATTATTGCTTATTATAGGTTTTGATGTTGATAATATAGGTTATAGCATGTTAGGAAATTGTATTTGTGAATTTCTAGGGTTCCATGAATGTGTCCCTATAGGTGTCAGATTGTGTCAGTTGATATGTCTGAATTGATTAGGGTGTCAGATACCAGTTATAACTGATAGGAAGATGATAATGGATGTGATAAATGATGCAAATTGATGTATTTTGGTGTTTCCAATGATGGGATTCGTATGGGTATGTGTGGATTGAGTTGTAATGGAAGCAATGCTGTCAAAACTGAAATTTTGGGTCTGAACGTCGTGGAAACCGATTCCCCAGTGGGAGAACCCGGGTTCCAGCTTTTTAAAATGGAGAAAATGGCATTTTTGAACTAAGGAACCGGTTCCTGTGTGGGAGGAACCGGGTTCCCCATTGATTTTTCCAGAGGGATGAAATTTTTACTTCTGGGAACCGGTTCCCTACTTGGAGGAACCGGGTTCCCCATACATTTTTCCAGGGGCGTGTATTTTTGGAATTGTGGGAACCGGTTACTCCCAGGGAGGAACCGGGTTCCCCTGAAATATTTTTAAAATTTTTAAAACTTCAAAAATTCATAACTTTCAAACCGTAAGTCCGTTTTGAGCACCGTTTTGGACGTTATTCTCTAAATTTTATGCTCTACCTTATGAAATGAAAATATTTTAGAAAACTTGAAATTATTTTGGAAAGGGGTTGGACTTCGAAATAAATGATTTTTAACTGACACATAAGAATGTATGTGTAGTAGAGGAACCTTGGTGATGAGGACACTAGTAATGTGTAGATGTAATAACATGTTTATGCTGATGTTGATTGTAGGCATGATTGGTTGATATATCATGTTGATTGGTTTGCATGTTTATGCTGATGTTGATTGTAGGCATGATTGGTTGAGATATCATGTTGGATGGTTGTTTCAGTTATGTTGAATTGATGTATTACATAGACTGATTAATGTTGCATGCTATTGATGTGTGTGCATATGCATTGTTTTGGTGAAGTTAATTCCCATTGTGCGGAATTTGACTTGGATTGCCAATACCCGATACCCGAGTGAGGATGGGTGGTTAGGCTGGATTCGTGTCCGAGTGGTTATGGATGAATCGATGGTACTGTATTCGGTTGATGATGGATCAGTGTTGGGTGACTTGGTCACGAGTCGGTACCTCATGCATTGAGTCTGCATTATATTTGTGTGAAGTGGTAACATGTTAGGATGTCTTCCAGTGTTACTCTTCTTGGAGTGTTATGATTATGCATTGATGAATATGGTTGTGTGTGTGTGAATCTGAATTTATGTTAAGTGGGTGAAATAATATGCTTGTGATATATTATTGACTGAAAGACTTATAATATGCTTTAATTTTGAGAAGTCTCACCCTTACTTTACCATTTCAGATTAAATTAGCAGTTGAGGAGTCGGTGAGGATGGCTCTCGAGCTTATCTTTTTAGTCCGTGTGTCAGTGTCATGCTCTGATTAGATTGTAACACTGGGGAACGCTTAGTTAAGAGAATCATTATTGTTTAATAGTCTTGGATTTAAATCCCTTGAGAACTATGATGTTTTATTAAATTTCTATTTTGGTATTTCCGCTGTGTAAGACATGGTCTTATAATGATTGAACTGTTGGATGATGACCCTCAGTGTAGCATGGCTACTGTTTGAATGAAGTTTGTTTTAATTATTAATTGTGACATCCCTTATTATACCGTGTTAACTCTGATTAAAGATGATTTAGATATTAATTTAATTAATATATTCGGGGTATTTAGATGGGGTGTTACAGATTCCACATCGGTCAACGACGCCGGAGCCCTAGCTCCGGTCGTCTTCTCCGATCAAGCAAACTTCAAAACCTGCAAAACACGAAAGATAAATGGCAAAGGAATACCCTACCCCCCTAAATCGACCCTTGCAAATCCAATGGTGGCATTAGTTTCAGTTAAAAATGCTTGTACAAGCCGGTTCGAAGCTTCACAGTTCCTAAACCCTAAGCATGGCAATATGCAATTCCAACGTTCAAGCTGTGAAACGATTGCCCAGATCGATCAAATGGAGTCTTATGAACACAATGAAAGCATTAGAATCACTTAACACAAGCAGAATAGTCAGATGCAAAATCAAGAAAAAGTTGAATATGTATGCATGTATATGGCACGATTTTGCTTGCTTTGATCAATAACAATGATGCATCCTTACTGAATCTTACCCCCTGAACACGTTTGGATGGTTGAAAGAGGCTGAAAGAGGCTGCAAATCAAAATTCGATTTTTCCAACTTCTTGAAAAAATTTGACAAAATAAGGGTTGTTTTTGGCTGGGTTTCGTGTCTCTTGCTTGTCATATGCTATTTATAGAGTGAATTAGAGAGAAAAACAAGGAAAAAAGATTTGGTTTTGAATGCATTGAATAATTTTCAAATAAAATCAAATTTTTGGAGGAAATTTTATTTTCTCTTTAATGAAGGATCAAGCACGAAATTGGCATGTATCATGGGCTTCCTTGGACCTCAAGTTTGATATAAAATCACTCCTTTTGAAAAAATATCTTATTTTCATATTTTATATAATTTAATTTTGAATTAAATGGTTTAAAATTCAAAAATAAATAAAATAGAAAATTGCCATGGCCAAGCATTTATGAGTCACAAATAATGTCATGAACAAATTTGGATCATAAGATTATAGGCCCATTTGGAAAATTTTGCATTTTGACCAATATCTCCTCTTGTGCAATTGTCCAAAATTGCCCAACTTCTGAATAGTGTATCTTGCTCAATTTTCCACATTTTTTAGTGTTCTTGGACGTTTTGGAAAGCTCTAAGAGTCCTCTAACCAACCTCTTTGGTTTCATCTCAATTGGAGTTTCCATGCTCAATATATCTTCAAAACAAAAAGTTGACTTTTTGTTGACTTTGAAAAGGACCTGTAATGTTTTGATCCATACCTCTCAAATGAAGCATTTTTTGAACATTCTTGTGAGACATGAAGTTGTAGAAAATTGAATTTCCTTCAAAACAAGAGGTGGTGGAAAATTTTCTGAGAAAGCATGAAGAAGTTATACTCAGTCAAAGTTTGGTTGACTTTTCACTATGATCCCGAAGGTGCTCAGAAGTGGTCGAAGGAGATCGAGAGGATCTTCAGAGTGATTGATCGTGCAGAGGGGTCAAGGTGAGATATGGAACTCACATGTTGGTGAGGAAGTCGATGACCGTGGGTTGCTACCTCTAGAAGAAGATGGTGTTGCATTGAATCGGGTATTCGGAGAGCTTTTCGAGGAGGTACTTTCCCGAGGACGCCGAGGTAAGAAGGAGATTGAGTTTTGGAACTCTGCAGGTAACAAGACCGCCGTGAGTATGCTTCAAATTTTCCGAGTTAAGTATTATGCTCATTACCCCAACGATGCAGATGGAGAATTTTCCAAATTTATCAAGTTTGAAAATGGTCTTCGTGATGAGATTAAGCAGGTATTCGTGACAGATCCGAAGATTTTCCGATCCGTTGACCGCAGAGGATTCTAGAGGAGGATCTTGCTAACACTAAGTCGAATGCTCGAGGGTATGTTGACGTAAAAGGTAAACAACGGATGGATCGTGGTGTCGTATGATAGGAGTAATCGAGATCCGTGGTTGGAAGAAATCGGTGGAGGAGATTCTAGCTCTTCCGTTATGCTATAGGTGTGGTGAGACAGACATCGTATGGTGGACTGTAAGAGCAATGATAAGAAGTGTTTCAAGTGTGGAAAGTTCGGCCATGTGGCCAATGACTACAGGGTGAAAGTGGTGACTTGCTACAACTGTGGTGAAGAGGGTCATACTCGTCCTCAATGCACAAAACCCAAGAAAGAGCAAGCTGGTGGTAAAGTGTTTGCATTGTCTGGATCAGAAACTAAACCAGATGATCGGCTGATTAAAGGTACATGTTTTATTAATGACATACCTTTGATTGCGATTATTGATACTGGAGCTACGCATTCTTTTATTGCGTTAGATTGTGCTAAGCGATTGAATTTGGAAATTTCTAATATGGATGGAAGTATGGTCATTGATACTCCTGCGTCGGGTTCAGTGACTACTTCATATGTTTGTAGGAATTGTCCTGTTGTGATTTTTGATAGGGTTTCGTATGGATTTAGTGTGCCTACCGCTAGAACAACCGGATATCATCCTTGGAATGAATGGTTGAATTCAACCAGTTCATATTAACTGCTTGAGAAGACGGTCATTTTCCAAGAGGTTAAGATCGAAAATGAGATTATGCGGATGAACCTAGTCGTGAAAGATGGTGCCGTGGTGTTTATGTTGTATTCGCAATGAAGCGGAGGGAAAATCAAAAGGTGATGCATTTCCGTGGTGAATGAATTTCCAGAGGTGTTTCCGGAAGACGTTAGTGAATTGCCACCTGAGAGAGAGGTAGAATTTACTATAGATCTGATTCCTGGAACTAGTCTGGTGTCGATGGCACCTTATCGCATGTCGGCATCCGAATTAGCCGAATCAAGAAGCGCTAGAGGAATTGCCGGAGAAGAAGTTTATTCGTCCAAGTGTTTCGCCGTGGGGTGCTCCGGTGTTATTGGTTAAGAAGAAGGAAGGTTCAATGAGGTTATGTGTTGACTACCGACAGTTGAATAAAGTTACAATCAAGAATCGGTATCCTTTGCCGAGGATTGATGATTTGATGGATCAGCTCGTTGGAGCGTGTGTGTTTAGTAAGATTGATCTGAGATCTGGATATCATCAGATTCGTGTAAAGTCAGAGGATATTCAGAAAACTGCATTCAGAACGAGGTATGGACATTATGAATATTCTGTTATGCCGTTTGGAGTTACTAATGCACCTGGTGTTTTCATGGAGTATATGAATAGGATATTTCATCCATATCTTGACAAGTTCGTAGTAATGTTCATTGATGATATTCTGATTTACTCGAAAAGCGATGAGGAGCATGCAGAACATCTCAGAGTTGTGTTGGAGTTGTTGAAAGAAAAGAAGCTCTATGCGAAGTTGTCCAAGTGTGAATTCTGGTTAGAGGAGGTGAGTTTTCTTGGTCATGTAATTTCTAATAATGGAATTGCTGTGGATCCTACGAAGGTAGAAGCAGTGTCTCAGTGGGAAGTGCCGAAGAATGCTTCGGAGATCCGTAGTTTCCTGGGTCTTGCAGGTTATTACCGGAAGTTTATTGAAGGTTTTTCCAAACTGGCGTTGCCATTTACTGAGTTGACCAGGAAGGGTCAGGTATTTGTTTGGGACGTTGAATGTGAGAAAGGATTTCAAGAGCTGAAGAGAAGGTTGACCAGTGCTCCAATCTTGATTTTGCCAGATCCGACTAAATCTTTTGTGGTGTATTGTGACGCATCATTAATGGGATTAGGTGGTGTGTTGATGCAAGATAAGCAGGTTGTGGCTTATGCTTCGCGACAATTGAAAGTGCATGAAAGGAATTATCCGACTCATGATTTGGAGTTGGCAGCTGTTGTGTTTGTTTTGAAGTTGTGGAGACATTATTTATATGGTTCTCGGTTTGAGGTATTCAGTGATCATAAGAGTCTGAAGTATCTCTTTGATCAGAAAGAGCTGAACATGAGACAGAGAAGATGGTTAGAATTCCTGAAGGATTATGATTTCGGTTTGAATTACCATCCTGGTAAAGCAAACGTGGTTGCAGATGCTTTAAGTAGAAAGTCCTTGCATATGTCGATGTTGATGGTCCGTGAGTTAGATTTGGTTGAGCAGTTCAGAGATCTGAGTTTGGTTTGTGAAACTACTCCGAATAGTGTGAAATTGGGTATGTTGAAGCTGACTAGTGGTATTTTGGAAGAGATTAGAAATGGAAAATCTGATGTTGGTCTAGTTGATAAACTGACATTGATCAACCAAGGTCAAGGAGGAGAGTTCCGAGTTGACGAGAATGGCGTTATGAGATTTGGTGATCGGGTGTGTGTTCCGGATGTTGCCGAGATTAGAAAGAGTATCTTGGAAGAAGGACATCGTAGCGGGTTGAGTATTCATCCCGGTGCTACTAAAATGTATCATGACTTGAAAAAGTTGTTTTGGTGGCCGGGAATGAAAAGGAAAATTGCTGAGTTTGTGTATGCTTGTTTAGTTTGCCAAAAGTCAAAAATCGAGCATTAGAAGCCGTCAGGATTTATGGAGCCGTTGTTCGTTCCAGAATAGAAGTGGGATGGAATCTCAATGGATTTTGTGTTTGGTTTGCCGAGGACAGCTAAGAATTGTGATTCTATCTGGGTGATTGTGGATAGGTTGACAAAATCTGCTCACTTCATTCCGATAAGAATGGATTATCCGATGGAGAGATTAGCAGAATTGTATGTCGAAAAGATTGTGAGTTTGCATGGTATTCCGTCTAGCATTGTGTCGGATCGAGATCCGAGATTTACATCTAAGTTCTGGACGGGATTGCAAGAAGCTTTGGGTACCAAGTTGCGTTTGAGTTCCGTTTATCATCCGCAGACAGATGGTCAGACGGAAAGAACGATTCAGTCGTTGGAAGATTTGCTGAGAGCTTGTGTGTTAGAGAAGGGTGGAGCTTGGGATAGCTATCTGCCATTGATTGAGTTTACCTACAACAATAGCTTTCACTCGAGTATTGGTATGGCCCCGTTTGAGGCATTGTATGGTAGGAGGTGTAGGACACCGTTGTGTTGGTATGAAACCGGAGAGAGTGCTGTGATTGGACCGGAAATTGTTCAGCAAACTTCGGAAAAGATTAAGATGATTCAGGAGAAGATGAGGACTTCTCAGAGTCGTCAGAAGAGTTATCATGATAAGAGGAGGAAAGACCTTGAGTTTAGTGAAGGAGAACATGTGTTTATGCGAGTTACTCCGATGACGGGTATTGGTCGAGCCTTGAAGTCAAAGAAGTTGACTCCACGGTTTATTGGTCCTTTTCAGATTACCAAGAGAGTTGGGAAGGTTGCATATCAGATTGCTTTGCCGCCGTCACTTGCGAATCTGCATGATGTTTTTCATGTGTCTCAGCTGAGGAAGTACATTGCTGATCCGTCTCATGAGATTCGGGTAGATGATATACATGTACGAGAGAATTTGACTGTGGAAGCAGTACCTGTGAGAATTGAGGATCGGAAGTTGAAACAGTTGCGAGGCAAAGAGATTGCATTAGTAAGAGTGGCTTGGGGAGGACCAGCTGATGGAAATGTCACTTGGGAGCTGGAGAGTCAGATGAAGGACTCGTATCCCGAACTATTCGTCTGAGGTATGTTTTCGAGGACGAAAACTCTTTTAAGTTGGGGAGAGTTGTGACACCCCAAAATAATGCAATAATTAAATACTTATGATTTTTAATTATTAATTTAATTGAGAACATAATTTAATTTAGCAATAGCATAGCTGTTATCAACGAGATTCGGAGTGATTCTGCAGTGTATCACGTGGGTGTGTGTAAGAAACACATAGCTTTTTGAAGGGGTGATAAAGTAAAAGAAAGAAAACAACAATTGAATGCAAAAGTCCAATGATTTTATTAAATGAAGATATGCAAATGACAGATAATAACCCTCACAAACGAGCCATGATGCCCCGGGCAAGGCACTAGGCTTTAGAGTTTATTGTTCAAAACATAAAGAAATACGAAAAGCAAAACAAAACAAGAGCAATTACTCCTGACTAAAGGAGATTGGTATGACGTCTTCAGTCTTCCAATTGTTGAGCCCCTTGTCTGGAGTTGGGAAGATCCACTTGCCGATGTCGAGATCGTTGTCGTCGTCTTCTATAGCATGGATTCCACTTTGGCTGATGCAGAAAGGAAGCTGGTCGGCACGTTCGCGGCGTATTGTCTTCTAGCCTTTGATGGTGAAGCCTAAACCAGTCTTGTCAGATTTGAAAGGAAGATCAGGGAGCTGACCCCAAATAGAACTACCTCCTTCTTCCACTGCAGCTTGAGCATCTTTCAGCGAGGCCATCCTAGGCGGAACTTGCATAACTTCAGGAGTGACAGGAGAGTCAACAGGCATGACTCTGGGGATTGTTTCAAAAGCTTGAACGGGAGTCTCGAAGAATTCACCCTCCACCTCGAGGTATCGGAATGACTGTAGATGTAGATGACTGACCATATATTCTTCTTCACCACACACTGTAAAAACCTTCCCTTTCACCGGGTACTTCAGCTTCTGATGCAAGGTAGAGGTAACAGCGCCTGCCCCATGTATCCAAGGGCGTCCGAGTAGGCAAGAGTAAGTCGGACGAATGTCCATAACAAATAAAGTTGAATCAAAAGTCTAGGAACCGACTTTAACAGGTAGGATGAGCTCTCCAAGTACTGTTCGCTTAGAACCATCAAAAGCTCTCACAATTATATCACTGGGTCTCAGAACCAACCCTTCGATATCAAGTCAATCAAAAGCAGTCTTCGGAAGGATATTCAGATCAGAACCAGTATCCACCAAGACATGAGATAAGGTAGTACCTTTGCATTCGACAGAAATGTGCAAGGCTTTGTTGTGTTTCCATCCGGCAAGAATCAAATCAGCATCAGAGAAGCCTATGTCGTTGTTGGCAGCCAGGCTAGCAATACAAACTTCAAACTGGTCAGTAGTAGTGTCTTGCGGTACGTGAGCATTCTTCAGAAACTTCACTAAGGCGTTAGCATGAGCCTCAGAGCACAAGAGTAGAGCAAGCATGGAGATCTTGGACGGAGTCTGTCCCAACTGTTCCACAATATTGTAGTCACTCTTTTTGATGATCTTCAGAATTTCCTCCATTTCTTGTTTGGGAGGTGTCTTCAGTAACTTCTTTTGGTACTTCTGGTTGAGCAGGGTGAGTCACTGATTCTTTCCCTCTAGTTTGGGGAATGGATTGAATAGCTGCTGGCATGCGAGTTGGAGTCGCGGTGTCTTTTGGAGGAGAGATTTCTGGAGAGAAAACCCTTCCGGTTCTGGTCACCTTACTTGATCCGGTGATGTTGTCAATGTCAAGAATAGTAGCTTCAACGATAAGATCTTCAATAGTCAGAGGGTCTTGCTTGACGCCATGATAGTAAACATCAGCTCCATAATTCCAAGGGATAGCCTTGTCAGAGGAATATGGAACTGGTCCGGGAGAAGTAATAATGAGAGGTACCACTCTAGGCACAGGATCAGCAAAGGAAATCCTTATGGTGTTAACATCAGCATGGTCTTCTGGGAAATCGTCACCCCATCCGGTCACTTTAACATCTTTAACAGAAATCTTGTAGCTCTCAGGAACAGTGTACTTCACCATGTAATCGTACTTTCCACTTGGCTTCCCCAAGGTATCCCATGCAGATGGTGCAGTTTCGTTCACATCTTCGATCTTTAGTTTAGACATATCTTCACATAGCTTCTGCACAGGTGGTTTTAGAAATAGTATCTCACGGTTATCCATCATGCACTGAACACGTCTTCTTAACCAAGCACAACCATTAGGTGCGGATGGGCACCAACGACAATTCTCTGGGCATCCTGGGTTGACACCGGCTTGTAGCAAATTCTTCTTAACAGTCATCAGAATAATGGCCAAGTCATCTATGTTGAAAACATAAGTATCATCGCCAACAGCATTGGAACTCTTGTCATGGTTAGGCATAGGTGCGTTGATCACATTCAGAGTCTCAACAGGAGGGTCAAACTCAATCTGCTTAGCTTCAATCATGTCTTGAATCTTGTTCTTCAGAGCCCAACAGTCATCAGTGTTATGTCCAGGGCTATTGGAATGGTAAGCACACTTAGCATTAGGATTGTATCTCGAAGAGGAAGTGTTGATGTTTTGAGGAGGATCCCTCAAGGTGATCAACTCTGCTTTCAACATGTGTTGCAAGGCTTGCGACAATGGCATGTTGATCTTCGTAAACTGTCTTCGTGGCGCGTTCTGGCTACGCGCGTTGTCTCGCTGAGGTTGTGCTGATGTAGGATTGGAGATCACAACTGCCCCCACAGATTGAGCATGGTCGGTCTTGGCTCGATTTTTCTGACCATACACAACATTAGTTTCTTTCTTACCACCAAAAGATCTCTTTACAACATTTGAAGATGTCTCTATCTGAATCTTTCCACTTTTGATACACGTTCTCCTGTCAATATCAATTCGGTGAATCCGGCTGAAGAGTTTCCAATCAAATGATTGAAGAACGGGCCTGTCAGTGTTCCCATAAACATATCAACCAATTCCCTATTGGACAAGGGTGGTTGAACTCTGCCTGCTAAATCTCTCCATTTCTGAGCATACTCCTTAAACTTCTCATCACGACCCATAGACATGCTCTGTAGTTGCATGCGAGTGGGTGTCAATTCAGCATTGTACTCATATTGTCTGTAGAAAGCATCTGCTAAGTCACCCCAAGTACGGATACGGTCATTCTCTAGCTGATAATACCACTCCAACTGAGTTCCGGACAAACTCTCTTGAAAGTAGTGCATCCACAACTTTCTGTCATCAGTGTGGGGATTGATCTTCTGAACATAGGACTTCAAATGCAGCTTCGGACAAGACATGCCACCACACCAGGGACAAGGCTCAAATCATCGAAATTCAACCCGGACTTCTTCAGGTTTTCCACAGCATTCAGGCGGTCATCAAGTTGTTTGTACTTGTCATCTTCATCAGAGTACTGGCTATGGTCAGAGAGATATTCTCCCTCCTTCTTAGGCTCACGCTGGTCATCTTCATTACCCTCGACACTCCCCTCATTCTTGACACTTCCTTCAGAGAGCTCTATCCGACTGACCCTCTTAGGTCCACCTTTGTAGCGTCTGCCCATGTTGAGAAGACCAACAACCTTCTTCTTTCTGTTGATGAGCTTCTTCAGATCTTCTTGGCCTTGGACCAAACTGGTGAACATTTGTTGGAACTGAGCATTCTGAGCCTGGAGATCTTTGACAGACTGTTCAAGAGCCATTTCTGCTAAAATAAATAGCGAGAGAATGAGAAAATAAATCTTCAATGTACCTGTGATGCAATGTTATGCTATGGTATGCAATGTTTATGCGAATGCAATGCAATGTTTTCAAGGACCTTAGAGATTTAAATTTGTTAAACAAGCAATGAACAAACATTTATTAGTTCTCTTTTTATTAATTTTCTTTTTAAGTACAAAAGATAGTTCAAAACAATAAAAGAAAAACATATAAATTCGAGAGCTCTAAGTCTCCCATGGGCGCTTCCTCTTGATGTTGAGGTAGGCGTTGATGTTCCGCTCCTCGTGAAGTAGCTTTGTCAACTCTAGTACCTTCTTCTCGCTTGCGTAACACTGAGCTTCAAAGGTATCCATTTCTTCTTTAAGCTGAATCCAAGATCTCTTCAAGTCTTCCAAATCAGTAGGCATGTCGGGATGGAGAACAGTATAGGATTCATCACCTATAGCAACAGGTTCCATAATTACTGGTAAAACATACGTGAATGGCATCATGAGGTTTTGAGCTCGATCTCTCACCCATTTGAGGTAAGGTTCCCAAGGAATGGAGTTCTGGTGCCCCAAAGTCTTGGTATCAGTCTTCTTTACCATGCCCCAAGCGTGTATAAACCTTTGTCGGTAATTCTGGAGATCGTGATTGTAATCGAACACAATATCTTGGAGAAGCATATCATGAGGACCATCTCTTCGGGCAAAACCAAACTGACGTAGAGCTAGAGAAGGGTTGTAAGTAATACCTCCCCTTATACCAAGTAGTGGTACATTAGGGAATTCTCCACAACGCTCGATGAAGGTGAAGTCCTTTTGAGAGAAAAGACTCCAACGAATGTCTGAATGAGAGAGTGACATTAACCTTTGATGGTGTTGACATCTATGAATTGATCCGAGTTAGGGAATAGAACCAAACCATAGATTAGCAAGGCCACAATGTCTTCAAATGCATGGAAACTCATAACTTTGAGGAATTCTCGGGCTTTCTTAATTAGGAACTTGGCAAGTAAACCCTTAACTTCACTTTTGGTTTCCCAATTGGCTTCGATGTTTGAGCGCTTAAGATGTAAGGCGGATGCAATGTCTTCGTACTTAGGGACCTTTTCCAAACCGGTGAATGGCATTTGGTCAAGAGTAGGTATCCCAAGTAGCTTATAGAACTCTTCCAAGGTAGGAACCAACTGATAATCTGGGAATGTAAAGCAATGGTGTTTCGGATCAAAGAACTGGAATAGGACATGCATCATATCTTCTTCCAAACCGGAGATAACCAAATCAAGTAGATAACCATGTCTTTTGATGAACTGAGCATGGTCGGAATTTCAAACCAATTCTTTGAGCTGAGAAGGTATACCCATGAAGTTGATTCGGATAGTCTTTCTAGAAGCCATAATCCCCTACAAAACAGAGCAAAGATAAATCCCTAGGTCCTTGAAATAGTTAGAAATGATATGCAATGTCATGATGTCATGTTTAGCACACACAAACAATTCACACAATGAGCCTAGGTTTAAGGCTTGCATGAGGTATAGGTGATTACCCCACCAAAAGTTTGAGTTGGTTCATCCTGTCCTATGATAGTAACCGGGTTCTAGGAATCTCATATCATTGATCTTTCTCGTAGGCGTTTTTTTCAATACGACTACCAAGTGGTCGACCGAAAATATCCCAAAAGTCTGATCTTAATGAGCGTAGCATCGAGTATCAACCAACCTTAGTCTGCACCAAAGCCGGCCATCTCACTACCTTCTAATGGCCAAGATGGGTCAATTAAGGTTCTAAAAGTTTAGTTAGTGCTTGATGACACCACGCAGAAGCCAAATACTATTCTCAACTTGGGAATGAAGAGTATCAGGACATCCAAAGTGTCACACTAACGTAGCCATCATGTTGACCGTTTCGATATACGTCTAACGGTCGCGACGATTTATTGCTACTTACCTAAAAGGAAACCCGGATCCGGGTGTAGGATCCCCCACAAATATAATACCCAAGCAACCCTTAAAGATAAAGCAAGCAAGTCAAACAGAAAGCAATAAAGGTGATCTAAAACTCCTAAGGCATTCTCTTTTGGTGTCTCTCAGCAGAGTCGCCATTCAGAACACGGTGAACCGACTTTGTAGGATTTTGTATCGCAAATGTGCGGATAGCAAGAGTCGCCACCGACTTTTCTTTTATCCAATTAAGGAAGGTAAAAGTACGAAAAAGACCTTCGTTAGATTCTCGAGTAAGGGAGAAGGTTATGAAAAGGAAGGTATTAGCACCCTTTTCATCCATAGTTATCTACGGCTCTTAGTTGCTCTTAGATCACTTTAAAAGTATGCTTTCGTGTGTTTGACAAAATGTTTTGAAAAGGCATTTCGCTTTGACTTTGTAATGATTCATGTAGGAATGTATACAAAGTGTTCGGAAATGTTTCGTTTTTTTTAAAAGAGTTTGAGCTTTGACAAAAGTGTGAGGTGTGAAAAGTATTTTGTTTGAGCAAGCAACTAAAAGTCTTATTACCTACTCTTAATTGGTCGTTTGTATTTACGTTCCTTTAGAATAGTGCTATCCATACCATTAGTTGGTAGGTAACTCCATTCGTTGGATGTAAGCGGGACATTCGAAGGGACATCAGATGGTCATAGAAAGCAACTTGTAGGAAGTATCCTAGCACATTCTAAGGGACTATCATCATTTTTCGTAGGCGACAATCGAGGGTCAAGATCATGTATTCGTAGGCGACATCGTGGGTCTTATGATCTTTGTATCGAAGGGACTATGATGATTTGTTTTGAAGGCAGCGGTGCTAGAATACCTCTACGCTCGAGGACATGACCATTTGAATTGGTAAAGGCAACGAGAGAGAATTACCCTAAGGGGTGCATGTGTGAAAGAGTGTGTTGTTTTCAGATATATTATCTTGAAAATTAGAGTGAGCTATGTTCAATTTTAGTCTTGCCATACACACCTAATTACTAGCAGTTTATAGGGTGCGGAAATTAAATTGCGGAAAGGTAAAGTGCGGAAAGATAAATCCTACGCTATTACATGGCTTTGGGGCAGATACATAATTTAAAATGCGGAAAATAAAAGCCCTAATTAAGCTATTACATCCCATAAGCAATTACATAATTTGAAAAAAAGAAAACGATAAAAAGAAATCGTCCGAAACAAGATAACCTGTGAAAAGATGAGAAATCGGAAAATACGAGGAAATCGAATAAGAGAAAAATGTTAGTAAAAATGATAATTTTTTAAATGAGAAAAATATTTCATGCTGGAAATAACATTAATATGCTAAAATAATTTTTTGGGATTTTTTGGCATTAATTTAATAATTAAAAACTAATTAAAAGTGATTTAAATGATAAATTAGCAAATAAATTAAATATGCATGCAAAATTAATGTTTTTAATTTTATAAATTAAATTAACATTTTCTGGAAATAATGCAAAAAGGAAAATATTTTTTGGTGTTTTTTAATGCACGATAAAAATTATTGAAATTAATTAAAATGAATGAAAAAATATTAAGTAAAAAGAAAATATGGAAAATAGAAAAAGTGTTAAGTTTGTAAAAGAAAATGCAAAACCGGTCCCTGGCTGATTCGAACTCGTGACCAGGAGGAGCATCTTTGAACAGTCCATGCCTTAACCACTGGGCCAAGTGACATCTGGTGTTGGAAAAGTCACAATCAATTGAATATAAGTGATGACGCGTCAGGGATTTGTTTCAAATTGGGTCAGCCACGCGTGGACCCCAGTTGACTGGATGGACAAATCAGATCGCTTACTTTAGCCACGCATGCCTCGCCGGATTCCACATCGGTCAACGACGCCGGAGCCCTAGCTCCGGTCGTCTTCTCCGATCAAGCAAACTTCAAAACCTGCAAAACACGAAAGATAAATGGCAAAGGAATACCCTACCCCCCTAAATCGACCCTTGCAAATCCAATGGTGGCATTAGTTTCAGTTAAAAATGCTTGTACAAGCCGGTTCGAAGCTTCACAGTTCCTAAACCCTAAGCATGGCAATATGCAATTCCAACGTTCAAGCTGTGAAACGATTGCCCAGATCGATCAAATGGAGTCTTATGAACACAATGAAAGCATTAGAATCACTTAACACAAGCAGAATAGTCAGATGCAAAATCAAGAAAAAGTTGAATATGCATGCATGTATATGGCACGATTTTGCTTGCTTTGATCAATAACAATGATGCATCCTTACTCAATCTTACCCCCTGAACACGTTTGGATGGTTGAAAGAGGCTGCAAATCAAAATTCGATTTTTCCAACTTCTTGAAAAAATTTGACAAAATAAGGGTTGTGTTTTTGGCTAGGGTTTCGTGTCTCTTGCTTGTCATATTCGGCTATTTATAGAGTGAATTAGAGAGAAAACAAGGAAAAAAGATTTGGTTTTGAATGCATTGAATAATTTTCAAATAAAATCAAATTTTTGGAGGAAATTTGATTTTCTCTTTAATGAAGGATCAAGCACGAAATTGGCATGTATCATGGGTTTCCTTGGACCTCAAGTTTGATATAAAATCACTCCTTTTGAAAAAATATCTTATTTTCATATTTTATATAATTTAATTTTGAATTAAATGGTTTAAAATTCAAAAATAAATAAAATAGAAAATTGCCATGGCCAAGCATTTATGAGTCACAAATAATGTCATGAACAAGTTTGGATCATAAGATTATAGGCCCATTTGGAAAATTTTGCATTTTGACTAATATCTCCTCTTGTGCAATTGTCCAAAATTGCCCAACTTCTGAATAGTGTATCTTGCTCAATTTTCCACATTTTTTAGTGTTCTTGGACGTTTTGGAAAGCTCTAAGAGTCCTCTAACCAACCTCTTTGGTTTCATCTCAATTGGAGTTTCCATGCTCAATATATCTTCAAAACAAAAAGTTGGCTTTTTGTTGACTTTGAAAAGGACCTGTAATGTTTTGATCCATACCTCTCAAATGAAGCATTTTTTGAACATTCTTGTGAGACATGAAGTTGTAGAGAATTGAATTTCCTTCAAAACAAGAGGTGGTGGAAAAATTTCTGAGAAAGTATGAAGAAGTTATGCTCAGTCAAAGTTTGGTTGACTTTTCACTATGAAACCCTAATTTAGAAAGTTTGACTTTTGAGCAAATCTTGAGTTTTCTTGATGAATCATGATCAACCATGGATCAAATGATGAATGTAACTTCAAAATGAGGATGTTGACCAAAAATTATAAAGTTTGACTGTATGTTGACCACAGTTGACTTTTTGTCCAATACAACTGATTTTCAACCATCTGAGCAATTGTCTGAGGAAACTTGACTTGTGAGGCTTGAAACTTGACATGGAGAATCTTTGAAGCATATGAGGAGGCATGAAGACCATTGGAGATGTTGTAAATCCATCTTGATCTGAGAATTGTCAAACCCTAGTTTGGGTTAATTGTCTAGGAGAGGGTTTGTCTGATCATCCTTTGAGAGTCCTTGAGTATAGATGTATGAAATGTCTTGAGATGATGGAGGGCAAATTTTGGGGTATGACACATAGTACAATTGAATAATTTATAACAAAATAATTTCATTGTCTATTATTTAGTTTCGAGTAAAGATTATTTCAATATTGAAATATCCTTCTTCAAAATCAAAACTATCTGTAACAAATCAACTTGATCTGCAACATTTTCTCTGTCAATAATATAATTAATTTTTTTATTTAAATATAATATTTAATAAAATAATCAAAATGAATTAAAAAATAAACTGCAGTATTTTTTTAAAATTTAAAAATTTTGAGTGAAAAAATTAAAAAAATAAAAAATGCAACTGAACCATCCGTTTTTTTATTTTCAAAGTTTTCACCGATTTTTACTGGTTCTTATTAGTTCTTGCCAGTTCATTAACATCCCTAATCTAACAATTGAACCAAATCAATTATCTGATCGATTCTCGGTTCGACCGACCGATCCAATCCAATTTTTAAAACACTGTATCAAAGTGCTAAACTAAAAAACAATCAGGGTCAACCAACTTTTTTAATTAATTCAAAATATTATTTACTCTGGAATTTGTTGGGTAGTAACACTATATAAATAAAATTAATCTAAATTCGAATTAATTTTAAAATAATTTACTATAAAAATAATATGATATTAAATAATTAGATGTTGAATTTTAAAATACAACAAAATTTTAGAGTAATTGGATGTTGTATTGAAAAAAATTACTTTTACATTTTATTTTAAAATTAAAGAGATTAGTTTTATACATGATATAAACCTTATTAACACACACATTAATCAAATCACACTGAGAATGCCTTGAAAAAATCACTGAGAAATTTATATTTCAATCATTACCTTGTAAAAAAACATTACTGTATAACTTGATTAAATGTAAGAAAAGTTGTGTAAATAGATTAAATCTAACTTTTTATTAAATAATTTTAAAATTTAAAATTTATTTTTAAAAATAAATAAATAAAATAAAATGTTACAGAATCAAACAAAGTTGGGTGATATATTTTTTGTACCATTTCCCCCACCCCTTACCATTATTAATATTGTTATTATTAATGTTATAATATTCTCATTCTTACTTAGCAGGTGTATTCTATTCATATTCAACTATAAATAAGAGGCATCACTTCCTTACAAATCCTCTGCATCTCAATCTCACTCTTTCCCTCTCAAATAAAAACTATGGAAGAGTTTCATTCAGTTTTCATATACCAAGAGGAAGAGGTAAGTTATTGAATATTTTAATTTTCTAAACTTATAATTATTCTTCCTCGCTAATTTCATTTTGAATTTGTGCTTTTATGTTTCTGATCAACGGTCAATTATAAAAAAAATTATTTTATTTCACGTTTATCTTGTATTTCTGTTCATGATTAATAGTATTGTTTTATATATGTTATTTTATTTGAGTGTCTAATCTCTTTAGTTTCAGCACTAAATCAATTTCATAGCTCTGTGAATCCATGTTGCTAACTTCTTTTATGGATTGTGTGTTTGATTAAACATTTTGCAATTGTTAAAGGGAGTGGATAGATTCTAAACAGTTTGCAATTGTATCTCTCTTATGTGTTTCTCTAAAAAAAACTATTTGTCGCAATTTTAGATGGATCTAATCTAATATTTAATCCTTATTTTGATAATAATAATTAATAATTAATGTAGTTTTAAGAAAATTAATATTTTCCTGGTTTAAAAAGGAAGGTTTTTATTATTGATCATTTTTTTCCATAAAAGTTGTATGAGATTATTTTGACATATTTTTAATTACCGGGAGAATTTCTATCTCTAAACCATTTATAGCACAAATATTTATCAAAATAAGTTATTTTTATAAATAAAATAAAATAAAATAAAATAAATATAAATTATTTTCTTATCTAAGATATAAATTATCTTCTATACAAATGATATTGTATATATTGAGTCAATATATATAAATAATTGAAATATCAATATTTATTTTTGATTTGATTTTGCAGAGGGAACATGAACAAAAACATAAACTGATAGACACAATACTTGAACTAGAAGCAATGAAAAAGATGAATAGAGAACTCCACAATCAACTCAAAATAGCTTATCAAGAAAGAGATGAAGCTAGAGATCATCTACAAAAACTAAAGAACAAGTTTTGTCCAATTCATTCATCGAAACCAAATTCAAGTATAACAGAATCTAGTAATCTTTCTTACAGTTCGCCCTCGTCGGTCGATTCGTTCTTTGAAACTGCATCTTCATCTATATTTTCAAACACTAGTATGGCATATCTCAATCATCATCCAAGTAAAAGTTATAATTATTTGATGGAACCTATTGAAGAACAAGTTCATGATGTTGGAAGTGAGTATATAGATTCTATTGCTAAGGAAAGAGTTTTGCCTCAAAAGGGTACACTTTTAAGAGCTGTGATTGATGCTGGTCCTTTGCTAGAAACTATTATGCTTGAAGGATCACTTCCTAGGTGGAGAAATCCACCACCTTTGCAAGACATTAATAATGTTAATGTTGCTTCCACTTGTTCGTTGTTTAATCTTCCGGGTTCGTCTAACAATTCTTTGAAGTATATTTCTGATTCGAGTTATAATTCTAGTTTCAGTCAAGTCAAATCGAAGAAGCATCGGAGCTATCAATAATTTTGATGAATTTTCTCTCAACAAAAATTTTTTATTTTATTTTTAAATTGCACTATCTATCCTCGTTTTTAATTTAGCACCTCATATTCCTTTTTTATTAGCTATTATTTTAGTTTATTAGATTATTGTTCAGAATTTCACTTCTAAGTGAGATGTCGCAGATTAAAAATCAAATTCTGTAATTTGAAGTCTCTACTCAACTATTAATTGAGTTGTTTTAGTGATATTTTGAATATAAATTTTTGGTTAATATTTTTTTTGTTATGGTTGAAGATGTTGGGACACTTCTTTGAACTTAAGTTTTGATTTTTTTTTTAATGTGTCACTTAATCTCATTCGTATGTTTGTGATAATCAGAATTGCTATGTGTACACCAATATATACACTACACCAAATTGATATATTATATTATTTTTTTACTACTCATGATTATCTTGTCTCCGAATTGTATTGATCACTATTTGTTATTTGGTTTAAATTATATTTAATTTTTGGTTGAAGGTTCTTCTTTTACGTTTTTGCATGTTAAGAGAATCTAAATGATTAATCCTTGAAATATACTTTGTTACCTTATCATTATTTCTTCCCATTGAGTTCATACTCATAAAATGTGAGAATTTAAGAAACATAACACCATTCAATTGAACCAACGTGTAAATATACAGATTCAATTGACTTAATATAACATTTCTAAACTAAACTCACTAACCCCAAAGAATTCAAGAGTTTTAAATGAGGTTTAGTATAATCAATGAATTTGAAATGAGGTTTATGAAATTTCATGTGGATTTTGATACAAAGAAGTGGGATTCAAATACAACGTGTAACCTAAATAAGAATTTAGACAAATAAAATTACTTCTGAATCATGTTGAACTGGGATCGGTTTCGAGGAACCGGTCATTCCCACTTTTCTTCTAAAACATGTTAATTTTTCAAAAAAAAAAAAAAAAACTCTTAAGTTTCCTATGCCTTTTCATCACCCTCTTCCTTCTTTTCTTTTTCTTTTTTGCTGGTGTTAATTTGTTATTGAAGATGAGTTGCAAAGTTTAAGGATGATGTTGACAAGTGGATTTTAATTTCATTAAGATAATGAAACCTTGATTTGATTTAATTCTAATTGACTTCTGGTTAAATTTATTTTGTGGATACTATAGGTTAGAATTTGTAATCATAAATTTGGTAAAAATGGAGTAATTGAGTGTGGAGAGGGAGAGGAAGAGGGTGAGAGCTTGGGTATTTATATAAGTAACAAAGTCAAAACTTAAATTTAAATGCATGTAATCGTTTATATCAGTTTGTAAATTTAAAAAAGATAATAGTTATAACCGATTACAGCGAATGTGTAATCGGTTACACCCTCGACATAATCACTCATTTGACTTATTTTGACTTTTCTACATAATTGTACCGGTTACAACCCCGCAATAATTTATTACTGCACTTACATTAATGTTTTTTACTTAACACACCACCTTAGTTCAAGTACTCGAAGTCTTGTATTTTCATGTTCATCTTTAATTTCTTGAATACTTCAATTGTGACTCCCTTGGTCAACAAATTGGCTACTTGGTCTTCACTTCTACAATATCCCAATCTCAATCTTCCTTCATCAACATGTTCTCTCAATTAGTGAAACCTCATCTCAATATGGTTGCTCATCCTATGTGGAATTGGGTTCTTAGCAAAGTTTAAAGCAAAAACGTTATCAACCATGAATGTTACAATGTCACACACATTGCACACAAGCAATAAACACAGATGGAAGCTCAAATAGAAACACGAAATAGGTTATGGAAACACATAAACTTCAACAACCTCAAGTGGTTCTTCACCTCTTGCCACTGTAAAAAATCCTCTTGCACTCCTTGGTGTTGTTCCCGACCCTTCTATTCCGTAGAGACCCTTTGTTCCATTTAATAGCAACTTGCTTAGGATTCCCAAGCTTCATAACATAGAGGAAAGACGTGGTATCACTTGCTCTCCTCCATATTTATAATTTTATAACTCTTCAATAGTGCAAGTTCTAGTCCCACTGCTTATGTTCTCAATCAAATATTTAAACATAACAGTAAGTTGTTCCTTGTTGTCCATATGCTCCAAAATAATAACCTTTCCTTCGACAAGATTCTTGATAAGTTGATTATGACTATCAAGGTTCTTGTTTTAACTATTTTGAATGAGATATATGATATTATTCAGATCTTCACCAAGTAATATCATGACACATGTTTGACATTATGATCCTTCAACATCTGGTCAATCCATACCAGTTGAGAACAACCTCTCCTTATTCCACCATACTCAGATTTAGTAGCACATATCTACTCTTTATTGAAACAGGAAATCATATTGTTTCTTAGATATAAATATATATTGATCCCTTCGGCCCAATGATGTAGTTCAAGATCCTTCTTTCTTGAATAGTAGGACACAACATTGGTTCAAGCTTAGAAATAAGACATGAATTTGATAGTTATTTATTGAATTTTGTAATGTCTGCTTCATTAGAGTATCTTGTATATATATTCTTGAGTTGTTATGTTTGGACTTTAACTTCAAAGTCATGAGATCCTCCTTACCTTTTTTTTTTAATCTTTGTTCACCTAGACATAACATTTACTTTCAAAGGTATAGAAATATTTGATTATAGGCTTCATTCCTTTCCATATCTCATAGAGGGCAGTTGAAGTACCTCCTCGCAAAGTGACCCTATTATGAATGTAGCAAGTGGTACTCATAGCTTCAGTACAAAACTCCAATGGTAATTTCTTAGTAGAAAGCATAACTCTAGCTGATTCATGTTTAGCCCTATTATTTTGCTCAATAATTCCATTTTGCATAGAAATGGTGGAAGAAGAAAACTTGTGACTAATACATTCAGAAATACAAAATTCAGATAATTTTTCATTCTCAAACTCCTTGTCATGTTCACTTCTGACCTTGGCAATTACACTATTCTTCTGTTCTTGAATGCTTTGACATATATTTTTGAAGACTTCAAAAATATATGATTTTTCTCTAAGAAAGCTCATCCAGGTATACCCAGAAAATTCATATATAACTACATATACATATCTTTTTCCACTCAAGCTTCTTATCTACACCGGTACCATTATATCCATGTGAATAAGTTCCAGCACTTTGGAAGTAGTCTGATGTTGCAACATCACGTGTGACTTCATGGTTTTCTTTCTAATTTTACACTCATCGCGGACTTTACCTTATTCAATCTTAAGCTCGAATATTTCCTTGATAGCTCCTTCAGATATGATTTCCTTTATTATGTTGAGATGAAAGAACCAAGCTTATGGTGCCATAACTTTACTTCGTTTACACTAGATATTGAACATATGGAAGAGTAAGCAATTATTTGAGATTATCCCAAATAACAGTTATCTTTAGACATGATGCCCTTCATGATAACAACATTTTCTCATCTTTGACCAAACATTCAGATTTTGAGAAATTGACTAACAGTCCTTGGTCACACAGTTGACTAATGCTAATAAAATTAACAATTAATCATTTCACAAGAAAAACTTATTCTAAACTAGGTGAACCAACAAACATAAACTTTCCAACTCCTTTGATTTCACCTTTAAACCCATCACCAAATCTGACATGGCATGTAGGATGAGGCCTAATATCCACCAATAACTTATGAACCCCTGTAGAGCACCCACTGTCAAAGTACCAGTCTTCTTTGTTTGAGTCTCTTAAGGAAGTTGTTTACTGTGAAAAATGGTAAACAATCGTCGGTCTTCCCAAAGCCCTGAAAACTAAGGGTTACTCGCAAGATCGGCCAGTTGATCTTAAGACATGTGCTAATATTTTGATATTACACTTGTTCTGTCGAAATCCTTATCAAGAGAAACAATTTTCTATGAATAAAGGAACAAGTATAAAGACTTTCCACACTGTGATTCGGCCGACTGACTGGTAACTCGTGACCGACAGAAGGTGTTCATACGAAGTAAGACTCAATAAACTAACTGACTTGTGACCTACAGAGAGTATTGAATTGTTTACGCAAAGTAGAAAATAACGTAAAAAGTTTGCTCTAATGTAAATAGAAAGCAAGTAAAGTATTTAAAAGAGATAATTGAAAAATAAAGGATTTGAATTGAAATAAAGATGGTGATTCACATACATCAAGCACTTCTTCACTCTTTGTTTCCTAACGCTCAGAATGACAGAGTTTTGGCAAGTGATTTTAGTACAAGTGAGCACACGAAAATCTACACTGAAACTTCTTATTTATAGTATTTACAATGTAACTGCCTAGATATAATCTATGGACATATTTAAAACTTAAATACAACCGCTCCACTAGATCTCGCCACCTATTTGGCGCTCAATCAGAACATAAACTGCTGGCAACTTCTAGTAACTTCAAAATTCGAATCTTCCCGCTTATGGTTGGCTCGACATTATCTTCTGGAAGGACTAAATCAACATAATCCTTCTAAGTCTTGAATTCCCATTGGTCGACAAGACCAAATTCGATTAGTTTCTTTAAATATCTTGTCATTTGTTACCAGCTTTTCTCCTTTTAGTCGATAAAGCTCAGCTTCGACATTTTGGCTTGATATTCCATTTGATCCTTAAACTTTTTAGTTCAACAGAGCCAAACTTCAAACACTTTGATTGTAATCTCCTAAAAAACTCTTATCTCAAAGAATTACCCTTAACTTATGAGAATAACTTCATTTACCACACGCGCTTGAATACCTTAAGATTTTTTGAGGTAACAGAAGTTTAGGCAATAAATTTAATATTCTCATTATCAACACTTCTCTTTTTGCTCACTTGATCAGCCTTAGAATGAACTGAATTTTTTCAATATCCATACAGTTTGTAACATAAAGGCTTATTATGGCCATACTCACCATAATAATGACATATCAAAGTGGATGATTGGAATCTGGATAAGGTTTCATCATGTTTTCCAGAATGTTGTAACATGTTGTCGGACATGTTGATCATTCTTTTCCTTTCAGGAGGAAGTGACTTCTTTTCAAACACTCTTATTTGTTTATTATCGGACTGACAACCAACCTTTGTATCTTCATCATCTTTCACCATCTCAGCTCTACTATTCATCTTCTTCAAAGAATTTTACATGTGATAAGTTCAAAATAGTCGTTATATTTGTGTATATTTTAGTGGCACTTATTGACTTATTTTGTGGTAATCCTTTGAATAAACCTCAACTTGTGTTTGTATTTGTACATATTGAGTATAATCATGTTTTGTGTAAATATTGTATCATTTGATAGTTTTTCATATCTTTTATAAGTAATCATTCATATTTAGAGCATGACCAATAAAGTGTCGAAGACACATCTTCAAACGCGCGATTTTGAGCAATTCATCTACGAATAAGGATCAAATTCTAGAAAATAAAAATAATGAATTTGGGTGATATTTATACATGGTTAGATATATCATTGAATAAGATTTTCAATGCTTCAAATCGGGTGCAAATTGGGTTACGGTTCTCAAGTTATGGCGAAAACAAGTGCTCAATTTTTTTCGACACAGCATAGAGTGCACTAAGCGCCCACAGACCGGGTTAAGTGCTCCCTGCGACTTTGAAAATCTTTAAATAGGGCCAAAAATACAATTTTAGGTTATGGGTTGGGTATTTTTGAATCCCAACACCATCAAACCCATTTTTTGGTCTAGAGAGCTTTAAAAATATAAATTGGGATTGCATCTTGATGATCGGAGGTGGATTTCTCATCAAACAGAGTTGACAACCCGGGAGATTTGTGTTTTTGTTCTCTTTATCTCTATGTATTTCTCTTTTGTTGAGTTTGTTTATATATTTACTTTGAACATATGAATATATTTTTATCATGGTGTTGTATAAAGCTTGCTTTACAAATCATTGTTGATGTCTTTCTTAATCTTTTTGCTTTATGTTTGGATTTGGGTTGTTATAGACATATAGCTCACAAATCTTGATTAGGGATGGATATTTATTAGTTTATAGATTCTAGAGATAGATTTAGAGCTAATAATCATTGTGGATATTAGAGATTAATGCTTATGTGTTGGTTTTGTCGTTCTTAGAGATCGTCGATGCGAGTAGCATGGTTGACTTCTGTATTATTGAGGTTGGTTGAGAGATCGCCAATGAGGTGATACAATAGGTGTTGTGTTTGATACGTGATGACATTGATGAGTATTGTAGGTTGAATATAAATGGTCAATAGGTTTAAGTTTGTGACGAGTGGATTATATGCATGCCTGGTAAGTTATTCCTTTTCCTTTTTATAAATTTAATTTATGTTCATACATTTTCCTTTCCATACAAACAACTCAATCAACATACTCATTAACGAAAGCTTTATCGAACGACAATTCAGTAGCAGTAATCTCTGTTGACACGACAAATATAACTTATATATCACCTGGTAAAAGAATATCTTATTTTTGCTTGCTGCTTTACCGCTTCAGCAACATGCTATTAAACTTGAAATTTAAGAGAGATGCCTCACCTGCTTTACCGCTTCACCTGAGGACTTAGGAGTCGATGAACCTACCCTTCATGTGGAGGGTCGCATGATGGTACTAGTGTGTGCCCAAACGTAACAAACAGATGGTTCCTCGTGAGAAATCGAACAGAACCTCTGACCGACGCAGAAACTTTAAGCAATCTCTACGGATGACGAAGTACCTCGTGGCAGAACGTTCGGCTCGCGATGGACAGTTCACGCCTCGAGTCCAGAGCCCCAAATGCAATTATGGCCTCGCCAGGAAGTCCCCGAGACCGCCCCTTCTATATATATATGCTGAAAATAATCACAAGGTCGAGCAATTAAAACAGCTAGGCAAACAATATTTATAGTTCGACCATCTAGGCCTATACCAAATGTGCAGGGGCTTAGCCCAATAAATTCCAAACAAATTAAATAAAACGGCACGCAGGCCAGACATAATAAGGACGTGCATGTCCAACAAGCTAAAAAGACAACCTTCTAGACGTCAGACGGAGGCTTGATCTTCCCGTCGACCACTCTGTGAAAGGGACCAATCCCTTCGGTCACTAGTTCGACCCCATCATTAACTACCTTTATTTGGTGGATGGCTTAGTCAAACCCAAAGGTAAGGGCCTCCACCGTGTCATCTTCGAGCACTCGAATCCTGTCGAATAGATCCCTCCTTGAAGAAAGAGCCTTCTCTTCGGCAGACTCCTCCTCAGTTAGAGCCACTAGCTCCTCGAGCTCCTTCACGCGGGCAATCAACTGCTTGTTCTCTGCGGTCAAGGGGTCCACCTGGGACCTCAACTCGTTCATCTCTTTGGCCAGTTGAACGTGCCTATCATGCTGCCCCCGAAGATTCATAACTTCATTATGGTATTCACTTTTTGGGTCTCTAACTAGTACATCCTGGCACGAGCCTGGTCGAGAATGACTTTGGATGAGGCGGCCTCATCATTTAGCATCAACACCGTCTCGAGCACCCTTATGACAGCATCAACGTTTGTGTTAAGGTCTTGCTTCTGGGTCTTCTTATCATCCGAGAGGATGGCTTCCCTTTCAGCCTCCTGCACCCTCAGGGAGTTTACATTGTCAAAGATATTTTGATTCCCGTATCACGGGGAAGCACAAAAGTCTCCCTGACCTCCAGTGACGTCCCCAGGACCCCTGGTTCTGGATGCTCCCCACGTCTCCTCTTCAAGGGCTGTTCAGGAGATGACCCAGGATCAATTTGAGGGGAAGGAGTAGATCTGCCCGCCTGGTTCCCTATCCTCGCCCGCTCCTACAGTTCGGCAACACGGTCTTTGGTTGGACCACGAGTAGTTTTTTTCTTAAATTTTAGCATGCGCTCCTCGAAAGTCGTCATTCGAGCTGCAAACAAAAAAAGCAAGTTAGAAAACGGAAGCATGATCAGAATAACAGCACTCGTTGAGTGTCCGCGGGGAAATTACCTAGGAGTACCATCGCCTCCTTATCAAATGGGCAGTCAAGCAAGGTCTTAGTGTTAATAAACCGACGAGCTATCTCGATCTCCCCGCGATCATTCAGGAGGACATTACCCTCCCGATCCACACATATGGTCGGGGTAAAACTTTTAACATAGTTAGCCAGCTTCTCATACGAGAGCTGATCCTGCATGTCTAATTTCTCATGTTTTACAGAGTAGAAATCAGCTCTCTGGTCATAGCGTTTTTTCTCCCACTCCAACGAAAACCACGCCTTCAACCTCTTGACCTCTTTACCCTGTTCGTCGACTTCCACAGACCTAATTAAGAGTGTATCATCGGCCTCCCTGGTGAGGGGTTTCATAACATAGAAACGCCCCTTGAAATCCCAGACAAACTTCAGATACGGTCAAAACAGTTTCTCGGACTGTTTGAACGACACCCAGGCGTGAAAACTGCCGACCATTTGCCGCTGAAGATGGAAAACCCAGAAGAAGATGGGCGAAGTGGCCCCAATGTCGAGATATCTAAAGACCCGTTCGAAGACCCTCGTGAAATCCAGGGCATTCAGATGAAGCTGTGAGGGGGCCAAATATAGCCACGTAAAGACCCCATCCTGGAAACTGGTGAAGGGCATGCGCATCCCCGCCTCTCGAAAGGCAAACTGGTACATAGAAAATCGCGTCGATGCATAGGCCGAGCATATCCTCTTAGACTCACCAGAGATCTGGACTGCCCATGAAGGATCCATACCGTCGTCCAAGTCCTTGATCACGTTAAAGGCCGGGGAGGGGTCAGTAGCAAACTCAGATTTGTAATCTCGCAGTTCGGGCGTAATCCACAAGAAATTTGCAGCACGATGAACATGTCGACGATTGCTCAGACCTTCTCCATGTGTATCCTCAACTGGTTGGACCCCGATACATGAACGTCAACAAAAGAAAAGTGAATTCGACGTCATCAAATCCACCCTTCCACCGAAAGTCAAGTGAAAGGGCGAGATTCTCGGCGTAATGAAGGCCACACGGGATTGCCCGTGACTTAACCCTTTAGCCCATGAAGTTGATCAACCTGCCTGAAGAAATATCCACCTCAGGGGTTGCATTCCCCATGGAATCCATTAATTCCCCTAACGAATCATACGTTTCCTCGAGAAACTCACACCTCTGCCCGAGTCGTTCATAAATCTCTTCGAGATAATCATGAAAATCCCCGCGATGTTCATAAATCTCCTCGAGATATTCATGACAATGCCCGCGACGTTCATATATTCCCTCGAGAGATTCATAACTATGCCCCCGGGATTCATATGTCTCCTCGAGAGATTAATGATCGTCCCCGCGACGCTCACGAATCTCCCCAACACGGTCATCCCAAAATCCAAATCTATGAAGAAAAACACGAAGAATTTGAGGAATGCTTACCTACATTGTTAGGATCATTGGACATCTTTAAAAATGCTTTGGATATTCTTGGAGCCTTGTGCAGAGAATTCTAAGATTCAAATTTATGGATCAGATGAAGAATAAGTCAAATGAAACCCTAAACTTCCTTTTATAGCCAAGCTTCTCTAGGCATACGAAGAGTCACGCCCTATTGGGACTTTTACATAATCTGAGCAACGACACGTGGTGCCTATCATTCCTAGGTTGACGTGAACACTAGCCCATGTGTCGTAACGTTTCGTTTATGACCAGTTCCTCGACGATAAACCTATCGTAAAGCACCCAAAGGCGAAGACAAGCTCGCTACCTATATCGAGCTGCTCGACGGATCAGCCCGACCACGAGGTCGTTAGGAGCAAACCTCTTCTCCGACGCCCAGAGGCCTGACGAGCAATATCCTCGATGGAAGTGCAAATTGACTCAAAGTCATCGCTCTCTTCGAGAACGATAACTTAGGGGGTATCTATTCTGGACTGGACCACCATCTAGCCCACATTTATTAAGGCCCAGTCCAATGGGCATTGAGGACCCGAAGGCCCATCTGTCCATAATCGTTATGGAACTCCCCACCTTGCCCTCCGAGAATAACGGGTCAACTGCCCCTTTTATCTCGGAGCTGTAGACCAGGGAGGAGGCCACGTGCTGGAATCCATACCCACGTAAACCCTAACAATCCTTAGTGGGCTTCACTAAAGCAACCCACTAGCTGGACTTTGGCCCAACGCTGGAGGTTATAAATACGCTCTCATTTGAGAGGGTCAGGTATTCATTCTTTCATTCTCACTTTGTGCTTGCTCTCTCCTCTCCCCTTTTCTCACTTTGGCATCAGAGTGTCTTGCAGGTACCCCATCTTTCTCCAACTGCAGCAGCAATTTGTCTTCAACTATCCTTCTAATCATATATATATATATATATAAAACAATTTTGTAGATATAAACAAATTGTTTTGCATTTACTTTTTATAGTTAAAATTAATTTCATCGAAATATGTTTCACCTCATTGATATAAGTATGTATAAGGGGTAATGCTAACTTGTATGCTTGAGGCAAAAGTTAATAGGTTCATTTATAAAAAGTTTGTATTGAAAAAAGAAATAAATAAAAACTAATTTTGTATTTTTATTAAAATTAGAATACAATTTCTAAGATTCAATTTTTTCATTTAATTTTTAACTTATGCTTCAAGTTGGCATTATCCTAATATAGAATAGATATTTAATATGTATAGCGTGTCGGAGTAAACTTTTAAAAACTTAAAATATAATATTTTTTATGGAAAAAAAAAGTTTTTACATGTAACAAGTAAACACAATTTATTCTTAAGTTTATACAGAAAGTTCATACAGAACCACTCAACATAATTCTATTGATAATGAGCTGTGAGCATAAAAGATTTTTTTTTTCAAACATACTCTTTGTTAATATTTTTTATATGTGAACTTACAAATAATTCATAATTATATTTTAAAATTAATATTTAGACTTTTTTATATTTTTCATACTTTTTAGTAAAGGTTAAATAAAATTTAGAATAAATAGTAAATATAATTCATATTTTTTTAGTAAAGGTAAAATAAATTTACATTGTTTATACTCTATCTTTCTTTGCTATTATTTAAAGGATCGTCTCTGAGATTTTGAGTGTCTTGTCGAAATTATGAAATTGGTATCTTTTTTCTTAATTTATAATTTTTTTTATCAGATTTATAAGTCATATGTATCAAATAAATAGTCAACTTCATATGCATATATAATAAAAAAATATTTTGGTGTCCCTAAAAAATTGGGGCCTCGTGCAACTGCTCCTCCGAATACTCTCCAGAACCCCCTACTTATTTTATTTAATTAAAAAAATAGAAGAAAAAGCATTTATTTTATATTTTTTACAAAAAAAATAATGTATATCAATAAAATATAATATCTATTTTTTTATTTGAAAAATCTAATACCTTTTTTAAATTATTTATCTTGAAATGGTTTTTTAAATCAAAGATGACAAAAGACAAATATTATTAAAAAATTAAAATATTTACTATACAATTTTAAAAATAAATTTTTAAAAATGTTAATGATAGATTTCTATTAACTTCAAAAATCATGTAGAAATATTAATTGATGAGATTGATTTGTACAAAATATTTTATACATAAATAGAAATATATATAACCACACACATAAATAATTGATGAGATGTTGATGTAACAATATTTTTTAGTTCTTCTTGTATGTCTTGTACTTTGAAAGATTTTTTTGTTGCTTAAAATATATATTTTTAACTTAAAAAATATATTTAAATTATTTATTTAATATAGTTAAAATGATATATATATATATATATATATATATATATATATATATATATATATATATAATGTGTAATTTATTTTATCATGCATACAAATTATAAACTGTAATCCTACTAAATTACTTTTAACCTGTATTATTATATTAATCCTTACTATTATTAAAAATATGAAGATATGAAATTGAAAGGAAAGCTTGTAATTTTGATTATATGTAATAGTTAGAAAGAAAAAGAACATTATATGAAAAAATTGACAGCATCATTTATTGTAGGATATAAAATATATGTTAATGAGATTTGATTAATATATGCTAAATCTTTGATTGATTTCAAATCACTCACAAAAATATTATGAATCTGGCTCATTAAGTATTATTGGTTTTGCTAAAAAATTCTTATGTAGCACATATATAAATAAGTGCAAATCAAATAGAAAAAGTGCAAATTATGGAAGAGCATAATTCTATTTTCGTTTACCAAGAGGTGTGTTCTTACATAGTTTTCTATCTTTTAACGAAATTTTAATGTATATTTTCATGTTTATTTAATTATCTTCATGAATTTAATTAAGTTTTTTTAAAAATTTTGTTGATTGATTTTTCAGCAGGAACGTGAACAAAGGCAAAAGCTTTATGACACAACACTTGAACTTGAGTTAGTGAAAAACATGAATACCGAACTTTACAACATGGTGATAAAAGTTTGCCAAGAAAGAGATGAAGCTAGAAATCTACTACAAAAACTATTGAACAATCGTTATCCAATTGATTTCCAACAAGAAAACTCTCTAGGGTTTCTTCATTCTTCAATGTCAAATTCAAACATTAAACAAAATGGTAGTCTCTCACATTGTTCTCCATCATCATCTTCTTCACCTGAGCTTCCAAACCCTAGCATGAGCCATGTCAACCATTATCATAATCAAAGTTTTAACTATTCCATGGTGCCTATTAAAAGGTCGGTTTGTAATGATGATTATGGAAGTAGGTATATTGATAATATTGCTAAGAAAAGAGTTTTGCCTCAAAAGGGTAAGCTTTTGCAAGCTGTGTATGATGCTGGTCCTTTGCTTCAAACTATTCTTGATGATGGACACCTTCCTACTTGGAGAAATACACATTCTCAAGATTTTGACTCTAATCTCGGAAGTCAAGTCGATTCGATGAAGCGCCAAAAATATCAATAATTGTTATTTTTCTTCACAATTTTGTTGCAACCATTATGTGATATTTTTTTAGTTCAAATTTTGGTGATGAGATTCATTCTAACAACATCGGATTTTATCAGTTTTGTTAAGATTTGCGGACTGATCGATGTTGTCTTTTTTATTAAAGAATTTTAGTAATTTTTTGTGATATTATTTGAAAAATACTTACTTTTTAATTATCTTTACAATAGAATATTTTAGAGTTTATTTAAATTGTGGTTTATTTGAGTTTATGTTCTATTATAAGTTTTGTGATATTGTTTAGAAAAGCTTATTAAAATAGCTTGTAGCATTCATAAATTTTTTAAACTATTTTTATAAGTTCTCGAAGAAATTCATACAAACAATTTATAGTACATATAAAAAATAATTTAAATTATTGTATCTTTTAGTTAGAAAAATAACTTATGCAAACTTTTTTTATTTATATTTATTTTGATAAACACTTATTATAATCTCTAAATAAATTGTTTATTCAAACATGCCCTTAGAGTAAACCAACTACTATAATTTCTACTGTTGAATATGTTCTTTATCATGGCATTTTTAAGCGTCTATTCCAATAACATTATTAAATATCTATTCTTTTATGACTAAACCAATAACATTATTAAATATCTATTCTTTTATGACATAATAGACTTTTAAATATCAAGTAGAAAATAGATATTTAATAATGATAGTATGTCATAATAGACTTTTTTTAAAAAATTAAATCTAAACTCGACACAAATTTATTGATTTAGTCATAAAAGAATTTTTTTTCAAATATTTGCTTTGTTGATCTTTTTTATATATGAATCTTACAATGAGATTTTTAAAATAATACATAATTACATTTTAAAATTAAAATTAAAATTAAAATTTTTCTTTATATTTTTCATACAAATACTAAAAAATTATACTAAATCTTAATTGATTTCAAATCACCCACAAAAATATTATGAATCAAAATCATTGATTGTATTATTATTTCTAAAAATTATAATGATGTAACACATTTATAAATAAGAGGCATTTCTTCCTATATTTTAAACCAATGCCTAAATTTCAATCTTTACTCATTACTCTCTAATATGAAAAGATTGCAAATCATGGAAGAGCACAATTCTAATTTCATTTAGCATGAGGTATGTTTTTGCATATTAATAACTATTTTAACAAAAAATATTTTTAAACTATTTTGTCCCTTTTATTCCATCACTATTTTTTATAATATTTGAAGCTAGAAATCTACTGCAAAAACTAATGAACAATCTACTAATATACATTTACTAATTCATTGACCTTTCTACCAAAAATACCCTTCCCTTTCAAAAATTTAACAAACAAATTTGTCCATTATAGTAATTAACAAATACTTTCTCCAACTTACCTTACTTCCTTCAATCTCTTGCCAAATGTTTACTTCTCATTGGCCATCATATTTTTATAATTTTTCCATCTACACTTTTCCCTCTACCTTTACTCATGTCATACACTCTACCTTTACTCATGTCATTCACTAACACAACACAGGATTCCTGCTTCCTTCACTGACCTCCCCTCCGCTCGCTCCCTCCGCTTCATATCACATTCTTCCTCCACTTCATATCAGCTTCTTCCTCTTGCAACCGGGTATATTTCTCATTGCCATATCCTTCTTCCTCTTAAACTATTCTTGTGTTGTGTTTTTCGTTCCTACTTTATTTGCCTTTGCTCTTGGTGTTTTTCTACTGTTGCTAACCGCCTTTCATCCATAAAAATTTTAACTTGATGCTTCTTGGTTTTGCTGTTCGTGTTTTGCTGTTGTTGCTAACCGCCTTTCATCCATAAAAATTTTAACTTGATGCTTCTTGGTTTTGCTGTTCGTGTTTTGCTGTTGTTGCTAATCGATTTCATCCATAAAAATTTTAACTCGATGCTTCTTGGTTTTGCTCTTGGTGTTTTGCTGATGTTGCTAACCGATTTTTGTTGTTGGTGTGTTTCTGTTCCTGTGTTTATGTTGTTGTCTTGCTGTTTCTGTTGATGTCTTACTGATGGTGTTGGATTTGATTCTGTTGTTGCTTTGTTTCTGTTGCTGTCTTGCTGATGGTGTTGGATTTGACAGATATGTCAAGGGCTCCCATTCTGATCAAGGACCTGGTGAAAGAAAAACAGGTGTGGAAGATGGAAATCAGGGTTGTTGACCTATGGATTTTTAAGGAGAAGGCAGGACAACAACATCTTGAAATGGTCATTCAGGACGCACGAGTATTGAAATACAATTATAACTAAAAATTGCACATGTGTTGACCATATATAATTTGCACATGTATTGACCTATGGCCCTTTTTCATTTCATTCTTAGGGCGATCAAATTCACGTAACTACTCCAAGCCGTGACCTGAACGATTGGAGTAGCCAACTCACAGAACACGACACTTATATTTTGTACAATGGCGAGCCTGTCGTAAATGATGGGCTTTATAGAGTTTGTTCTAACCAACTGAAGCTTATCTTCAATGGAGGGACTACAGTGACAAAGAACAATATTCCAGAAATACCGCCTCACGCATTCAACTGGCATCCCATCGAAAACTTTCTTGCTGGAAAATTCAAGCCAGATTTGTTGTACGGTAAGTGTTGCTATTACTCTGTCTGTTATTTAAACATTATTTTGTTTGCTTGAATTCATTTAAAATAGTTTTTCCATTGTAGATGTGATTGGCATTTTTCAAGAAGTACTTAGAACGCAATTGGGCGGTAACGGCAAGAAGTCTTGTGCTAACATCACTTTACGTGATGTAGAAGGAAATGCCATCGAAGTCGCATTGTGGGATGACTTCGCAAAACAGTTGCTGAACTACACTACACCTAATAAGGGAATTGGCCCTACTGTTATCATTTTGACTCATGCTTGGTGTAAGCCCAATTGAGGTAGGGCATAGTGTATTTGAACTCATTTTCAAATTAGATTATTTACTGATTTTCTCATGTGTACACAAATCTGCAGTTACTGGTTTGCCGAGTCTTTCTAATGCTTGGAACGGATTGAGACTTCACATTAACCTAGACCACCCCCAAGTTCACGCATTCAAATCCAGGTATTTATCTATCCAATATCAACTTACTGTCATTAGTTTCCTTTATTTAATATGTCTCATTCCCTAACGCTATTCCCCAATACAGTTTTGGTACGACAAACTTGCCAAACAAAAATGCTCTTTCTCAGCCACTAACTTCTGATTCATCTGTTCAATCGAATAACCAAAGCTGGACTAGCCCGCAAGAAGTCAGGTGTATTCAGGACATATATGAAGGAGGCAAGGTATCTACATTGTTTGTAACATATTTCACAACATATGTCGTTATGAGTAATTTAATGATTGACAAACATAATAAAATGTTCACGATTAGGATTCTTATGCTACAACTATTGGCGCGACCAAACGCTTCAAGGCTTCAAGGTTCGGGTGGTTTTTTGAGTCTTGCCCAGGCTGCAGGGCCTCTAACAAGTCAACAGGCGATACTTTTGAGTGTCAATGCGGAGTTAGAGATGTTGAACCTATCACAAAGTAAGCATTCTCTATTAATAAAATATATTTTGTTGGTTTCAAATTTAACATCAACTGCTATAATGTCTTTCTTATTATTTTGTTGTAGATTCAAAATTGAAATTGAAGTTGAATATGAGGACCAAAAGGGTACTTTCGTTTTTTGGGATAAGGATTGTATTCCATATACCAAAATGTCGGCTAGGGAAATACGACAAGTGATGAAGGTTGTGAGTACCTTATATCATAATAGCATATGAATTTGAGTTCACTGTTCTACATTTTTTTTACTCTATTTGTTCAACAATTTGTTTATTATATAGGCTGGCGAGGACAACCCTAAAATCTGGCCTGCTCACCTCGACGTATTGTTGAATAGAGACATGGCTTTCCATATCAAATACTAGTCCAACTTCCAACAATACTCAATTGTTGCCATACTTAATGAGGAGAATGTTTTCAACAAGTTAAAGAACTACTTAACCTCAAGTCCTCTACTAATGGCAGTCACCCCGTCTGAACCTGCAGTTGATCTTATCGAACCTATCATATGCCCAGTGACTTTCTATCTTTTTTATAAGTACTTTAAATCAAAATTCATCTTATACACTAATGTCATTCTTTTATATGCATGACTTAACAGACACTTTCTGCTGAACAATCAATTTCTGCTCAACCATCAATTGCTACTAACCATCCATTGAGTCCTTCTGCAAGCTCAGGTCATACACCTGCCAAGAGGGTTGTTGTTCCAACATCACTTAATGAAGTTATGCAAGCTGAAGAACTCACTCCTAAACAATCTGCCACTAAGGGAAAGCCAGTAAAAAAGGTGAAACATGTCAAGAAAGAGTGAATTGCTGGTCCTCATTTCCAGTGTAGCAATTCCGGTACCCTTATGTCTTTTGTTCAACAAATCCATACACCCTATTTTTGTAAGATTTTAAATCATATTTCATGTGTAATGACTTTGTTGGGTGTATGGATTGTCATGCATTTTATTCTACTTAAAATCTACTAAATTACTTAGTGCTTTTTTTCCTTGAATATTGTTATGGATTCGTTCGGCTATTGTCGACTTTTGTTCAGCAGTTTTAGAAATGGATTATGTCATGACCAATATGCAGTGTATTAATGCAAATGAGGAATTCAAACTTTAATATTTATGGTTTTTTGTTATGAATGTAAACAACATTTATATGTCTCATATAACAATACCAAGCATTTGTTTACTTACTGTAACTAAACAAAAACGCAGCCTGTTTAAATTACTTTATGTACAGGCCAAAATATTTGAACTCTTAGACAATACATGGATGCAGTTTTAAGTATGCCTCAAATTTATTGATTTCCATTTATTAAATTGCACAAGACTCTTTTTTTCCATCCTACTGTTACTACCCTGCTTCCATTTTTCAGTTGATTAGTAGTCCTATATTTAAGCAACAAAAAGCATAATTTCTGACTAAAATTAAGTCCTATTTCATGCTCTGCACTTCACATTACCAGACTGGTTTAATAATTGCTGCCTACTGTTATTTTTTACCATGTAATGTTGTTATCTTTTGGATTTTAACAGGTTTGACTACTATATAACGTTGGGAAGATAAACAGACCTGCAATGGGGTCTTATATTGACAGAAGGCAGCTTGGAAACTGTATGTATCACACTCAACATCTTTTCAACCTTAAATGCAAAGGTATGTCTTATTATTTGTGCATTTCTTTTTAAGCTTGAAATGACATGCACTTTTATTTTCCTTTTAGAAGTACAGAATGCAGAACAGTATATGTAATCCTTGTATACCCGGCTAATGTACTAGGTGCAGTAGGTTGTAGTACCATTGACAGGCTTAAAATATTATTTACAGAAAGCAAAATCTGCAATATCCTTAGTTTTAAGAAACTACATGGTTCTAAACCAACCTAATTTGAAAACTCCTACATGACTACATATATCTAACTCATATAATAATTTATGGAACTAATTTTTTGCAAGTTGATCCTCAATTTATCCAATAATTAATTTAAAACCTAAATAACAATTCCACTAACTGTTCCAGTAACTACACTGCTCCAATAACTACACTGTTCCAGTAAATTTCCTCAATGCCAAAAATTTCACTCTCACTATACTGTTCCAGTAACTACAGCAATTTCTGGTTGATTACAATCCTCCTCACCATTTTCTGAGATTCGTTGAAAGAATTCCATTGCTTCTGTGATACATATCATCCTTGCAACCAGGTCTTTCTTCTACAAATAATATATTTATTGTATCTAACTAACATGCTGCAACTAGGTGAAAGAGTTTTACAATTTATGTATCTATTATTCTTAGCATGTTAACTGTTCTATTAGCAATTCTCTAAGATTGGATAGGTATTCTGTTAATTGTTCTATTAGTTGTTCTTATTCTGTAACAATGTAAAAAATGTTATAGAAGTATTTGAGACACTAATCTGGTCGTAAAACTTTGTCCTCAAACAAAGTTGGATTCTGATTTTACCAATCCTCATGGCTTCGACCTTATGAGTTCCTCTGTTGGGTTAATAGTTTTTCTCCACATAACTATTGCACTGATGTCCTCATATAAATACCACTGAGCTTGCAAGCTATCTACCCATTAATGTAGTTGCACCTATATAAAAACGTTCATAACTGTTATGTTCGAATTGGTAAGTAGCTGCAATAAATTTTGAAGCGACATACCAATGTGCATTTATGTTGTTATTATAATATGTTTACTTACTACCTGCAATTATTTTGTTTACTTATAATCCGTACCAATTTTGTTTACTTATATGAGGTACCAATGTGCATTTATGTTGTTATTATAATTTGTTTACTTACTAGCTGCAATAATTTTGGTTACTTATAATCTGTTATACTAAATTCGTTTATATAGTCAGTATTCTCTTATAAATGGCAATGTTATTATAAACGGTTTACTTAGTAGTTGCTATAATGTTGTGTATAATCATATATATCCACATTGGTGCGTCTATACTAATCCCAATTATTGCTTCTAGAATGGACCAGGCTGACCCCAACGGATCGAGCAAACGAGCAAGAGAAAAACGATCGCTTATTCTAAAGGAAAATCGTTCTAAGCGTCAAAGATAATGTCCTAAGCTTGGAAGATTTTATAATTCAAATGTTGTGTCTCCAAACTCCTACAAATTAAGACATTTTGAGGCCCGCTTACCATTGTCCGAACTTACCCCATCAATTCAAAATCAACATTTTGAGGCCCGCTTAGGAGATCATATTGTTGTTTTAAGCCCATTGTTACAGGGATCTGAACCTAGCCTATCAAAACATGGTTTTAGGCCAAGTATAAAATCTTCCAATATACAAGCCGTTGGGAAAAATCTGTTGTCCAGTTTTTCGACGAATTCTAAGAACTTGACGGCTAAATATGGCCAAACTTATGAAATGGAAGCTGCACAACAATTCAATCATTTCCCACTCAATAACAATTTTGAAGTTGGAAGTACTTCTCATAATCCAATGTAAGTTTCATATTTATGTATTAATATTTTAATAAAACATCCCGTTTCGACATATAAATGAAATACAGAGGGGGCTCTAATTTATCTCAATTGAATTGTCAGGTCAACGAATTGTAACAAAACATTTGGAAAGTCAGTTGTTCATGATCCGACCCAAACACAAACTGTCAATGTCAATATCAGGTATACTTTTCCTTTCATTCGGTATATTTCGTAGTCAAAATCATAGATCAGACCCTTTATTGATATTCAACTTAGTCAAAGATTAGGATTAAGCATCAATTATAAATAAAAATTAATAACGCAGCATAATAATTGTGTTTTACTTGCGTACTATTCAACTTGCTTAGTACATAAAAATTGGTTAGCAGTACATTCATGGTTAGTACAATTTATTCATTGTTACCATTACTTTCATGGTTAGCACCATTTTATGTACTTATCAATGTTGCTTAATAATTGCCATTTCATGGTCATCACACTATATAATAACTATGGCAAGAAATCATTGTCAATTTACGCTGGTGTTGTAAATTGTTTTACATTGCTGCTTCTGCAAATTAAACGTTTTAAATCCAGTTGAAAAGAATCTTTAAAATCATTACATTATAACTTAGCATGTGACCTCTATGCTTCAAACATGTAGTCATAAACAATTAAAGATATAAGGAGTCTCACATGAATATACTTTGAATAGTGTTGAGTTAGAGGTACCAACAATTATATATGATGAATAGTTTTCCTTTCATTCGGTATATTTCGTAGTCATCATACTGCATCTGTTAGTGCTATGATTTGTTACGGTTTATATGCTCAGTTATTGTACAAAGTGGCGATTTTAAATTCATCCCATTGCAAAAAAACAGTTTCAGGATTTTCATACTGCATCTGTCACTGCTATTGATGTTTATTTTCTGCAATGTGATTATAATAGCGACACACCCATTCCGAGACCAGGTCGTGGCAGGCCAAAGAAAGCATTAGGTGTACCAGATCTCGCCATGAATTTGAATTGTCCTTTCCGTATATAATCCATGAATATACCAACAAGCAGTGCTAACACAAGGAATAACACAACCTCACAAAAAAGGTACAAATCAAACAGATTTCATGCTTTATTATGAATAGCATATCCTTATTTCATTAATACATATCAAATTTTATAACAAACTTACATGTTTTTTATTTGTTTTAATTCTGTTAGCAGTTCAGATTTGCTCAATGCAAATCATACAAATGCCGACAGATTTAGTCATGATTCCCCTGTGACTAAATCAGTTCCTACCTCCACGCATATACCCGTTACGCATACGGACACTACATGTCCAATTTTTACACCCATAGTCAATTTGGATTTTATGACCGACTCGGATAATGATAGCAAATATGATCCTTTTGCGAGTGAGTCGTTTCCAAATTTTATTATTCAAAAATTGGTTTGTTGGGTACTAATTTTTATATTCATCCGTATTTTTACTCTTACTATCTATTTCGTTAATGTAACGTTTACTTTCATTCATAGCATATCTATCCGACGAGGATTACTGTTCCGATCCAGAAGAGAACGATGCACCATTCACAATTCATGACAGTGAAAATGAAACTTCTGAAGGTACGCCATGAATACAACTCCATATCCTCTTAAACCATTTTATATATGTTTTAACATCTTGTCTTATTATGTAGCATATTATGACATCGGAGATCCTCTAATCGAGTGTCATTATTGTAATACCATAATGTGGTACCAAGAGAGGATGAACAAAAGTACACATTCTGCCAATCCTAAGTTTATGTTGTGTTGTGGGAATGGCAAATTTCAAATCCCCCTGCTAAAACAACCTCCTGCTATTCTTGGAAAATTATTGTTTAATCAAGACAACGTAGCTAGCAAAAAGTTTCAACAACATATCCGTGTTTACAACATGATGTTTGCATTCACATCACCTGGTGCAAAGTTAGATAATCGCTTTAACAACGGATGTGGACCACCAACCATACGTATACAAGGTCAAACATGCCATCGAATCGGAAGTTTGTTACCTGCACAAGGACAACCACCAAGGTTTGCTCAGTTATATATTTATGATACGGAAAACGAAGTCCAGAATCGAATGCAGGCTGTGAGGTATTTTCCAAATTCTCTATTTTGCATACATTATGGTTCTTATGTACAATACTTAACATCCCTACTGTGTTCCCTTTTTAAAATTAATACTTTTATCACCATTCTGTTTTTAGGAATGCTAAGGGCATTGATCCTTTGGCGGTGGAACAACTTTCTGATATGTTGTATGCCCATAATACTCATGCTAAGAGCTTTAAAATGGAAAAACAGTGGATGAACGAAGCTGATACTCAAGATCTTAAGTTAAGACTCATTTCAGATAGGTCCACCGATGGTAGGATATATAATCAACCTACGATTTCAGAAGTTGTTTCCCTGGTAGTCGGTGATATTGACATCGCAGATGTGAGGGATACCTTAATGCAAAAACAAGGAGGACAACTTAAGAGAATCAATGAGATCCATGCAAGCTACATGGCATACCAATATCCATTGATCTTTTCGTATGGTGAAGACGGTTACAGACCTAATATAGCTCATAGAGACTCCCCCATCAACCAAAATAGCTCGCGAAACCGTCTAACAATTAGAGAGTGGCTTTCATTTCGCATTCAAACCAGGTCAACCGAAGTTAAAACTTTGTTAGCTTCGCGTAGGTTGTTCCAACAATTTCTTGTCGATGGTTACATAATGTTAGAGTCAGAAAAGTTAGATTGGATTCGCAACAACCAACCTAAACTAAGGGTCTACAAGTACAATTCTTTAAATGAAGAGGGTGACCAAAGTCAACATCTAGGTTCTAGCACAGGTAAGAGAGTTGTTCTACCTTCTTCCTTTGTTGGCGGTCGGCGGTTTATGGATCAATTGTACTATGATGGAATGGCGATTTGTAGTAAAATTGGATTTCCTGATTTGTTCATAACATTTACTTGCAACCCCAATTGGCCTGAGATTCAAAGAGTACTTTGTCCACTTAATTTGAAACCACAAGATCGACCGGGCGTCATTTCAAGAATTTTCAAAATCAAGTTTGGTCAATTGCTTTCTGATTTAACAAAGAAGGGTGTGCTCGGCAAAGTCCTTGCATGTGAGTTTGTTCTTACATGTTTGTTAATATTCTGTCTTATAATTTTATTATGTACATTTTTGAGTTATTTTTTGTTATTTTCATTTAGATATGTACACCATTGAGTTTCAAAAGAGAGGTTTGCCACATGCACATGTATTACTATTCTTGCATCCTTCCAACAAATATCCAAGACCAGAAGACATTGACAAGATCATTAGTGTTGAAATTCCTGATCCTCATCAACATCCTAGGTTGTACAATTTGGTTAAGTCTCAAATGATTCATGGTCCTTGTGGTTTGGTAAATCCTAAATCACCTTGCATGAAAGACACAAAGTGCTCCAAATATTATCCAAAGAAATTCCAAACTACAACAATTGTGGACCAAGATGGCTATCCAATTTATAGAAGGAGAAATAATGGCCTAACTATTGAGAAAAACGGTGTGGTCTTTCATAGTGGGCATGTTGTTCCTCATAACCCAAGTTTATTATTAAAGTACGAAGCACACATCAACATGGAATGGTGCAATCAAAGTACTTCTATCAAATACCTATTCAAGTACATTAACAAAGGGTCTGATCGAATTTCTGTTGTGATTCAAGGCCATGAGAATAGTACACAACCAGACAAAAGAAACCTAGATGAAATCAAGCAATATTTGGATTGTCGTTACATTTCACCAGCTGAGGCATGTTGGAGGATATTTGCATATTCCATTCATGGAAGAAAGCCAGCTGTATGGAGAATGTTTTTTCACTTGGAAGGACAGAACTCATTTTACTACAGAGACTATGAGCAAGTTGGTGATGTTTTACTCAAACCAAGTGTTACTGAATCAATGTTTACAGCCTGGTTTGAGGCAAACAACACTTATGAAGAAGCAAGACATCTAACTTATGGCGACTTTGTTTCCAAGTTTGTTTATCATAAACGAAGTCGTAGTTGGAAGCCAAGGAAAAGAGGGTATACAATTGGTCGTCTATGTTGGGTTCCTCAATGCTCAGGTGAATTATTTTATTTGAGGATGATGCAACGGTCAAAAAGGGCCCCCTTTGTTATAAAGACATAAGAAATGTTGATGGTGTACAACATAAGACATTTAGGAAAGCATGTTTTGCTATGGGTTTTCTTCAAGATGATAGAGAATTTATTGAGGAAATCAAAGAGGCATATGTATGGGGTTCTGGATTGTTTTTGTGTAAGTTATTTGTTACTATGTTGTTATCATCATCCATGAATCGACCATCACATGTATGGAGAAAAACATGGAAGTATTTGTCAGATGGTATACTTTATGAACAAAGGATGTTGGCAAGAAACCACGGTAACAAAAGTTTTTATTAAATTTTTTATTACTGTTTTTGTATTATAATACATTTTGAAATAACACAAATGGTTTCTAAATATTTATTAGATTTGATGTTACATGAGGAGGAGCTGAAACAGTTGACTTTGGTTGCTATTGAAACACTTCTACAAAATAACAACAAAAGTTTGCATGACTACAAGCCAATGTCGTATCCAAAAAATTATGTTGTTTCCTTTCTAGGAAATAGGCTAATTTATGATGAGCGTCAATATGATTCGGTTGCTCAACAACAAATTTTTCTTGGGTTATACTCCTCTCTTACAGGTAAATACATTGTTGTTTATTTTTTATGCAATTTCACTTTTATTAATAAACTTAACATGATATTTACAAAATGTAAATTCAACATATATATTATTCTATTATAATTGTTTTTGTTTTCTTTTCTATTTTATGGAATGTAGATGAACAGCGGTCCATTTTTGAAGAAATCATGGATGTTGTAGATAAGCAGAAAGGCGAGGTGTTTTTTTTATATGGATACGGTGGGACTGGGAAGACTTTTATGCGGAACACTTTATCAGCATCCCTTAGGTCTAGGAAACTTGTCGGTGGCTTCCAGTGGGATTGCAAGTTTGTTGTTACCTGGTGGGAGAACACCTCACTCTAGATTTAAGATTCCAGTTCCTACTTTAGATACATCTATTTGCAATGTAAATAAAAAGGATGATGTTGCTGAGCTACTAAAGATGACCAGTCTTATCATTTGGGATGAGGCTCCTGTGGCTAACAAGTTTTGCATTGAGGCACTTGACAAATCATTAAAAGATATTATGAGTGATTCAACTAATGGTGTAGAAAATATATTTGGAGGTAAAGTTGTTGTTTTTGGTGGTGACTTCAGGCAAATTCTCCCTGTGGTACCAAGAGGTACTAGGCCTGATATTATCCATGCAACTATCAATGCCTCATATATTTGGGATCATTGTAAAGTCCTAAAGCTTACAAAGAACATGTGTTTACAAAATGGTGAACCTACATCAACAACTGAAGACATTAGGGCATTTTTTTAGTGGATCTTAAAAATTGGAGATGGCACCATGTGTGAACCGAAGGATGGTTATGCTGATATTTCTATTCCTGATGAGTTTTTAATTGCGAATTTTGATGATCCTATTAAAGCAATAGTAGAGGATACATACCCTAATTTGAATCATGAATATCTTGACGCCTCTTAAGTCGTGCAATTTTAGCTTCTACAATTGAAGTCGTTGATGATATCAACCAATACATCACAAACATTCTTCTAGGTATTAATGATAAACTTTAACTTATTCAATTATCGTAATCTTTTAAAGTAAACATATTGGTATGATATGTATAGTAATTGTTTCATCTTGCTCTTATATACATGTTTGGGGAGTCAATTATCGTAATCTTTTGAAGTAAACATATTGGTATGATATCTATAGTAATTGTTTCATCTTGCTCTTATATACATGTTTGGTGATTAAATAAATTCTATTATATTTGTAGGAGAGGTTAAAGAATACTTTAGCAGTGATTCCATAGACAAATCTGATGCTACAAATGTTGATGCATATGAGCATGTTACGACTGAGTTTCTAAATGCTCTCAAAACTTCTGGATTGCCAAATCATTCTATCAAGTTGAAAGTGGGTGCTACTATCATGCTATTGCGTAACCTGGACCAATCTGAAGGATTGTGCAATGGAACCCGATTCACCGTTACCAGGCTTGCCAATCATGTCATTGAAGCCAAAATTATTTCTGGGAAGAATATAGGTAACATCATTTATATTCCAAGAATGTCTCTATCACCTTCACAATCACCATGGGCATTTAAGTTGGTTAGACGCCAATTTCCAATAATAGTTTCGTTTGCTATGACAATTAACAAATCACAAGGCCAATCACTAGACCATGTCGGGTTGTATTTACCAAGAGAAGTCTTTAGCCATGGTCAATTGTATGTCGTTATCTCAAGGGTTAAATCTAAAAAGGGTCTTAGGATTCTTATTCATGACAAAGAAAAAGAGGTCATGGTTACTACCACTAATGTTGTGTTCAAAGAAGTCTTCCAAAATATTTAATAGGTTAGACTTTTATATTTGAATGGTTCTATTTTGATGAAACTTAACCTTGCATTTCTTTCTTAATCATCCTACTTACATGGTTTATTTAATTTTCAGGTGCTCCCACGGAATTCATGATTTTAGAAGTTGGTTAGAATAGTGGTGAATGTTTCTACCGCTGTTTGAATTGTATTTCTTATTTTGCATCTACCCATTACAAAGGTCTAAACAATTGTTCGACTTGACTCTGTAATATCACATTATGGTTTTTTACCATTAATTACGTTGTTTGATTTTTATTTATTATTTTTCATCTAACTATAGAAAGTACCTAAACATTTGTGTAATTTACTCTGTAATATCACATTATACTTTTTACTGTTGTTAGTCTTAATGAATTGACATTTCTATAACATTTATTTTATTTTCATTTCGTAAATTTAATTTACTTATTTTATACCATATACAACATCATCATTCACTCGTACGGGAGCACGGATCTCCGACTAGTTATTCTTAATTATTCTCTCCCCCTTAAAAACCGATGAAGATTTGCATCATTAGGCATTATTCTCCACCCAGGTTATGGAACCCTATCATGAACCATGTCAATCAACATCATAATCAAAACTATAATTATACTATATGATTTGATATCGTCAAATAAAAAATTAGTTTATGACAGAAGAATACAGAAGTATTACATGAACAATATTTTGAGTTAAAATTCTCTCTTTCTATGGAGAGCTCTATTACTATACTATAACTTTCACAATATAAAAGTTAAATTATACAAATATATGACACACATTTCAAGAACTTATATACAAATATATGTCATGCTTTGTGGTAATAATAGTTTTATAGCGTAGCATATTTAAGAATTCATTCCAAGTACACATGTCAGATTTGAATCCAAGTGACAAACAATATACTTCTCTGTTGTGAATTCTTATCAAGATAAGAGGAATATATAGAGAAACAGTATTGAAGTAGGAACCTACAAGGGACCAAGCCTAACTTTACTAAGTTATGTTATTAATAAAGAATGAAAAGAAAGAGTGCAGAAAATAGTTGGTTAACAAAGAACCAAGCTCTTGTTGTTATAATTCTGCATGTTACCAGCACATAAGTTTTGTCAACAAAAACAGAGCATCAAGCTTACATTCTTGAGAGCTGGCTGAATACTAAAAATTTGATGACTCATTCCAATCATTAATAATACTCCAGTCAAAATTGAAACACAGATTCAACAAGTGTTATAAATTGAAATAAAATATAGAAAACAGAGCACAAAATAAACAACTAAACTTTTTCCAAAAGTTTTCCCAAAGAACTGTCTATATCAAAATAGAACAACCAGGTAATAACTTAGATGATGCCAATCTTGTTTGCAACATCCAACGCATCGTAATCAGGAGTCAACCTAACATAAGCCTTCTTGGTACCATCAGGCCTGCAACAGATTCAAAATCACTCGTTTAGAAATTGCAATTGAAATCTCATATAAACTCTACCAACAGAACTAGTTGTAAAGTCCAAACATAAACTACTTCCAGTCAGTCATCAATAAAATAGAAAACAGCTAAAAACCTAAAATTATGAGAAATGAGAGACAATAATATGGACTATATCTTAGAACACAAAAACCTAAAAAGAATAGTGCTATGTCATATGAAATTATTCATTTACTACAATTGTAAACATGTCTTAGCAATAATGAGTTATCAGACTATTTATCTGCCATAAACAATAACGGCATATGCGCTCACCTGATCAAGGTGTTAACCTTCTTCGCCTGAATGTCATACATCTTCTTCACAGCATCCTTAATCTTCTTCTTATCAGCACGCAAATCCACAATAAAAACCAAAGTATTGTTATCCTCAATTTTCTTCATGGCTGATTCAGTGGTGAGTGGGAACTTCAAAATCTGGTAGTGATCAAGTTTATTCCTCGGGGTGGCACTAATGCGAGGGTACTTAGGGTTTCTGTCTTTAGTTTGGGTCTTCGGGCGATGGAAGGTGACCGTCGTTCGGATCTTCTTCGCCTTCTTCTTGATAGCAGAGCCTGACTTGACTGCCTTAGCAGCTTTCAAGGCTTGTGCCTTTGGATCAGCCTTCTTCTCACCTAAACAATAACCACATCAAATCATATAAACCCTAAATCTAACTACAAAACCCTAAAATTCGATGCGGAAAACTAAAGAGGCAAAAAGATGAATGTGGAGTTACCTTTTGGAGGAGCCATTTGATGCGGAGGGGGAAGAAACTCTACCTGGTAAATATACCTGATACATGAAATAGATAAATATATGTGAAATTGTTGATTGAAATGAATGAATCTGAGGAATTACAGAGAATAGAAGGGAACTGTGACAAACCTGCGCGTTGGAGGCGGAGGAGGAAGACGATACTAGGGTTTACTGGTTTGGAGTGTGTGATATATACGAGCTGTGTTCGAAATGGCCAATGAAAATGGGCTCGACCCGGTCCAAAGGATCCGTTTGGAATATAGGATAATGGGCCGGTAGATGTTTGGGTATTTTTAACACCCCTACTTTGTCCACTACTTATACTTTTTTGTTAACCATTTTCTTTTACAAATGGGAAAAGAAATTAAGAAATTATTTTAAAAATAAAGTTTCACTAGCATCAGCTAGTAGAAGAGTGGTGATTTATGCAGGAAGCTCTGTAAAATATTGGTACACAACATCATTATTAGTTTTATGTTTTATTAGGTAGTCAGCACAGACATTCTCCTTCCTAAAAGTATGATATATTTAAATTCTTCATTCTCTATAAAGAATATCTTTAATGTTGATAAGAATTATGACATAGTGATGTAAAATATTAACACTCTAAGATAAGCTTAATAGCATAATTGAAGTCAGAGTAACACATCACGTCTTTGATGCTAAGTTCTCATGTCATACGCAAACCATGATATACCATCATCATATCAGCATAAAGGATTTTAGAATAATCAATATTAGTCATAAAACTATAAACCCAAACTCTATCAACATTTCAAATAAATCCATCGAGACTCGAGATATGGGAAGTACCGATTCTACTGTCATTAAATTTTGAAATCATATCACTAGCTTTGTATGCATTCCACATAAACGTTCTCCTTGGATAAGATAAAAGATTCTTAGTAAAACAATTAGCTAACGAATTAGCATAATTCATTGTAATGAGTTTCAAAGTATAGGAAGATATCACTTTATTCCCAAGACACAATTTGTTCCTAGCACGCCACAATCACCAACAAGTAGGCAAAAAGATAGAGTCATCTTCAATGTTATGTCTAATCCAATCATATAATATTCCCTTAGAAGAATAGAGGGTCCAAGAAGTCAATAGATTTCCCTAAAGCAAGTATCAAATTCACGGTCACTCAGATAATACGTAGAGTCTTCTTAACGTCATGATTGCATCTAGGACAAAGATTTGTCCATATCATATGATGATGACATAACAACGCTCTTGTAGTTATGTAAATTTGTCAAAAGGAAGAACACATTCTCAAGGGAAAGAATATTTCACACGCACATCCAAGAGTTATTGCTTGTTGTATTTTGAACAAATTCAAGTCTGTTGAGCCAGTTATAGCCATCCCGAGGTTATATATACCATTTAAATTGTCTATTCAAGTTAAGCAATTAGGCACCAAAGAATTCAAACAAATGGGAAGCGTTTTCAGGCGGTCATAAAAAAATCGTATAAATATTAGTATATAGTGAATTAAAGTTCTGATTCTCGTCTAAGTAAACATCATCCACTCACGAATATCAACATAGAGAACATGATCCATTAATTTCCCTATCCCAATGGAAAAACCAGAAAGAGGAGCTCACATCCCTTAATTTGAGTTCAAAGTCATCTTTATAAGTAATTGATAAGTAATTGATTATAAGTAATTGAGCTTAATTTATTTTTCATATTAAAGAAAGTTTCTTCACCAGTGTACTTATGCTACAAAACTTGAACCCATAGAAAATCACAATCCTAGTGTCATTTCTTGCTTTTTGGATCCTAAGACCACCCAGATATTTGGGCTTAGTGGTTTTATTCCATCCAACAAGATGCACGCCAGAGTTTAAATTACCTTTCCACAAAAAAATCCTAGTCATCTAATCAAAAAATTACGATTTAGTTGTGGTAACCAAGCCATTTGCATATAATAATTTGGGATGAAATTTAGGACATACCTAACTAGAGTTAAATGACCAACCTTATTTAACAATTTATGTTGCCAAGATGTAAACCTTTGGCTGATTTTCTCCTCTAGGAACTCAAAGCCCTTGCATTAAAGACAACCATGCAACATAGGGAAACCCATGTATTTTTCTAAAGTAAGAGTTCGCTTGATACATGTGTTGGAGACAATTAAATCTATTTTACTCCACTTAGTGGTAGTAGAGAAAAGCATCTTTGATTTATAAATATTCACTTTAAGGCCCAAAAAAACATGGTAAAAAGATTTGAGATATAAAAATTATGTCTTTCCTTGGAGTTAGAAACCTTCATAAAAATAAGAACTTCATATGCAAAATAAGAAATATGGTATAAGGAGTTCATTACAAGATAAATTAACAAGTTTCTAATGGCCTTCATTGACTACCTGATGATTGTCTATGACAAGAATGATATGCAGATAACGAAGAGATAGAGTGAAAGGGGGTCACCTTGCCATAATCATCTAGTCAGGACAAAATTTGGTAGTTTTCTTTAATTCCAAATAATAGGCATAGAGGAGTTGGTTGCTCAGTGCATAATCACCTTTATATTCATGGCAAGAAACTTGTTTCACTTTAAACAAAATTCCTAAAAATCGGAATTAACATGATCACAGGCTTTTCCAAGATCTATTTTAAACACCATGTCAACTTTTTTCTTTTTCAGACTTACGCATAGAATGAATTGCTTCTTGGAGGATAATGGAATTATCAGTAGGGGTGAGAATAGGTTGGGCCGAGTTAGACTTTGTCAAGTCTGAACCTGACTTGACAAAAAAATCAAAGCATAAGTCGGGCTTGTAGCCTATCGTAGGCATATCTTTAGGCCCGAGTCTGAATTTTTCTAAGGCTTAACAAGCCTACTTAAAAGCCTGTTTAATTTAAATATTTATAAATAAGTAATTCAATTAATGTTTAAATATACTAAAAAATTATAAGATTAATGATTGTTTTCATTGACGTATTTGAATTTATATAGTAACATAAGTTTTGTGATACTATATGTTTGAGAGAACTTATGAAAATAACTTATGACATTGTTCATAAGGTTTTTAAACTTATTTTCATAAATTATTCAAGAGAGCTAAGGTTTATGTTAATATTCTGATAACCCGAAAGTGTATTATATGTTTGAATCAATTTACATGAATTTTATCCGCATTTAATTTAATTTAATTACTCTTTATTCGTATTATGTCGGTATTTTCTATGTTTTCAGGAATTTAATATTTATAAGGCATGTACGAAGAAAGTCACGAAAAATGGAGCGAATCGAGCTTAAAATCCACAAAAAAGAGCAAAGTATGCAAGTATGTGGTGTATGGAAAAATAGGGGTGTATAAGAAGTAAAGGGTTTAGGAAAAAAATTAAAAGCATCAAGGCCCAACCCAAGACGCGTATGCCACAAGTCTAGAAGGGTGACGATTATCACACCCTCCTCCATGCAAGTCCTAACGGTCGTTATAGCTTAGGAAGCAAGGCTTCCTCACAAAGCAAGCCGTGACGGTCGTCAGCTCCCTCCAACAAACCGTAGCGATTGCTACGGAGGCAATTTCGCAGGAAAAATTTCTTGTTTCTCTTATTTTCAAGTCAGTCTCAACTCTATAAATAGCAGCGATAATCCTCATTTTGCACGCTTTCTTTTTCCTTCTACTTTGTTGTTACTCTACTTAAATTTCTAGTGACTATTCTTAAGTTCTATTTATTTTTCCTTTACCGATTTCGGTTTTAGTTATTTTTATTTCGTTTATGCTTCTATTTTATCGTAGCAATTTCCATATCGGGGATTGCTGCGAGCTTTTGCTGGTTCTAACCTTACGTTAGAACCGAGCTTTTATATTCCTTCTCGCATTTAATTTTTGGAGCAATAAAAGACAGATCTCACCGACCTGTGGAAGACACCTAACGTTTAACCAAATATTCCGCAATTTTATTTTCAGGTTTAATTTTATTGTTTTAATTTATTATTGTTTTAATTTATTATTGTCAAATTGTCTAAAATGCTCGGGTTTAATTTATCTGATGTTATTTATTTTTGTTGTACTATTATTAAATTTTATAACATGCTAAGCTAAACTAGTTTATCGGCATGTAAGATCATATAGCCAATGGAGTTTAGCAACGCCATTTGAACTATTTTTTTTAGAAGAACATTTTCTGGTTTTAATTACTAATTTTAAATATCAATTGTTTTATTACGAGAGTAAAATACAAATAGAAGTTAGGATCAATAAAACGAGAGTTTGAGATAATAACTGGACAATAGTAATTGTGCATTAACTTAAAATAGAGCGAGAGCGCTTTTAAGTTAATTAGATATTATTTGTTTTCAAAAACTATTATAACTTTAAATGATACAACGAGAGCGCTCACTTAGGTTTAATTATAGGATCTGAATCAATAAACACGAGAGTGTGAGAAGATGGTTTTCAAACAAATATTTTATACTGAAGACTGTTTTAATAATCCGAGTTGAGTCAATGAGTTGCTAAATCCCCGAAGTTTGACCATTACATATTGATATCTCCACTTGAATCTAAACTAGATTATATCCAATTAGGTTCCCTAAAACCCCAAATCAATTACATTCTTAGCCTTAGATTTACGTAGTAACCTAAGATAGCGATAACTCGACATTTAGTCTATTGGGATTCAATAATCTTTAAAGCTACACGCATAGGACTGTATACTTGAGGTCTAGATTCCTTATGACACACAAAGTCGCAACCAAGTTTTTTGCACCGTTGTCGGGGACTAACAAGTCGATATCGTAACTCCTTTAGTTACGATGTAGAGACTAAGGCATCATTCCCAGTTGTATGTCAAGTACTCGCTCTCGAGGCGAAGACTTAGTGCTACCAATTCCCGAACCTGAGCGTTATATTATTAGAAGACGCCACATACAAGTACCTCGTACCGATCATTCCCTCCCCAATCTTCTATTTCTGTTGAGCTAGTTGAAGAACCAGATATGGGTGATCAACCACGTCCGCTCAAGTCCTACGTTATTCCTTCGCAAGAAGAACCACATAACAGCATTGATGCTCCTGCCATCGAGGTTAACAACTTCGAACTCAAACCTTCTTTGTTGTTTGCTGTACAACAGAACTAGTTTTCTGGTGGTTCAATGGATGACCATAACCTATATTTGTCGATGTTTCTGCAATACGCAAATACAGTTGAAGCTAATGGGTCAGTCAATAGGCGATAAGACTTCGTATTTTCCCCTTTTCACTAAGAGATAGAGCCCAAGCTCGGCTTCAGTCTCTAACAGCTAACTCAGTTACCTCTTAGAATGAGTTGAAGAAGGTCCTCCTTGCGCGATATTTCCCACCAAGTAAGATAGTTATGCTAAGATCTTAAATAAGTGATTTTAGACAAAAGGACAATGAGTCTCTTTTCGACACATGGGAAAGATATAAGGACATGCTGAGGCTCTGCCCACATCATGGCCTAGAAGAATGGTTAATTATCCATACCTTCTACAATAGTATCCTGTATAACACGAGATTAACAATAGACGCCGCCGCAGGCGGCACACTTGTGGATAAATCCTATGTTGCAGCCTATGCCCTTATAGAAAGTATGGCTCAAAACCACTATCAGTGGGGGAGTGAAAGAAGTCAAGTAGACAAATCCCCTGGAGAGGTATATTTTCTATGCTAAGGTATACATTCTCACCAAGAAGTTAGAAGGCTTAACCGCAATACCTCCAGCCACCGTGGCTGTTGATAACACATAAATGTATCGTATATTTAGCTGGATTTACTTAAGTTATTTCTCATTTTTTATCTTAATTTAATTGCATTGAATTGCTATTACGCTAGTATTTGTTTATTTTGCAGATATTTAATTAAATGAAGAATTTTCGAGAAAAGAAGTAAAAATGGAGGAGACATGAAGAAAAATGCTCAAAATATAAAAGAAAAGATAAAAGGCCCAATTATAGAAGCAAAGCTAGGCCCATCAGCCAAACTTTCCATTATCACCCCATGATCTTTTCAACTTCCCACTTTTCCACTTCTTTCTCCACTTTCTCCATTATCATCACTACTTCTCTCATGATAACTTCCACAATTTCTCACTATATAAACTAGTTAGCATTCATTTTAGAGACATCCAAGTTTGTGCGCGGAAGCGCTATTCATAGTTTTAGGCAGAAATCATATTTGTAAAAGTGGTAGTTTCTCATATCGGGGAACTACCACACCATTAGTTTTAGGCCTACAATCTATGTACTCTTGGATCACAATCTTGCCATCATAATAGAAGTTTATTTCAAGTTCTTCATTTCTCGCATTTACAGGTTCTTTATTGTATTGCTATTATTATTATTATTATTATTATTATTATTATTATTATTATTATTATTATTACCATTATTACTATTATTATTATTATCATTATCATTTATTGCTGTTAATTTAATTATCATGTTGCTCTTAATTTCAATCTTCATGTTTAGTTTGTTTATGTTAAATTCTATGTTTGGCAAAACCGAGTAGGTATCAGTATGTAATAGCAGTAAGAGTAGGAATTAAATCGTTCTCAGGCTAAAATCTTAATTAATTTAATTTCTGGTTATGACTTTTTGTAATTGAAAATCAATCTTTTTGTTACGAAAGTGAGAAAAGTAGAATAGGTTGGGATCGAGACCACGAAAGTGTGAGGTTTTAACCGGATAGATAAAGTTAGGCATTCGATTTAAATACAGCGAGAGCGCTTTAAAACGAATTAGATTTTATTAAGTTTTCAAAGAATATTTTCTAAAAACTTATGGGCTAGCGAGAGCAGGCATAGGGCTTTAGGAGTATAATCCGAGATAAGACCACGAAAGTGTGAGTTGAGGGTTTTTAAACTGATAATCTCTACAGAACAATTAAGTTAAAAATCTTTATACGCTTAGGTTCGATTAAATCCGCTTAGGTTCACTATATTACGTACCGATATTCGTTTAATTTATATTTTTCTTTAACCATTATCTAAAAGAATTATTCGCCTTAGCTATATCTGAACTTAGGATAACGGTAGATCAATTTATAGTCTCTGTGGGTTCGATATCTTTTAAAACTACGCGATAGGACTGTGCACTTGCAGTCTCCCGATTAATAGACGATAAAGTCGCGATCAGCTGTTATAACTCCAAATTGCAAGATATGCGAAGTACCTTGACACGTTGCTGCTGAATGTCAACTTTTAGCAGGAACTCCCACCGACCAAGTGCATTATGCTCAAGGAAACCTTTACTAGAACACATACAACCCAAGATGGAAGAATCATCCTAATTTCTCTTATAAGAACATCAATGTGTTGTATGCACCTGGCCAAGCACCTACTTTACCACCGGGATATCAAAAAGCACATGCAGTCGCTCCTAATATTCCTAGGAAGTATAACCTCGAACTAATGATGGAAAACTTTATAGCCACCCAAGCTCAAACAAACAAGGATTTTTTAAATCAAAATATTCACACTAGTGATCAAATCAAACAGATAGTGAACAAATTAGATTCTCTAGCCACCCACAACAAAATGCTTGAAACCCAGATTTCACAAGTGGCCCAACAACAAGCACTTACTGCTGCACCTGCTGGTACATTTCCAGGTCAACCTCATCCAAATCCGAAAGGGCATGCTCATGTTATTATATTGCAAAGCGTGACTGAATATGATGTACCAACTAATCCTAGACTTAAGAATCTAGTCATGTCCCAAAGCTCTGGAAAAACAACTAAGAAGGAAAGCGAACCAAAAGAAAAGGAGAAGGTAGGTGATGAAGAGACAATAGAAAAAGAAAAACCATATGTGCCTCTGCCACCTTACAAACCACCAATCCATTATCCTCAAAGACTCACTCAATCAAGAAGTGCAGAGCAATTTAAGAAATTTGTTAAACTTCTAAAACAACTAAACATCACAATACTGTTCACAAAAGTTATCACTCAGATGCCCTCGTACGCTAAGTTTCTTAAAGAAATCTTGTCTAACAAGAAAAAGACATAGGATAACGAGATATTTACACTCACTGCTGAGTGTAGCACAATCATTCAGAACAAAATGCCTCAAAAGCTAAAGGATTATGGAAGCTTCTATATACCCTGTAATATAGGTAAGTTTGTCATAGACAAAGCTCTATGCGACTTAGGTGTTAGCATCATTGTTTTTTCCCTTGTCTATATCCAAAAAACTTGATATGGGGGAATTAAGATCGACTAAGATGTCAGTACAACTAGCGAATCATTCTGCCAAATACCCCATAGGAATTCTTGAAAATGTTATTAAAAGAGGAAAGCTAACTTTTGAAGTCGAAGAAGAGAAAGTAGAATTTATCTTGACGCAGTTCCTACAATCCCCAGCTATAGATGATATGTGCTATCTGATAGACGTCATAGACAAATATGTCAAAGAGATGGAGTCAGGAGAAGAAGCTCTTTCCGAAATTATGAAGATTCTGATGCCCTTGATCTTTGAAAATGATAATTGGTGTCCCAAATATCGAGATGACAGTTTAAGTGAATGTCTAGCACTGACACCAAATCATATGCCTTACCGAAGAAACCCAATTTGGAACTTAAAGTTTTACCCAAAACCCTAAGATACGAATTCCTAGATGCCGAACTTAAAAGACCAGTGATAGTCAATGCAGACGGGACAAATTGAGACTGAAAAGCTATTGCATGTTTTAAGAAAATATTCCTCTGCTTTAGGATATAACATTGTTTATCTAAAAGGAATAAGTCCTTCCATCTGCATGAATTGCATCATGCTGGAAGATGACTGTAAATCTTCTAGAGAACATTAGAGAAGAATTAACCCGATCATGAGCATTGTAGTAAAGGGTGGAGTAACTAAACTTCTAAATACAGGAATCATTTATCCAATCTCTGATAGTCAATAGGTTAGTCCAGTCCATTGCATACCCAAGAAAGGAGGAATCACAATCACGACAAACAAAGTTGGAGAACATATAGCAGAAAGAGTCATGAGTGGAGCCCGAATGTGCATTGACTATAGAAAGCTAAATAAAGCAACTCGAAAAGACCATTTCCCTCTACCTTTTATTGACCAAATGCTTGAGCGATTGGCTAAGCATTCTTACTACTGCTATTTGGACGGTTATTCAGGTTTCTTTCAAATTCCTATACACCCTAATGACCAAGAAAAATACTACATTTACGTGTCCTTATGGGACGTTTGCTTATCGGAGAATGTCGTTCAGACTATGTAATGCGCCTACAACATTTCAGAGATACATGATGTCCATCTTTGTTGATTTTATAGATGATATCATGGAAGTCTTTATGGAAAACTTCTCCGTATGTGGGCAAAGTTTTGAAGGATGCTTATCAAACCTGAAAAAGGTACTGGAGAGATGTGTATAAGTAAACCTAGTGTTGAACTAGGAGAAATGCCATTTCATGGTAAAACAACAAATTGTACTTGGACACATCGTGTATGAAAAGGGGATCGAAGTAGACAAAGCTAAGATTGAAGTAATAGAAAACCTCAAAACCCCAAAAACCGTAAGAGAAATACGTAGTTTTGTAGGCCACGTTGGTTTCTACCAACGTTTCATAAAAGATTTCTCGAAAATTTCTAAAACTCTGACCAACCTCTTGATGAAAGAAGCTGAATTCATCTTTGATGATGACTGCCTAAAGGCATTTGAACTTTTAAAAATAGCTCTCATAACCGCACCTATCATACAACCACCTGATTGGAGATTGCCATTCGAGATAATGTGCGACGCAAGCGATTATGCAGTAGGTGCAGTCCTAGGACAAAGACGAGATAAAAAGCTCCATGAAATATACTATGCAAGTAGGACCATAGAATCTACACAGATAAATTACGCCACTATAGAAAATGAGCTCTTGGATTTCGTTTTTGCATTGTATAAATTATGTTCCTATCTAGTAGGCACACAAATAATTATCTACATTGATCACGCAGCTATTAGATACTTATTAGCCAAACAGGATGTCAAACCAAGATTGTTAAGATGGATCTTACTCTTGCAAGAGTTTGATTTGGAAATCAAAGATAAACCAGGCTCCGAAAATCTTGTAGCTGACCATCTATCAGGGATGGAAAATCTTGAACCTGAAGAGATACCTATCAATGACGATTTTCCATATGAACGCCTGATAGCCCAGATGGAATCTGAAAACTCCACTGAGGAATACCCTGAATTTTGCAACAATAACGAGACAACTGAAGTAATAAAAGTAGTATCTACTCAGATCTCACCGCCCTGGTATGCTAACTATGTCAACTACTTAGCAGCGAGAGTTCTTTCATCGATCTAACCTATCAACAAAATAAGAAATTCTTTCAAGATCTCAAATATTATTATTGGGACGAGCCCTTACTATTCAAGCGAGGCCCCGATGGTATCTTCCATCGATGCGTTCTAGAGAGTAAAGTAGAGAACATAATTTCTCAGTGTCATGAAGCCCCTTATGGTGGACATGCTAGCACTTCAAAGACTTGCACAAATATCCTACAAGTGGGCCTTTATTGGCCTAATCTATGGAAAGATGTCCATGCAACAATTATAAAATGCGACCGGTGTCAACGCACTAGTAACATATCAAGGCGCGATGAGATGCCTCAAAAAGGCATCCTAGAAGTAGAGATCTTTTAAGTGTGGGGAATTGACTTTATGGGACCTTTCCCATCTTCTTTTGGCAATAATTACATACATGTTACAATCGATTATATATCTAAGTGGATAGAGGTTGTAGCTTCTCCAATGAATGATGCACAAGTAGTGATTAGGCTATTCAAAAACATAATTTTCCGATATTCGGTGTGCCGAGAGTGGTCATCAGTGATGGTGGCTCTCACTACATTTCCAAAATTTTCGATAAACTCTTAGCGACATATGGAGTCTGACACCGCGTAGCAACACCTTATCACCCACAAACAAGCGGTCAAATGGAAGTCTCTAACAGAGAGATTAAGCAAATACTTGAGAGAATCGTTGCCACATCTAGGAAGGATTGGTCGTCTAAGCTACATGAAGCATTGTGGGCATATAGAATAGTGTACAAGATACCCATCAAAACTACACCATTGAAACTAATTTATGGTAAATCGGGCTATCTACCAGTAGAGCTCGAGCATAAAGCCTACTAGGCTATAAAAACCCTAAATCTAAGTTACAAAGCTGCTGGAGAAAAGAGAATTCTAGACATCCATGAATTAGAAGAGCTTAGGCTAGATGCATACAAAAATGCCAAAATCTACAAGGAACAAACTAAGAAATGGCACGACAGACGCATCTCTAGGAAAAATTCAATGAGGGTGATATTTTACTCCTGTTTAACTCCAGACTTAAACTTTTTCCAGGAAAACTTCGCTCTAGATGGTCAGGACCTTTTGAAGTTATTAAAGTACTCCCAAGTGGCGTTGCTGAAATTAAAGGAAAAGTTAGTGATCCGTTTATTGTAAACGGACATCATTTGAAGCACTACCATTGTATCGAAAACAGAGACTACTCAGCTAGTCTGAAACTCATACAGCTGTCGGCTGAGTCACCGCACTAACTTTTCGATTTTAAAATAGGTCGAGCTTTCGACGTTAAACAAAGCGCTTTGTGAGAGACAACCCGCCATTTTCTTTAAAAAATTTACTTCCTAAAAATTTTTAATTTTTTTTTATTAAATGTTTTTTTTAAATAAATTTTATAAATTATTTTTCCTATTCTTTTCTTCTTCTTTTCTATTTTTAGGCATTAGGCCGATGTTAATTTAAAACTATTTTGATTTACTTACAGGATTCACACTTTTTCTTCACTGATTTTAGATATGGATTTTTCTGATAGTATGCTTGTTGCCTTCGTGAGCGATGCTCAGCAAAGGCGTTATGAGATGCTTGTTCAGAGAGAGATGTATCCCACCATTTATGTGCATGATCCCGTATTGTCTGCATTGGGTATTAGGGAAAGTGTCTGCTATATGTTTAACCAGATTGGGTGGGATTATTTTATTCATCATCAGCAACCTACCTACCGCAACCTGACATTGGAGTTCCTCAGTTCCTCGCACTACATCCCTGATATTGGTTTAGGGTTGGCTAGAGGAGTTGTTTCTTTCAGACTGTTTGGTTTTACTCATAGGTTCACCATCCATGAACTTGCTGCTCTATTGGATTTCCTTGTTAGTGTAGATGCTGCCATTGAGATTCTAGAGGACCATTTTATGGACAACCAACTTGATTATTTTTGGGGAGAGATATCTAATTTGCGACATGAGAGCTCTATTCCTAAACACTCATCAAAGATTCATAACCTTGTCATTAGGTATTTACACATGATTCTAGTGTTTACATTATTTGGAAAACCTCAGAATGATACATCAGTGTCTAAGGAAGAGCTGTTTATAATGTTTTGTGTATTTCAGTCCAGACTGGTATTTGGTGCATCATTTATGCTTGCTTGTATCCAGAGTATTGCCCAGGCTCCTCATGGCCCAATTTGTGTTGGTGGCTTAGTGACTATGATCGCTAATGCCTTATTTCTGAGAGAGCCATTGTCCCATCTAAACCCTTCTAGTGATTTTATTCCACTTGATCTATCTCTTTGTTTTAATGTTGGCATGATCAGACATTTAGAGCCGAATCAATTTCAGTTGTTGATACATCACGAGTCGATCTACCATTTCACGCTACCTGACATTGTGAGATCTAGTGTGCATGACAGGACGAATTAGATTTATGACTTGGAAGGAGTGGATGAGAATGATATTGAGGAAGAAGGATCTGATCCCTTGACACCGCCCCATTATTATGACCCTCAAGTAGGATTGGAAGAGTCTGACCCTGAGATGGTCGAGATGATCGAGGCTTGTCCTGTGACACCACCTTTACTTGACTGTCATCCAGCTTGGGACCCACCTACAGCTCCTGCTATCGCTGTTGTCCATGTTCCTCAGATTGATTACGGTGCTGTTGTCGATGATCTCGCGATGGAGATTGCTGCTATTCGTTCTGATATTACTACCCTCCGTAGAGATTTTTATGGTTTCATGGATTTAGTTACGGTAAATTTAGATCATCTTTTCCAGCACTATAATTCTAGAGGTGGCTGATTTTTGTTCTTTGAACATTGAGGGCATTGTTTTCTCTAAGTGTAGGGGAAGGGTGTTTATTTAGGATTTCCCGTTCTTCATTAGCATTTTATTTATTTTCTAGTTAGAAATTAATTCTAGTTTTATTTGTTTCTATTGGTCATTTATTTTCCGAAATATTGTTTTTTATTTTATTCAGTATTTTTAATATCAGTATTTATTTTTCATTGTTTGTGTTGTCAGTATTTATTTCTCATTGTGTTCTGCTATATTATATATTATGATGCTATTGTGTTATTGTGTTCACTAAAATAAGTATGCATGCATGTTGATTTAGTAGATCAAGTGTAATAATTAAGTTTTATATGATACACTTAATTGTCACTTCATTGTCTCCTTGAATGCTCAAATTATTATTCCCCTAGACAATGAAATAACACATTCATGCCATGTCACAGTCAAACAAGCAAGAAATCACATACATAGCTGACAAACCGACCATTGCAGGCACGAGATTCCCTTGGAATTCAAGCCTGTAACGACCGTTAAAGGGCCATGTGTGGCGCTCATCATGAAGATAGGTGTAACAACCGTTACACCTCCTTTCTCTCCATCCCACATATTATAAACTCGTTCAACACTTTGTCTCCTCATTCAAATTTTCATTCACACCATTTCAAACCTCCCACCCGTTTCACTTCCATTCCATACTCATAAATACCATTTTAAATACCATTCAACACATAATTTCATCTTCTCTTCCACCATTAAAACTTGTTTCTATATAAACTTTTGACGAGAAATTCACCATATACAAACTTTATTCAATACCTCTTATATCACTAAAATTATATCATTTCCAACACCTTGCTCAAATGGCCATGAGAGCTCAGGAAGAAAGAGAGGATCCAGACCTCACTGGTATGGTATTCAGAAATAGAGCCACCGGACACCGACAAGAGCAACTTTACCGGCAGTTTCATCAGAGAGGTATACTCCCATCAAAGTATATTGATATTGATTGTTTACGTGACTTGGGATTGATTGAGAGTGTGCAATTTTTTATCAACAAATCTGGTCTACACCATCTTGCCACTATAAACCTACCAACTTTCGAATCCCTCACGTTGGAGTTATTAAGCTTTTTCCTACCACACACCTCCTACTCTTGAAGTCGGTCAGTATCTAATCCGTGCAACAACTTTCAGATTATTCAATACAGAGTACACAATGAACCAGGAGACTCTGAGTCAGGTACTCCACTTTAACCATGGCGAGGGTGTGGAATTTAGAATTCTGACTGATGAGGATTAGACGGCAAAATCGTTCACAATTTAGGGACGTTTAACTGGTAGTCCTGTTAATGAATGGACTGAGCTTTTATCCACCCACATCCACAACCCGTGCATCCGCTATTTCCACCGTGTTGTAGCCAATACAGTGTTTGGGAGAGCAAACAACAACAAGGTAAACGCTATGGAAATGTATTTTCTGCACTACACCTTTAATCCTGATGCTCGTATGAATGTTTCTTTGTTCCTTCTCAACCACATCCAGACTCTCTTATTAAGAAACACAAGTACATCACCTTTTTGTATAGGGGGAATAGTCACTGTTATTTCCCACTATCTGAATTTGCAAGATAGGTTGCAACATCTGCCTTATTGGCAAGCTGAGTTTCTAGATATTGAGTACTTCCAGTATAGCCATATTGTCAAAGCAAGAAGGGATAGAAGATACAACCTCATGGTGCAGAATAGGGTCGTTCCACGTATTATTCTACCAAATTTGGCTATCACAAGAATTGACGTCACTGCAAATTGGCGTTATGATCTTCAAGCGCCAGCCCTTGGAGTACATGTGCAAAATAATCAAGCAAGTGTAGGTAATGCAGCACCAGAGGTGAATCAACAAGCACCTCACCCAGATGTCCAGCCACAGGAAGAACAAGTAGAAAATAATCCTCAGCCAACCACAATTGAAGCTATCTATGCATCACTTTTACTTCAAGATCAGCGTTAACAAGAACTAATGTAGATGATGCAAGAGTTGCAACACGATCAATGCGACAACGCCTATTGAAACCACCACAACATTTCTGATCTGACCGATGAAATGTGCCACTTGTCATTCCGTGTTGAAGGCCTGCATGCTTATGTTTATAACATTAGAGTAAGGACAAGCGGTGGAGGAAGGGCACGAGGTGAAGCATCAAGCAGTAGAAACATCAGAAACAATGAAGAGTGATTCTTGTTTTCTTGTATTCTTGTTTTTTGTTTCCCGTTTGTTTTCTTTTCTCACTTTTTATTGTCGCATTGGGGACAATGCTCAGTTTAAGTGTAGGGGAGGAAACCTTTGTTTTAATTTCCTAGTAAGTCAGCTTTGAATTTATGTTATTTCCCTTTCCATTTCAACAATTTTTTTTCCAGATTGATTTCAATTGAGCAATCATTTTTGTAAGTTATTCGTACTTCCATACTTTTCTTGAACCATAACAAAAAAATTTACTCGACACATTAGCTTGGTAAGTTCAAAAAGTATATAAGTTTCTCACAATTAGGCTACATTAGAACTTTGAGAAAGATTCGACAAAAATAATACCGCATTGACACATAAATCTTCCAAATTATGCGAGATAAATTTCAGTACTTATGATGCCAAAACCTTAAGTTTTAGTTTTGGATCAACCCTGAGTAGTTTATACTAGCAGTCGACACCGTCTTATTCACAAACTACGTAGGGAGCCGATGAATATAAGTGAATGATCCTAATTAAATTTTAAAGCATCGTGATAGGGAATGCGCTAATTAAGTTAGGTGACCCTCACCAGGTCATTTAATCCAACGGTTTCGAAACCTACAAAAATTAATGTAACAACCAGTTGTAAGCCGGTTCAGTGGTATTTGGTGCTGAACTTGATAGGGCGGACTACGGCCGCGACTTATAATCTAGGAAAGAAAAAGGGTTACCAACCTGTGTACCAAAACCCCGTGCATAAATGACCAGAATCACTAACCGGCTACTCCACTATGTGCGTGCGAAAGAGAAAGGGCTTAATGTGATTGCACGAGAATGAAAGCGGTTGATTTTGAACAAAAAGAATTAGGTTGAGCTATGATAACATGATTCAGATTGGTTTGCATAGGGTAGAGGATTTTGATCATATTCCATGGTTTCTTGTCATTTCTGTATCGTTAGTGTCGGAGCCTAGTTTCATCTTTCTAATGAACGCCCCTCAACCACGTATGATTCGAGTCGTGTCGTGTAATTGTGTTAGAGACCTTGCGTTAAACGATTTTTATTTGCTTGAGGACAAGCAAAGGTTCAAGTGTAAGGGAGTTTAATAACCCGAAAATGTATCGTATATTTGAATCAATTTCCATGAATTTTATCCATATTTAATTTAATTTAATTACTCTTTATTCGTATTATGCCGGTATTTTCTATGTTTTTCAGGAATTTAATGTTTATAAGGCATGTACGAAGAAAATCGCAAAAAATGGAGCGAATCAAACTTAAAATCCACGAAAAAGAGCAAAAGTATGCAAGTATGTAGTGTATGGCAAAATAGGGGTGTATGAGAAGTAAAGGGTTTAGAAAAAAAAAGAAATTAAAAGCATCAAGGCCCAAACCAAGACGCGCATTCCACAAGTCCAGCAGGGGTGACAGTCGTCACACCCTCCTCAACGCAAGCCCTAACAGCCGCTATAGCTTAGGAAGCAAAGCTTCCTCACGAAGCAAGCCGTGATGGTTGTCACGCTCCCTCCAACAAAACGTAGCAATCTCTATGGAGGCAATTTCGTAGGAGAAAATCTCTCGTTTCTCTTATTTTCAAGTCATCCTCAACTCTATAAATAGGCAGCGATAATCCCCATTTTGTACGCTTTCTTTTTCCTTCTACCTTGCCGTTAGTATGCTTAAATTTCTAGTGACTATTATTAAGTTCTATTATTTTTCCTTTACCAATTTCGGTTTCAGTTATTTTTATTTCGTTTCTGATTCTATTTTCTCGTAGCAATTTCCACATTGGAGATTGCTGCGAACTTTTGCTTGTTCTAACCTTACGTTAAAGCCGAGCTTTTATATTCCTTCTCACATTTAATATTTTGAACAATAAAAGGCAGATCTCACCGACCTGTGGGAGACACCTGACGTTTAACCAATAAACACGAGAGTGTGAGAAGAGGGTTTTCAAACAAATATTTTCTATTGAAGACTATTTTAATAATTCGAGTTGAGTTAATGAGTTGCTAAATCCCCGAAGTCCGACCATTACATACCAATATCTCCACTTGAATCTAAACTAGATTATATCCAGTTAGGTTCCCTAAAACCCCAAATTAATTAGATTATTATCCTTAGATTTACGTAGTAACCTAAGATAGTGATAGCTCGACGTTTAGTCTCTTGGGATTCGATAGTCTTTAAAGCTACATGCAATAGAACTGTATACTTGCGGTCTAGATTCCTTAAGACACACAAAGTCGCGATCATATTCTAATTAAAAGTATAACATACAATATAATAAAAATAATAAAATTTTTCATATTTATTTAAATAGGTCAGAATGATAGGCTTTAAAGGCTTTTTTATGGCCTATGAACTAGGCTTTTAATAGGCATATAAAAATGCCCAGGTTTTTTCTATTTAAAAAAAGTTTGTCCTAGCCTAGGCCTTTGTAGGCTAGGTCGTAGGTCCCTGTTAGTTGGGCTAGATGCAATATGTTAACCATAATCTTCGTAATAAGCCATAAAATAGTGTTACACAAGATAATGGTCCGAAATTCCTTAAAATTTTAGGGGCACTCTACCTTAGGAATCAAAGCAATAAAAGTCTCAAAAAGAGAGTTGTGAAAGATACATGCCACAAAAGCATCTAATATAAGTTGGACAACGTTATACCTAACTATATGTCAAAATTATTTAAAGCAAATCTTTGAAATTTGAAAGGGGGATTATTTTTGAGATACATCTCAGAAGCCCTTCTTGATTCACATCAGACTAGCACCATTGTCCAAACATTTAATTATTTTTAGGACAAAATGAAAATATTAACTTGTATTAACATAAAATCAAAGTAATTTAAAGTTAAAGAAGGATAAACATTTATACATTAATAAAAAATAGGCAAGATAATTCATACATAACAGGTGTTCGAAAAATACATTCGAAAATATCAAAAAACTTAAAATATCCTAATGTGAACTACTGTGCATGTCTAACCGCCGACCTCCTCTGCCGCCTGTACCGCATAATATTATGTAACTTGGAAATCATGGTCTACACGACGTCCAACTGGGGAGAACCATCCTTAAAGAGTCTCTCCTATATGGCTCATATATCGTCTCTACAACACGCTGGCATAGGTGCTATCAATCTAAATTAGAGCTGAGGGGGTTTGAATCAAAATGCAACACCACTTGAAACTTTTAGATGATAACAATTACGTTTCTAGGCACCGTAGATGTGAGGATGGAGTAATAGTAAGATATATATATATATATATATATATATATATATATATATATTTGACTAATCCTAATTCCATTAAATTATTCAATACGTTTCCCACTGTGCATATAATTGATTCAACGTATAAGACCAACAAATATAGGATTCTATTATTGAAAATTGTTGGTGTCACGTCTATTGAGAAGACGTATTATGTTTGTTTGGCATTTCTAGAGTGAGAAAAAATGGATAACTTTTCATGTGCTTTAGAGGTTTGTCGGTCAATGTAGAAGGACCAAGAAGATATGTTGAAAGTCATTGTTACCGACCGCAATATCGCATTAATGAATTCGGTTTCAATGGTATTTTCAACTTCTTATGTTATACTTTGTAGGTATCACATTACTAAGAATGTGAGAAGTCGGGTTAAACCTACGACAGGGACAAAACAGATAGAAGTCGAAGATAGAAAACTGGTCAAGGCAGGCGTTATTGTAGAGAAAATTATGAATGCATGGAACATTATAATAACTACATCTACAAAATAGCTATATGATGATGTTGTTATACATTTCAGGAAGGTGTGCGTGAAATATCCTGATTTACTGAAATATGTTGAAAACACAATTTTGGACCAAGTAAAGGAGGAGATTATTTCTGCTTGGACCGATCAGGTTATGCACCTTGAAAATACAATAACAAACCAAGTTGAGTCTGTTATATTAATTATTTTGATTAATCAATTATGGATTAACAATAATCAATTATTAGTAACTATTAATATAAATTATGGTCTATTGTTATTAAGCACTTATGGGTGAGTTATCAGATTAGGCTTTTGTGCCTGAATGGACCGTGATGGGTTGGACCACTCAGTTAAACCCAATGAGAGGTCCCTGCCCTCAACCGTTTAGATATTTAAGCGTTGCTCCATTAAATGATTAATACAGTCTGAAACCCTAAACGACAATGAGGGTGGTAATTCTCTCCTACTCTCCAACGACAATCTTTATAATCCTAAAAGGTACATCGACAATTTCTAGAATCTTACAATGTACATGGTTTATATTAATCTTGATTATTCTATGATATATAATATGCTATAATTTGTGTCTATCGATTAAATTAAATCTATCAGAGTCTGCTCATGCTTGTTTGAGCAATTTGTTGGAAAATAGCAAGGGTGATTTGTTTGTGGATTGGGAATCTGTGTGACTATTTAGATCAAGTTAGATGGGACTATTTCGAGATCGATCGATGATATTATGAAGATGTTGCAATGTCCACCTGGATATTGAAGTGTAATGTTTTATATATATATATATATATATATATATTAAAATCCCTTAAGTATTGCTTATTTTATCATATAAACGGTATTGTGATTTTGTGAAATTAGTGTCTTTCCATTTTTCTTTTTGATTAGTGGTTTGTACACCTTTGTTTACCGTTAATTCTAGTTAATTATGTCATTACTTTTAAGCGTTTTATTTACCTTTTTTGCATTTTATGCTTCGGTTGTGTCTCTTTAATGTTTTTAGGTTCATGTGAGCATTCAAGAAGAATCAGAACAAGAACTAGAAAAAATTGCCAAAATTCAGAATTTTTTTTTGCACAATCCAGGAGGTCTGCCAGGAACGCCCATGGCAGCTACCACTGTCTGTGTCAGGTAAGCAACAATTGCAAAACAGAAATCAGAGGTGTGTCACGGCCGCCTGTGGCAGAATGCGTGAGACCAAAAACACAAATTTAAAATTATAGAAGGCTGCCACGGCCGTCCGTGGTGGCTACCACATCCCGTGGCAGCATGTGACGCTGGTTTTTTGATTTTTTTATATTTCATCTATGGGTTGTGTTGTGGGAGCGTTTGGGAATTTCCAACCGATCTGAGTGAATGATTGCTATTTAGATGAGTTTTGAAGAGGAATTAGGGGACTTTTTGGCAAGAGAAGAATTACACGAGAAAATATTGGAGAAGACAAGGGTTTTGGTGGAAGGAGATTTTTATGAACATAAAGGATTAAAGATAAAAAATTTCCCCAATACTTATAATGTCTACAATTTATATTTTCTTTGAACAATATGAGTAGTTAAATCCCCAATACGGCTATCCCTGATTTGCATCTTTAATGACTTTGATTTTTCGGTTAAATATATAAATCCCCCTATAATATTATCGAGATTCGCATTAGACCCCTGTAAAATTATTTTTTTTCAATTACCCCCCTATGATTTTTGGGTACTCCCATAAGCGTGTAAAAACGGAGCAAAACGGGGTAAAGCAAAAAATATATATTTTACAAGGGGGTAATATTGTCGCCTAGGGGGCAAAAGACTTAGAATTTTAATATTTCAAGGGGGCGATTCAAAAAAAATATTGCCAGGGTCTAAAATGAGAATTCGCTAACATTACAGGGGGGTTTATATATTTAACCTTTGATTTTATAATTGCAATAGTAGTGTTTATTTTCATAATTGTTTTAATCTCTTAATATTTCTAGTGTATTATCTGTCAGACAAACATGGTTTGATTCATAATTAGCAGTCTGGTTGGACCACCATTGTTAATGCTTTTATGAGATTATGCTATAGTAGATATCACCTAGGACTAGGGATACCATATAGTAACCAGAGTATTCTTGATAATAAAAATGCTTAATTTCACCGGTAAGTGTCTTTGGACTTAGGGCTTAAGATGAATGATTGAAGGTTTCCTATCTAAAGATTTAGGAGTTAACACCCTTAAGAACCGGTAATTAATTATTAAAATAAGTTGTTGCAATATTAATTCAGAGTTGTTACAAGGATAATTCACACACATACACTAGCATGTTACTTTTATTTGATAAAACTACTTAGTCAATTCTCTTATTTTTTTCGCAATTATTACTATCTACTTGCAATTCCAACTAAAACACTAGTTTTTGTTTAATTGAATGATAATTCAAACTTGATATTTATACGCAGTCCTTGAAATCGACATTTAAAATTTTCTCCTTTATTATTGCAGAGGCAAAATAGTACACTTGCTATTTTACTGATCACTTTTCTGCTTTTTGTTATGCAAAATTCTAAAAATACATATGCGATATTATTTCGAAAGCGCGTCTCTAAAATAATGGTTGATTCAGTAAATGATTGGTACATCCAGAAATACATCTTCGAAATCTAGAGACATTTACGTATTTTTACGCGGCGCGCTAGAAAGATATAGGGTGTGTTAAGAAATTTCCAAAAAATTTCATAATTTACATCTAACGTCAACTCTAAAAAAAGGTGGAATTTTCCTTCATGATTAGGTTTTTTTTCCCTTCATGATTAGGGGGAACCAGAAAATGTTTATGTGGAGACCACTCACATCTACCTCGAGGAAATCATCTCACTCCAAGCTCAAAATTCTGGTTCCCATTAGATAATTCAATGTGTAATACTTATGGGACAACAACCATACTTATTTGCTCAAACATAGATTATTATATGGGACTAAACACCTATGGTTCGTAACTGTTTCCTTGGAACCGTTATACACTGGTAGATGTTGTGAACAAAACAAGCAAGGAATACATATCAGATATGGAAATATCTTCACCCATCTAGTGGGCTTCTTCCGCACCTTGGTGGAAATCCAAAAATACCTCTAGATTTCATAAGTACACTTACGAAGTAAATCAAATAAGGTGAATTCGCAAGCGCACTTACGAAATAATCCAGAATTTTCTAAAAATAAGGTGAATTCGTAAGTGCACTTACAAATTCACCTTATTTGGTTTACTTCGTAAGTGCACTTACGAATTCACCTACATTTCAGGGTGTTTCGTAAGTGCACTTATGAATTCTCTCAATATCCCAATTTTATTAGGATTTTATTTCAAAAAATATTTATTTATAACATAATAATAATAATAATAATAATAATAATAATAATAATAATAATATATAAGAAAATAGAATATTGTGTTTTATTTTAAGTGATTTCTATTACATATATAAACAATTTCACATACTAAAAAAATAGAAAAATATATGCATTAAAAACCTAACTTATATTTGACCTATAATAATAAAATCTATTAATATAATTGATATCAATATCAAATTTGACCTATAATAATAGAAAAATATATGCATTAAAAGTCTAACTTATATTTGACCTATTATAATAAAATCTATTAATATAATTGATATCAATATCAAAGTTGACGTATAATAAAATCTATTAATACAATTGATATCAATTATAATAATAAAAATGTTTGACCTATATATTTTAATAATATTAATAATTAATAACATTCAACTTTTGATTATAATATAAATATCTTTTTAATATAATAAATTTTTAATTACAATATAATAATTAATTATCAATTCTATAATAAAAATTAAAAAGTGTAAATTAAATTTAACTTTTCAAATCATAATTAAAAAATATATTTTATCAAAAATTATTCATAATTTTAAATAAATAATTAAATGACAATTACATTTCACTCTTATAATTTAAAAACTAATTATTACATTCATTGTTTAATTTCATATCAGTGTTTTAAAAATCAGACCGGACCGGCCAGTCGAACCGGAAACTGATCAGGTAACTGGTTTGGTTCAATAGTTGGATCGGGATTGTTGTTGAACCGACAAGAACCGGTGGAAACTGGAAAAATCGGCGGTTTTCTAAAATCGGTGGTTCAACTGTATTTTTTAATTTTTTTACTCAAAACTTTTAATTTTTTTTTAAAAATATACAGTTTAAATTTTTTATTCATTTTAATTATTGTATTAAAATATTATATTTAAATAAAAAATAAAAAATAAAAAATAAACACTTAAGATTTAAGAATTCCATATAAAGACCACTTTACTTGATTAATTTCTATTATGCTTTGGTATTTAAAAATTCCATAAAAAGAAAATCTCACCATAAATATTTGTTATTTGTAGAACATTCAAAAACAAGAAATTGACTTTATTAATAATAAATTTATTACCTAGGTCTATATATTAGAACATTCAATATTTTTCATCAAAATAAATTAATGATCAATATTTTTATAATTATGTACAAATAAATTCATATAATTTCTAAAATATAAATTAAAAACTATGTTTGTAAAAAAAAATTAAAACTATGTTTATAGTATTATTCATAATTAAATAATGAATAGAATTATACCAATTTTAAGTATAAATAGATATATAATAAATAAAATCAACTTTGTTTTATTGAATGTTCTACCATTGTGATTATCTTAATTAAAAATAAATTATGGATTTAGCACTTATATTTTTATTTGATTAAAAATATTAAATAATATGAAATTAATATTTTTATTTTTATTTAGTTGATTAATTTTTTTTGTATGTTAGAAATTTTTATATTTTTGCAAGTTCTACTATTGTGACTATCGTAAATAAAAACATATTGTTTATTTATTACCTATATTTTAACTTTATTAAATATAATAAAAAAAGTGAAATTAACACCTATAATAAATTTGATTGATTGATTTATTTGCAAGTTCAATTTTTTTAATTATATAAATTATGCAATTGAAACCATTTTAAATAAATTTCCCTGACAAAATTCTTATAATTGTGATACCATTTGGATATTGACAAACTAAAAATTTAAATCTTATTATTTACTTTATTTTTTCATATAAAATAAATAAAAATGTGTTAGTCTTTAATTTATATCAAATATTAGTATAACAAATAAAAAATATTTATGGTAAGATTCTCTTTTTAAATATTAAGCTTAATTGAAAAATAATTAAGTGAGATATCTTTATATGGAATTAATAAATCTTAAGCGTTAATTAAATCTAACGATTGATATTATGTGTTCTCATTTCTTATAATAGATATCAGTTCATTAGATACGTTCCCTATCTATATATATATATATATTTTCAAACTAAAATTCTATTAAATTTAAAATATTAGACGAATTCATAAGTGCACTTACGAAACACCCTGAAAATAAGGTGAATTCGTAAGTACAATTACTAAACATCCTAAAGCAAAGTGAATTCATAAGTGTACTAATGAAAGATATTTTTAGATTTTAAAAGGTGTTGGACAAAACTATTAGGTGTGAGAAGAAATTTCCATTTATTGTACATGTTTCAATCAACTCCTATTACTTATGGGACTTCATAACGAATCCCACAAAGCGGATGCTGATGAAGTTGAATTTTTTTCTAAACAGATACTTGATCAATGTTTAATTTACCTGTATATCATTATTATACTTACTTATAAGCTAAGCTTACTTGTACAAGAAGTAATGCGAAAAACCCAATAATTTCTGCTTATTTGAAAGATGGTCCTTAAAATACTCGTTGATCCTGTTTCATTCTCTTTTTTGATCATTTTAGATTAAAAGAGTGAAAAGCAGTGCAAAAAGGATTAATTTTCAAGCCAGACAAGGAGACTGAACCAAACACTCGAAACCCAAAACAAAGCCTAATTCTTTAGGCAAAATATATCTCTGAGCGAAGAATATAAGGTAGAGAAATATGATATGAATCTCAATCAACTAAACCAATTTTCATAGTTCATCCTGTTTATATTTTTTTATATTTTAGTTAATATTTTTTGACATTTCACAAAAGTTGTTTGTATGAGGTAACTATTGGTATTTATGTATTTGTAACAACTTGAAGCTAGAAGGCAGCTATCATTGAACATCTGAGTTCATTCAGATTGCAGTACAAGAATTCTGCGCGAATCCCACAACACTCTCATGAAACCCAACTTTCTTTCAGCCTCTGCAAATGAAGTACCAGTAGCTTCTGATGTGAAGGGTAACTTCATCCCTTTATCGGCATGTAGCTCGTAAACATCCATAACATATGCCCCTAATTCCTCCAAGCTCTTCCCATACCACTTGCCATTCACTTGAACTACCTTTCCTCTGCCAATCTCCTCTCCTCGCGAGTTTACAAGCACGGCACTCTGACCAACATTGCAACGGACGACTTCTAGAGGACCTGCATCAAGAAATTCAACATTTTAAGGTTCGGAATTATCACCAGAAGTTAATCTTATGAGATTTTAAGATATTTTCTTGCTCACAAAGATTGTCTTGTAAACCAGAGGACATTCTTACTGGCCCTTTTTGCTTATCTGGCACTGGAGTAACATTTGTGCGGGCCCGTTTAGCTTTTCGATTGTTTAACCTGATAGCAAAAATGAAATTCAACAATAAATCAAATTGGCTATAAAATAAATTGACATACCAATGTCCAGAAGTGCAAATAAATATTTAATGTAAGAAGAATGAGGGTGTAGTCTCACCAGTTTTTAAGCTGAGAGGGTGAAATTTCAGAACCCTGGAAAACATAAAGCAGGAATGTCTTAGAGAAGAAAATGAGTCAAAATATTAAATGTCGGTATAACTGAATTTACATACAAGGTGACTTAATTTTTCAGCCCATGATTGAAGGGAAGCTGCATTTCGCTGCATTTCTGGCTCATCCAAGAGTGCCCTCTCCATCAATTCCACCATTTTATCATTCATTATAGTCCGCTTTCGCTTTCTTCTTTGTAAAGGTTCATTCTTTTCATCCTCTGGCTCATCCAAGAGTGCACTCTCCATCAATTCTGCCATGTTATCATTCACTACAGTCCGCTTTCGCTTTCTTCTTTGTAGAGGTACAACCTTTTCATCCTCTGGAGTTTCATCAACTACAACCTTTCTAAGATGCTCCACTGATTTTGACTCGCCGTTATCTGCATGATTAAGGACATTTTTTCCTTTTGCAGAACTAATATCCGAACCACTTGTTTCAGCATTCTGAGCATCCTTGTATATATCTCTTGCTCCTGTTAACACAGTCTCACTCACCATACTTTTACCTCCTACCTGATGTGGCCTATTTAAGTCCTCACTATTTCTGTTTTCAACTCTAATATTATGCTGATCTATGCCAGGAAATGCAGAATTCTCGGACATTCCCTCCTTCAAGTTACCAACCTTCTTATCAAGTTCAGCAGGGTCTTTTACTTGTATATGTAACGAGTGGATCCCTACACACTGAGCCTCCTACAGGGGGTCAAACTTAATGGTTCAAGCCATTACGTAGATGAAAAGCCAAAAGCGTAAAACTAAGTAAATAGAAAAGTCTGTTTTGTAAGGTTGAGTTAGGTTCAATCCAAATTTCAAAAATAAACTGATCCCAAGATAATGATTCTTCAAATTTTCTATCCTGAATTTTTCCAGCATAACAGAAACAAAAAGTATTCAAGAAAACAGCCTAGAAACAAATGACGTAAGAGCTTGGATTCAAAGAAAAAGATTTACTTGAACACGATTTTCCCCAGAGCCAGAAGAAGTAAATTGTGTTTGCATTTCGCAAAAAAATACCCTGCAAGCAAATTTAAATTATACAAGTTTCAACAACATGATAGTACAAATATAAGTAAGCTAATTTTACAACCAATAGGAAAGAATGTGTTGGACATAGTTTTTTCAGATAGTATCTTGCTATCATTAATTCTTGTTTGTGCCAGAGATAAATTTGCAAGTAGATATTTAAATTATAATGTCAAAGTTTGACTTTAATGTTGGCTTCTTCCTACCAATGTAAACTTTATTCTAAAATGTAGGGAATTACCATTAGTTAGTCATAGTAACATGATTATTGATAGGGGACCAGAATTTGATATGGACAGTGGCATGGAGCTATGACCTTTACAATATGAACAGATAAAAATTAGAAACTAAAGAAACTATGACTACCCTTTCTGGAAGAACCAACTTCTTTACTCAACCTAAATTCCTTTCACAATTTGCTTGAAACTCATTCTCTTACAAGCGCTTTTTTATGATATTTTTCATTTTCCCTTTCATTCCTGTCTGGGCCGTGATTATTGAAGCTACAGAAATTATCTCTTTATATATAAAGTTGTACAAATCATGAATTTTAATGGTGAGATTTCCAAAAGTAACCCACGCATGTTGAATTCCAATATGAGAGGATTGAAATCCACAAACAATGGCAGATAAACAACAACTAGAAGAGAAATTCTATTCTATTTACCCCCATTTTGTGGATAGAAATATTACTTCGAATGTTGCTGGATTGTCCTCCAAGCATCTAAAGTACGAAGGATGAATATGACTGATAGGAACTAGATATATGTATTAGAAAAGATATGAAAAATATAGAGCCGTGCCCTTTACAATCAGACGACAGAACTGCAAACAGAATATAAAAACAGGAAGAGTGCAAAGACTGCTAACTAGAAAATAGGAGATGAACTCCGTCTTCAATCGTAATACTTGCCCAGACCTTTTCCAAAATATTCCTTGCCTCACTCCACCCTTCATTCTCTTCACCTCGCCTCATTTCCTATGATTACAAAATCATACTCTGAGTCTAAATCCTCCAGTTCCAGTATCATATGTCCATGCAGTCTGTTATATTACAAACCATATTGAATATTGTTGAGATATTGTAAATTAGATCAGTATTTGATTAGAATATTTCATATTTATATCCCGATTGTATCTTCGGGATACCTTCCTTCCTTTGGTTGATTCTTCCCTTAATATTTGGTTTTGATTACGATAACTCTTGCATATATTAATATATAGTGTATCCTCTACACACATGATTAGATAATCATTATTCAGTTTTGAGTAGTATTTTCAACATTTCTCATTGTCCTCCTAACACCCATGAGTCTAACAATAATCCCTCAGAAAAGATTCACAATGTCCTCAAGGTGACTAACAATAATCAATGTGTCCTCTTAACAATATCTCTCAGTAACGATGTCCATATTAACATGGTCTCTTATTCCAATGGCCGTAATTCATTTTCTTTGCTTGTTGGCAACATCCCTGCGTTATAGCTTAAACCGCCAAAGTAGACCAATCTGAAATTTCAATCAAGTTAACCCTGGATTTTTCAAAGTCCACCGTCGAAACCAGATAAGAGCTAGTCCGAAGGCCACCCACGCTGCCTCTCCAAGGTTCTCCTCAGAAGTTTCCAGGGCATCAAAGCGCTTCACGATATAAATCAACAAGTAAGCATCTTCTCCATCAAAAACGAGAAATCCTTTTCTCAAAGTACCCCCTTATTCTCATCACTTCCAATCTTGTCATCTGACTTCCATTTTGTTTAAACTCCAAAGACCTTAGTTCTGAGCTTTGACACCAACTTTGTAGGAACTAGATATATGTATTAGAAAGTATATGAAAATACGGAGTTCTCTAACTAATGGACTAAAGTCCCGAATATAAATTACTACCAACAATAGTAATAACAACTACAGTAAAAATAAAATATTTACAACACCACCAAACATTTACAGATAACTGCCTAATCCATAACCATGAATCTATATTTCTAACCATGCTTGAAACTGTCAGAACCAGCTGTACATTAATTAGCTGTATATTTTGTATTTAAATAGGATTAATATCCCATAAACATGAGACTTGATTAGCTAAATAATTAATCTTTATATGAATCATTGACCCATAATTATAGAATTGAATGTGGGCAATGATTAGAATTTATTAGGAATTTCCTTTGTAATTACACTGTATCCTATTTAAGAGCACCTGCTCCTCTATCAATGATGTCAGAAAAATTATCTCTGACAGAAACTTTGTCAACATCTGCCAATGCCATTTATAATATAACAATTTTGTACATTTTCCTCAAAGTAACAAAATTAACCAAGCCTTGTGCCACTAAGAGGGGTCGGCTACATGGATCAACTTTCACCATAATGTTCTATTCAAAACCATGTTTTTATCCAAATTGTTAAACTCGAGATTTTTCTTAATAAATTTTGGAAAAATCTAAATTTTATTCTAGCAGCATAAGGAGATGCCAACACCATGCTGACCAAACATTATTCATTATATGTGTGGCTGACAACCAACCAACCATCAAAGTAACTGTTCCATATTAGGCTACTACAGATAACCCTATAAAGAGAACTAAAAGAGGGACAAGTTACCTTAGAATTTGTAGATCCTCTGGGTCTAAAAAATTTGGCATCAAAGATTGTGCATGATTTAACAAAGAGCCTACAAAAGAAAGTTACTTGTATTAAAGTAGGAATATATTGCAGATAAATCAATTATTTTTTAGAACAATCATTACGTAGATTCTTGCTAAAAGTGGCCGCTTTAGGAGTATCAGATGCGAAAGAAAACCCAGGAAGCAAATTAGATAGATCCATTTGCAGGCACTCCAGGACCTTTCGAACGAAAAGGTTTCTCTCCTTTTCTGTGGAGTAGATTTAAAATGAAAAAGATTAAAAAAATTATTTGAGGAAATATATAGCGGTTGAAAAATCAGATTGACAGTAAACATTAGCAAGCATTGACGAAGAATCAACCTTCACAACAGTCGGGAACAAAACAATGAAGATTTGCAATGACTTTGATAAATAATGAAGTCCTATGATGTGCATAAGAAGCAGAAGGCATTACGTTACGTGTCATATTCAATTCCAAGACTGTTGAATTCTGTAGATCCATAGATGAACTATTATCCAAAATCCATCCAACTGTAGCAAATAAATCATAATCAACACTTGCATCCTCCTCTGTTTCTGAGAGATTAGACGAACACCAAGTGGATAAAAAATCCACATGGGAGAGTGATAGTATTGCTGTCAGAACTTTAGTCTGGAATCACATGCAAAGGATCCAATCAAATTCACGAAGCTGAATAAACATTTGAGAAATCAAAGAAAAAGAAGATAATGCATCAACCATAATCAATTAGAAAAATGAAGGGTCTTCTCATACAAAAAAATCATCAACAAAAAACATTTCAGAGAAAAAATGAAAATGAACTCCACAACACTAAAGCAAAATAATAACTTACAAAATGAACTATGATGCAAGATCGAAAGTATGTATCATCAGAAAAAATGTCAGCTAGACGCATTGCATTAAGTTGTAAAAGCCCAATTGGGTATCTTCTATCGGTAGTAGTGAGATGCCCAGGATTTCTTCCAAAAGCAGTCTTCAACAAGTCCAATACCTGCATCATCAAAATAATACTGGTATTTGGAACTGATAGGAGCCAAAATATGAATAGGACATACCGGATTACATTGACACTGAAATAGCTAAACCAGAGAAATAAATCCCTATTACAAAACAACTGTAAGGAACTGAGATGAAAAAAGGGATGGGGATAGCTGCAGAAATGATAATGTCACTCTCAAGCAGTGTTGTCGAATATCAGCCATGGCTGCACTATGGCCAATATATGTGGCGGTTTTCGGGCTCGCCGCTATTGCGGGTTTTTCCGCCATAATCCCCTATGACAGTGCCACCAAGCGGCTGGTATGGCGAGATTTTGGCTCTCCACCATGGACCGTAATCCGCCATAGATAACACTGCTCTCGAGAAGAAAGAAACCCCAACCCCTTACTGAGATAAGAACCAGCCCTACACCCAACACCCACAATTTCCTATTTCATAGGTGACTGACACTTGTCAGTTTGTAATAGAGTAACCTGCTACAGCAGGCAAACAGTTTGCTACTATAAATGCAAACTGTGTTTCTCTCTCCTGTGACCAACTTTTGCAATAATGAAAAACACTTTTTAGAAGAAATGCTCTATGGATTCTATTATGGTATCAGTTTGCTAAGTTCGATCCATGGCAGTTTCGTCACCACCACCACTATCTCCACCTTCTTCCGCCCAAGGACCACCGGTGCAATCCACTACAGTTGACGATTCACATCGCCTTCAGTTTTCGCTTAAGATTTCATAGAAATTTGATGAAAAGGACTTTCATCTATGGCATCAACAAGTTGAGCCATACATTAACGAGCACAATCTCACTTGAGTTTGTGGTTTGCACTCATATTCCTCCTGACTCCAATACACTTTTTCTGGTGAGATTCTCTCTTTTGTTCTAGGAAGCACTCACGCTCATCAACAGTGGGATCGTCTGTTTAACTATTCTCTTTAACAAACTCGCACTAGAGCGTGTGTAAGACACTCCTGCGGATTCACGTTAAACTTTTACCTAATAGGGGGTGTTGGAAAATATCTTATTTCCCTTTTCATTATTTCTATTTATTGTCTTTTATTTTTCTTTGTTCTCTATTAAAGAGAGAATTAATTATCATTATTGTATTACTACTATATATACCAGCCTTAGAGCTGAGGAATAAGATAGAACAGTTGTTTACCATTCCGTTCAATATGGTATCAAGAGCTCTGTGTTAGGGTTTACTGTAAAGCTTCCACAACTAGTGGGGTTAGGGTTTTCTGTTCGACCCGTTTTCTTACCCGACCCGATTCACATACCTGCTTAACTCCCTATGGCAAATCGCAACACCAGTTGGCCTACTCTAGGGTTCGCCTACACCGAATCCAATAATGACGGCGGTGGCCGCGGTGATAGCTATAACGGTGGTGGCAACGGCGGTGGCCGCCGTAACGATGGTGGCAGCCGTAACGGTGGTGGCAGCCGTAACGGTGGTGGCAACGGCGGTGGCCGCGGTGACGGTGGTGGTCGTGCATTTCAAGCTAGTAATTCTAATCAAGGGCGGAAAATCTCTTCACCTCAGCTTCCACTCACTACGGAACAACTAGACAAACTGTACAAACTCCTCGAGTCTCCAACTCCTTCTTGCTCTATAGCAACAAAAGGTAATTCTGCATTTATTAGTGTCAGTCCCAGTCATACTTGGATAGTAGATTCAGGTGCCTCGATCATATGATGTGAATCTACTTTGTTCTCTTCATATAGTCCATGCGGTAATCAAAAATAAAATCGCAGATGGCTCTTTTTCAGCCATTGCAGGTAAAGGGTCAGTTGTGTTGCCTTCGATGTTGACTCTTAAAAATGTCCTTCATGTTCCAAATTTATCATGTAATCTAATGTCGGTCAGTAAATTAGCCCAAGATATAAATTGTCAAACTAATTTTTTCCAATCTCACTGTGTCTTTCAGGATTTGAACTCGGGGAAGATGATTGGCAGTAATAAGGAGAGTGGAGGACTCTACTACTTTGACATTGGATTTGCATCATAACTACCTTCAAAAACAATAAGTTCCTATTTTGAGTCTTTTTTTGTGTTGAATAATAAAGATGACAACATTATGGTATGGCATTTAAGATTAGGTCATCTTAGTTTTCGTTACTTAAAACACTTGTTTCCTAAGTTATTTCACAATAAGAACTTTTCTTCGTTTAAATGTGAAGCATGTGAGTTTGCAAAACATCATCGTTCCCAATTTTCAATACATCCTTATAAACCATCAAAATCTTTTTCTATTATTCACAGTGATGTTTGGGGCCCTAACCGTACAAGTACACTTTCTCAAAAAAAATGGTTTATCACATTTATAGATGACCATACAAGAGTATGTTGGGTGTACTTGTTAAAGGGGAAATCAGATGTTTATCAGGCTGTAAAGAATTTTTTTATAATGGTGCAAAATCAATTTCAAACAAATATCCAAGTCTTTAGAAGTGATAATGGCAAAGAATATTTTATTACTATCCTGGATGATTTTTTTCTAAAAAATGGGATTGTACATCAAAGTTCATGTCCTAATACTCCTCAACAAAATGGAGTTGCCGAAAGGAAAAATAGACATTTATTGGAGGTTGCTAGAGCCCTACTTTTTTCAAATAAAGTACCAAAATATTTGTGGGGTGAAGCTGTTTTAACAGCTGCATATTTAATTAATAGAATGCCCTCAAAAATTTTGAATTTTCAAACTCCAATTAATACTTTCAAAGAATGTTTTCCTAGTACTCGTGTTTTAACTGATCTGCCATTAAGAATCTTTGGTTGCACAACATTTGTTCATGAACATAAAAATGTTGGAAAACTTGAACCACGTGCTATAAAATGTGTTTTTGTTGGATACTCTCCAACTCAAAAAGGATATAAATGTTTTGATCCAGAAAACAAGAAAATGTTTGTCACTATGGACGTTACATTCTTTGAAAATAAACCTTTTTTTGATGACACTCATCAAGGGTGGGATATAAAAGAAGACTTGTTTCAAATTGAGGACATGAGTTTTTTAAATAATTTATCTTTACCTGCATCACAAAGTTACGTGACTTATATACGACCAACAAAAATGGCCATGATTCTTTAACTGATCCTACTCCTGTTATGAGTAAGGAACTTTGTGAATCTGACCCACATTTTCTCATGGAAAAAACAATGAAATTCCTGAAAATAATAATAGTGATGATCTAATTGAAATGCCACAAAATAATGAGTCACTTCAGGAAAACAGATTTGAATTAGGAACGGAATTTGAAAGGGAAGGTTTTGTGAAAAGCACCACAAAGAAAGGGATGAGTCCACATCTCAACACCGAATCAACTGGGGAATGATCAACCTCCTAAGAATAGGAAAGGTAAGTCCATCTCTGTTTCTGAAAGTCGTATTTTGTATCCTGATATTGATGATCCTGTTGCCACTAGAAAACCTGTTAGATCTTGTACTAAACACCCCATGTCCAATTTTATATCATATTCAAATTTGTCTTCATCTCTGTCTGCCTTCACCTCAAAATTGTCTAGTGTAGAAATTCCAAAAAATGTACAGATTGCTCTAGAAATTCCAAAGTGGAGGGAAGCTGTACTTGAGGAGATGAAAGCTCTAGAAAAGAACAAAACTTGGAGTGTTACGACACTACCGGATGACAAGAAGACAGTTGGATGCAAATGGGTGTTTACTGTGAAGTATAATTCAGATGGGTCAATTGAAAGGTACAAGGCTCGCTTGGTGGCTAAAGGCTTTACTCAGACCTATGGTATAGACTACTCTGAGACATTTGCTCCTGTTGCAAAACTGAACACTGTAAGAATTCTTTTATCTCTTGCCGCTAACCTGGATTGGCCCTTACATCAGTTAGATGTTAAGAATGCATTTCTTCATGGGATCTAGAAGAAGAAGTATACATGGACACTCCTCCTGGGTTTGAAAACAAATTTGGATCAAATGTATGCAAACTAAATAAGTCTTTGTATGGACTAAAACAGTCCCCTAGAGCTTGGTTTGAAAAATTCACTCAGTCCATGAAGAAACAAGGGTACATTCAAGGACAGGTTGATCACACCTTGTTCACAAAGTTCTCTAAAGATGGAAAATTTGCTATCCTGATTGTATATGTTGATGTGTTGATGATATAGTCCTTACTGGAGACGATACAGTTGAAATGGCTAGAGTAAAAGAGAAACTAGCAGTAGACTTTGAGATCAAGGACTTAGGATCCATGAGATATTTTCTTGGTATGGAGGTTGCTCGGTCAAAGAATGGTATTGTGGTTTCAGAAATACATTCTAGACTTATTGAAAGAAACAGAATGAGTGGATGTCGTCTGCAGATACCCCTATGGATCCTCTTGCTAAACTTTGGGAGAAGGAAATGTTAGGTTGATGGAAGATATCGAGATTGGTTGGAAAACCGATTTATTTGGCACACACCGACCGATATTGCTTTCTCGATTAGTGTAGTAAGTCGGTTTATGCATTCTCCTTACGAGGAACATCTTGAGGCGCCTACAGGATCTTGAGATATTTGAAGGAAATCTGGTAAAGGCTTACATTTTAAGAAAACTATTCAAAGAAATGTGTCTATCTTCACCGATCTTGATTAAGGTGTTCATCACGATAGAAGATCGACCGGATATTGTACCTATGTTTGGGGTAATCTTGTGACATGGAGGAGTAAGAAACAAGGAGTTGTAGCAAGTAGTGGAAGCCGAGTTTAGAGCTATGTCTCAAGGTATTTGTGAAGGACTATGGATCCTTAGAGTATTAGAAGAACTTAAGATGAAAATTGAGCTTAGTTAAAATTATACTCGACAAGAAAGCCATTAGCATAGCTCATAACCCATTCAACATGACAGAACCAAACATATTGAGATTGATCGACACTTCATAAAAGAGAAGTTAGATGCTGGAATCATATGTCTCCCTTTTGTGACTTCAAATCAGCAAACTGCGAATATCCTAACCAAAAGTTTGCCAAGACCAACCTTTGAACATTTGATAGACAAATTGGGCATGATAGATATCTATGCACCAACTTGAGGGGGGGTGTTGGAAAATATCTTATTTCCCTTTTCATTATTTCTATTTATTGTCTTTTATTTTTCTTTATTCTCTATTAAAGAGAGAATTAATTATCATTATTGTATTACTACTATATATACCAGCCTTAGAGCTGAGGAATAAGATAGAACAGTTGTTTACCATTCCGTTCAATAGGGGGAGACATTGTTAGTTTCAGGGAGATTCAGAAGATTGGTTGGAAAATTGAGCATTCTTGCTGTCACCATCTTGAAATTTCTTTTCCATTGGTAAACCAGTTCTTAAATTATCCTTGCTAGGACCATTAGTATTTTGTGATTCGAATCCTAAAATACATCAAATTTACTCCAAGAAAATGTCTCACTTATGAAGACAGCGAACATACTCGTATGTCGATAGTCCAGGCTCGCCTATTAAGCAGCGACCCATTTTTGGGTATTGTGTACTTGGAGGCAATTTAATATCCTAGAAAAGTAAAAAAGTCAAAGTGCAGACGCCAGATCCGGTGCATGAACTTAAAACAGGATCATGCCATTGGTGACTTCAGTTACTCAAAGAACTACAGTTCGGAACAACTATGCTGATGAGTGATGACGCTAATATGTGATAATAAAGAAGAATTGCATATTGCCTCTGACCCTGTTTTCTATGAGATGACAAAGCATATTTAAATAAATTGTCATTTCATCAAGGAGATTATCGCATCAGGAGACATCACCGCGAGTTTTACCGACTCTAATGATCAATTGGAAGATGCCTTCACCAAATCTCCAAAACAGGTCCTCGAATCAGTTATCTTTGTAATAAGTTGGGTGTATATGACAGATATGCTCCAACTTAAGGCGGAGTGTTGGAAATTGTTAAGAGTCTCACATTGGATGAGATGTGTGCCTCTATTTTCTCTCATTCAAACAAAGTTAAACTATTTCGGGCAACAGTTTCCATCACCAAAAACTAACCTCAAATGCAACAGATTTAGCCAAATCTAAACTTTGTGATGAGGCGGCTACTTGATCGAGATAAGAAATGTTTTCAGCTTCGCACAAACTCAGCAGCTGCGGAAAAAAAAGTGGTGACAGTGTTATTCTTTTATAATATGCATCATTTGGTTAAAAATAATGGGGCGAGGGGATGAAACAGACTGCCTGCTATAGTTCTCATCATCATGATGTCTAGGGAATGTCAAAAACATACGGCCTTACCCCGATGACAGAAGAATATTTCCATAGCAAGAATATGTGACTATCAAGTAACATGGAGCAACCTAGCAGTTGTGCCAAGTCTTACCCTCTAATTTGTACAAATTATGTAATAGATTAAATTCAAAATAGCCATATGTGTATGATTTTCCATATGACTCACAATGGATAGTATTTTGGCTTTCAGCCTTGAAATTCCAGCCACGATCCTAGTTGGAAAAGATGATTGAATGTTTAACTTCAAGATAGATTGAGCGAGGAAAAGAATGCTTCCCTTTTCACATACTTCCTGTAACCAAAAATAAATCATACACATAGTTTATTTATGCTGTATAAAGGGTAATTCATTGCATCAACCAACCAAATAACTAAAATGATATTAATCATCTATTCATCTTTCATAGTTTCTAGATTGCAAGTAGCCAGTTCGTCGAATGAAGTACTTGGCACCATGAACTCCAGCTTCTCCCCTTATTATACATCCTATTGGGGTGCCACCTTTAACTTGGTCAGTTGATTGATCAGCTTTCAACAGGGCAACAAAAATAACAAGAGCTAGAGTTGAGATAGCAGAATGACAAAACATTTTATGGAGTGGCATTCTAGATGAGCCCAAGGAAACGGTTGAAATGAAAATAGATTTACAAACCCAAAAGTGTTAAAGTTGGAGAGGAAAGAAGACTTTGCCCTTCTCGCAAAAATAAAGGGACGAAAATGGGCTTGTAGACCTCCCACAGGTAAAAGTAAAAACATGATCGTTGGAAAGAAAAAATTATAGCTTGAACATAATCGTATGACGACTATTGACTACCTTTCCTGAGCAAAGCATATTTATATCACTTGATCAAATCTACAGAAGGAATTCCTCAAATCAGCTACATATGTAACAAGCTTGGTGCATATGATTTATATGCTCCAGCTTGAGGGGAAGTGTTCAGCATAAATAAAATTGTGTAAATAAGGATAGAATAATTGAAATTATAATATCATGCAATTAGGAGTAGAATATCATGTACTTATGTCAAGTTTATATAAAGAGACTATGTTGTGTAGTTGAAACATAAAGGTTTTTCTTCATGTTTCTCATATTCTCATAAAAATAACTTTGGATCAATGTAAATTTATAGACCTGTATAGCAGAACTTTTAATCTAACTAGATTTCATGGGAAAGTCATCCTATGAAAAGTTGTTTCCTAGTATAACATTCTTTGATTTAAAACAGTGTGTTACGCCAAATTTTGATACACAGATCATTTAAAGAAGTCTTGTTTGGAAAACCTTATTATTGAGCAGGCGCTCCCTAAACAATTTCTGCTGGCACAATGACTGAATAAACTGTAGAGAAGCCTCACATTGCTGGCAGAGAAAATATACTACTTGCTCAGATGAAAGATTTGATTCCATGGAAAAATCTGTGTAGCAAGCTATCAATGTAATCTCAAGACTCCTGACAACCACGCGAACTGATACAAAAGTTGCGTCCATAAATAAGTCAACCTATCACAGAAAGTTTCATAATTAGCTAAAGTATATATGTAGTATGTGATATATTATATAATAACACTGAAATTGGGTCATGTGACAGATTATGTAAGAAAATTAATTAACTGACTGAAAACAATTCTATACGCAGGTATTGGGTCCTTTTCCGGATAAAGAAACAACTTTCAACACCAAAAGTCCCTTTTCATAGTTTATCATATTTGAGATAAGTAAAAAGATTTTTAAATCATCACTCATAAAAAGGATTTAAGAAGTGTAAATGCTTAACATATTATGAAAATCATTTTCGCCATGCTGTGTCTAATGGACGCTAACAATAGTAGTTTTAAATATCGCAACTAAAGCAACAAGTACAGGTGAACTTGTACCTTCGGGTGTGCAAGCAAAACAGTGGCAATATCTTGAAACTGTGTGGATATAAACCCTGTTATTAGATGCAAGCTGCATGCTAGGAGTGCAGAATGCGAAAGGTACATAAGTCTAAAAGCATGATCTTCCTGCAGCACAAGCGCAAATTCAATACAGATAAACAGTATAGAGCTAGGGTACAGATAATCTCAAAACATTAAACTGCAAAGATAAGAACTAAAGAAAACCTGTCTGTAGGTACTAAGAATAATAAGCATGTAGAAAACCAAATCAATCAGTTGCTCCACCACTTTCACATCATTTAGAAAAATCTGTAACCATATTCCACATGCAGAAATCAGACTCCATTACTTTCCAAAATTAATTTGTATGTTTTAGCACCAAAGATCATTAATATCTAATACCAATAATATAAAGAGTCAATTGACGGTTAGTGGACTAATATTTAGTACACGAGATATTTTTCAAACTTTGGAGGAATTTATATTGTATTCAACTTTTAGATAACATGCCTTTTCCATAAATAAAAGCAAACCCAGAAAACCAAAAGCAAAATACAATAGATGTTAACAAGACCATAAGGAGTACTACTGCTAACCTGATCAAATTTAGGAAGTCGAGAAGCTAATTCACATAACGAATGCAATAAACGAATACCACATAACACGTATTGGAACACATCTTCATCTCTTCTAGAAAAAATTAGTATTGTAGTAAGATGCGATGGAAGAGTTCGTGCAAGCTTGCCCATATCAACCTGTGTACACAAACACAATTAGAAAGAACAGTCTGATATAAATAAATAAAATAAACTAAAGATGCTGAGAATGAGACGACCTTCAGAAGCACTCCTTTTTCAGTAAGGTAGTGAACAGATAAAGTTCCACTTCCAGAATCCTTTATTAATCTATAAAGGTCTCGAGAGTTGAGTCTATGCAATTCCTTTAGTGCTGACTTCAAGTTTAACGTCTGTTCAAGCAAATAAATGGAACTTATTCAAATTCTTGTCATTAAAATGGTTGATGTCAGGAAAAAAAAAATAGTATCGTGTATCCTAATCACATTCATGTGGTTACTACTTGCCTGCTCACCACTGCGAGGTGGTTCTTCCTTAGCAATCCCCATTCTTGCAAATTATCATGAAAACAAAAGAGCCTTGTGTTAGTATAATATATCATAAAAAATTGAGGCGTGCATATATAGCAAAAATAATCAGTGATCCAATATGCATGAGTAAGCATAAGACAGGTGTTACTTTAAACATTGGAAAGAGAAGCAGCTAGTCTGATAGTAGATCTATAATACATCAGAAGATATAAGTAGGGCCATAACTTGTAGGGACTATTTAATAGGAGTTACTAGGTTCTCAGACACATGGGTACCAATACCATTGTTAAGATGTTTTAAAACCATTCAAAAGCTTTTGAGATAATTGCTTCTAGATATGGTATTAAAGTCTTAATTAGCTAGTGGTCTAGAGTTCAATCTATGTCTCACCCATTCTTCTAATTAAAAGCATAATTTTTTCACAAGATGATTTGACCTGGGCATTATCAACACTTCAAGACCAAAAGACTATTGCGTGAAGGGTCGTCTTAGATATATAATGTAAAACCACTCACATTATCAACACTTTGAGACCAAAAGACTATTGTGTGAAGGGCCGTATTAGATATATAATGTAAAACAACTCATCCGTAGTCGCCATCCTAGACCTTTAATCCTGTATTGCATTGCATTGTTACCAAACTAGGGATTGAGGGTTCAATTCCATAAAAATTTCTTTTCACCGTTACTTCCTTCTGATCCGGTTCAATTAGTTTATGTCAGAGCAACAAAGAACAACAGAAAGTATCATCAAGAATGATAAAATATTTTAGTGTGTAATACTAGCACAAGCTTTTGAGCACTTTTTAATTGATGTATATTTTACAGTTAAGGAAGAGTTGGCCTCCTTCTAAGAAAGCTTCAGATATGCACTGCATGTAATCCTGACATTGACCAAGGAACTTCAGTTCAAAGGTTTTGGAGCATGAAGTGTATGACTTACCTAGCAACAGAATAACATCAGAAAGTGATGTCTATATCCGATCAAGTCCACTAAACTACCTATTTCTCATCACTGAAATTCTGCTAGGTGTGTTACCATGCCCCCCTTGTGGGTTATCAATTAAGTTCGGTGCCCACACATTTAACCAATTAAAACTAAGACTTTTGCGGAATCAGTAGCTTCATCATTTATTTTATTTTTTGGCAAAGCCCCCTAGAAGGTTGTGCGTCTAATGTTTTAAAAAATCTCTAGCAAGCATTCATGTCCACCATAGAGTCTCCTAACCAAGCAGATTACGCAAATATCTTCTATTTCTTAACAAATAAAAGAAGATTATACGAAAAAGAATGAAAGGAATGTGTTCATATTTCTTACCACTATTTTTTAATTCAATACGATAAAACCAAAATTTAGCAAAAACCAAATCACAGGAAGTTTACAATTCAGATTGGTAAAGAGTAACCCTAGGTATTGTACATCATTTGCAACTTGGTCGCCAACAAAATGTAATATGGCTGCGCGTCTAATGTTTTAAAAAATCTCTGGCAAGCATTCATGTCCGCCATCGAGTTTCCTAACCAAGCAGATTACGCAAATATCTTCTTTTTCTTAACAAATAAAAGAAGATTATACAAAAAAGAATGAAAGAAATGTGCTCATATTTCTTACCACTATTTCTAAATTCAATGCCATAAAACCAAAATTTAGCACAAAGCAAATCACAGGAAGTACACAATTCAGATTGGAAAAATGTAACCCTAGATATTGTATATCATTTGCAACTTGTTCGCCAACAAAATGTAATACTGACCTGGACGCCATAGATTAGCTACTAGTTCGTGCAGTATCTGCCTGTGTTGCTTTGAAACCGATTAACATGTGCAGGGGGATCGAGAAAGAGAGAGAGAGGGGGATGGCTGGCAGAGATATATGGGTTAGTCCAAAGGGCATAACTAATACAAGGGTTTTATCGAGTTTTCAATTACCCAATATCTTTACCATTACATATGCCCACCCACGGGTTTTACCAAATGCGCGCACACAGGTTTTACCATTTGACTACAACTAGTGCCCCCTTGTTTTCAATACACCTACACTAAGATTCTTCGGCATAATCGGATATACGAAGTGATCTGTTTCATTAAGACCGGTACAAAATCACTTTCCTATTTTTATGATCCACGTGTCGCATTATATACTTAACCATTGACACATTTTAGTAGGTTGAAATTTTAGGCTACATTAAATCAACTATATATGACAAAACATGGTTTAGTTTTTTAGGTGTCTCAACACACAAGCATACTCTAGTCCTATTTTAAAGATTTCATTTTTAACAAAAACCAAGAAAAGGAAGAAGCCTAGAAAAGGGGGCAAAACCCCCCTCTTTAAAACGGTTGAAAATGACAGAAAAAAACATGTATAAAATAGTTCACCAATCATTGTGCATATCTACCCAAATAGACTTTTAAAAATAATTGAAGCACAACATTGAACACCAAAGAAAAGCTGCGGGAAAGGAAGAAAAAAAGTAAGACTTTGTAGCAAGTTTAATGATAGAGATTTCCACCTAAATATTGAAGTTCGATTTTCTCTAAATGCATAGTTATAGTAAATTCTCCTGATCATAATCTAAGCACAAATTCCATTCCATCTAAAGGCCATCCCCATCATGTTGCATATCACAAAAAATGTTAGATTGCAACTATACTCATATTATACTCCATAATGAGCCATGAACCTAGTAAAAGACCCAAGTTTATAATTCACGGACAATTTGTTTGGATGAATGAAAAAAGGTCATGAGGAATAGAAAATGAATGGAAAGAGTATCGAGACTGACAATTTGTTTGGATGAATTAAAAAGGTCACGAGGAATAGAAAATGAATGGAAAAAGTACTGAGAACTATTCCTCGTATTTGATGGTTCACCCTCGGGGGAGAATAATAAACATAGACAACGCAAAAAAGAAACTTAAAAGGGAATAAAATTCTCTTACATATGTCACTATTTTAACTCTTTATCTTTCTAATTCCCAGTGAGGGGTTGTTGAAATGTTGGCAAAATTCTACCCATCCGAACGAACACCTTTGATTTCCTTCAATTCCTTCATTATTGCACCCCTGCCCTCAATGTAAGCCTGAAAATTAACTGGTTCCTTGCTTCTTCCATTCTCTTCCTTCTCAACCATCAAACGATATTCTTCCTATAAAAAAAATCAAAGCATCCTAATACATCCCAGCCCGATCGAGTAGAAAAACTATCCCCGTCTTTGCAACCACTACTTATTCACCATTTTTTGTCACCCAACCGCTGGCACTATAGTTTCTCATCTTCTCTATCTATACACTCCAAAACCGCGTACAACATGCATTGCTTCCTAACATTGAGATTTAAGTCTACATTTGACAACTTATACATTCTCCCTAAATAAGTCAAAAACATTCTCCATCCGAAAAACCCCGATTCTTTCAAGTTTCGGTTTTCGACTACATTCTATTCTAACCCAATCAAATTCTACCAATCACTTACACTGTCTGTATATCATAATAACAATTTGCAACAAAAACACACACACACACAGGATTTTATCAAATACTTCGTTTATTACAATCTACACCAATGCCCCTCAAAATTCCATTTTTAGATACTAAAATAACCAAAACCAATTCCATTAGAAATTCAATACAAATTCTTCAAATAATCACTTCAACAAATTCAGAGATAAGACAAAACTCGATTGCCTGAGAATTGTGAACGAAATGTGAACTTAAAAGTGTCGGTTTTCAATCAAATAGTGATTTTGAGATGATAACCGAAGAAAACTAACAAGAATCTGTACATGCATGATTGATTATAACAATGAGAAATAGCAACAAAAACTGAAGACATAATCAGATAATAGCATAACGCAGAATCGAAAAATTGTACCTTTTTGAGTGGGGAGTTTGAAGAGACGCGGTGGTGGCGACGAGAGAGGGGTGGACTAAGGAGTGGAGAAGGTGAAGAATGGATTTTAGAATTAAAGAAGGAGGTTGTTTAATAGAATGAATAAAATAAGAGAATGAGAGTGGAGGAAAATTTTAAATTTTATTTACACTCACTTATTACTTTTTTTTAAGTTGATGTAAACTAGTCAAATATGATAACAAAAGATTTTTTTAATGTCATTACACATGGTAAATTTGAAAAAGAATCTTAATGAACCATAATAGTAGTGGGTAGTAAAAGATGAATGAAAATATAAGATGATCTCTTACTATCAATGATGAAAAAGTTAGATTTGTAACATCAATTTTCAAAATGAACTCACATGTAAAAATGTTATTTGTGTTGAGCATAATACGATATAAAAATACATATAAAATATTGTATAAAATTTCCTTGAATACAACATTAATGAAAGTATTCATAGCTTGTTTATCTTTATCATGAATGATAGTCATTTTCGTTAATCTTTTTGGCGTTAACATTTTTTACGTTGTTGAAGAATTCAACGCCCTATATATATATATATATATATATATATATATATATATATATATATATATATATATATATATATATTCTACCTTTCAATTGTCATGGCTCTCTCTCTTTTTCTTTATCTCTCACATCTAGACCAAGAGGTTCATTGCGAGTATAGAGAACTCACTGAATCGATAAAAGTCCATGGTTGTATTCCGATTCAGATAAAGATTTACTAGACCTACTTTATGATCGGAAAAATGACGCTTATAGAAGAGTTCTTCATTTTATAATGAAGTTTCTTCCTTTGTTCACCTTTCATCAAACACTTACAACACTAGCAATTTATTATCTCTCAACTAAACCACTTTCACCAATATTTAGTCTCAACGTAACCTTAACATCCTTAGTTACCTTAACATCCTTAGTTAATATAACAGTATTCATTTTTTGTCCAGCATAGGGTGGACAAACAACTAAAGGCACCTTATTCACAACACTCTAAAAAATAAAATTCCAACCACAATGAATCAAAAACCCATCGGTCGACCCATGGGCGAAAACTTGTGGTCGTGGGGCCCAAAATAAAACAACCAAACATCACCCTTTAGTTCCTTAAAGAAAACCCTTTGTTAAAAATAAAAAGTGCATAACATATTATAACTAATAAGCTTAAGTGGGACTATTCTTCATCAAGATCGTTATGGTGAGGTGAAAATTTGGTTTGGTCTTAAATGAAGTGGTGTACTATGAAGTTTATCTTGTCATCGAGTACATCTATCTTTCCACTTAGGATTTTCTATAGGTATATGGTTATGAGTATGTGAGGAGAGTCATCTGAGCTCTCTATTTTTATATGGGTGTTTCCTAAGTTATGGCTTTCCTTTTATTTTTGTCTAATGGTGTCTTTTTAATGATTTTTCCATCTTTTAATTCATAATACATTAAGGGTAAGACATAGTTTTCTGTTACAATTGATCTCTACTTAAATTCTCTTTCATCTTCAAAGTTGTACCATGTTTCTTCTTGGATTTTTGCGATCATATTTTCATATGGAATGTGTGTCCCTTTAACCTATTTTATAACATGTAGTTAATTACTTGTTAGGCCCAATATATCTTGACTTTGTTTTCTATTAACCAAATTATTTCTACATCAGTTTGGGTTAGGAGACCAAATTTTCCTTATTTAGGAAAGAGGATGTGAGTCATCACATAGTGAGTCATTCTAATTTCATGGAGAACGCATCCAGAAATGATATGATAAGGTATGTGTGGTAATATCTTTATCCTCAAAGAGGATGCAATAATGAGTTATTTGTACTTATTTTCTTTGTCTCCGAGTTCGGCGAGTCTGCCTTCGTGAAGAAGATCTAGTAACTTTCCAAATTATTTCACTAAAATATTTATTTGTCATTTTCTTACTTCACTTTGAAGTATTCCATCAATGAAATATAGGTTTGAAAATAACATCTTTACAATGGAGGTATAGATTATTTTCTAGGGTGTACATAAAAAGTTTATGAGGTTGAGTTCTTCAAAGTTTTTGAAGAAGTTGCATTCTTTGAAATCTTTTGGAGCTATGTTATGAATTCTCATGACGGTACAATAGGCAAAGTGTTTGAAATACATAATTTCTTGTTGTTTGGCTGTGAAATCATCAATGATAGGGTTAATGGTGAAGCTTAACCTTCTAGGGTTCGTGATGATTTTGCAAGAGTAGTCTCACAACAAGAAAGAAAATAAGAATGAGATGTAAGAAGAGTGAGAGTGAGGTACATATTTATAGTGTTCCTTTTGAAGGCTTTGAGCGTAAGGAATAAGAGATTTTTATATGCAGTTTGTGTTGTCTAAAAATCATATCCAGATTCTCTTGTTGAGTCTTCTAATCAATTAAATTGACCTTTAATCGATTATATTCTTTAATGTTTCTGATTTTGGTGAGATCTTCATAAATGTTGAAATTTGATTTACTTGGCGCGCAAGGTGTGCTTGGATTTGATCTGAAAATACATCTGCCAGGATTTTCCAATCAGTTAGAAATATGTGATAATCAATTAGGACCTCATATTTCAGCCTTCTTGGTGCTTGTTGATCCTCGTGGTTGATTTTCCATCCTTATGTAATCCAATTTGTCATTATTTGCATCTTTAAATATGGAACACTAAAAATACTCATTTTTATGGATTAGAAATATTTTAATTTAGATGAGCAAATTAATAAAATAATTATTTCAAAGGTTTAATCATATTTTCCTGTTCATTTCAACATTAAACTAATTTTACTTCCTTTATCAAGAGTTATTGATAAATATTTCTCGGAAGTGAAGACACCACATGGTGTATCCTTCTCCACACATTGTTGGATGCGAGAGTTGGTAAATCCACAAAATGGATAAGTCCATTACAACCTTATTCATTCAAATGATCATTTGAGATCGTCAATTTAGAGATACTCTCAAATATATTTCTTTGATCATAATGGTTGACATTTTCCATCATCGTTCATCTTCAAGATCAAAGAATTCCATCATGTATACTTCCTAGATTATATTGATGCTTTATACAACTTCTTAAAATATTCATTTACACTTCAAGTTGTAGAGCATTCCTATAAAACACTTAAGGTTTCACCTTTGGTGCCCATATCATCTTCTTGGGCCCAGGTGCATTAATCATCGAAGATCTAAGGTGATTGATTACCTTTAGATCTTTTCAGTTTATTGGAAGATGATTCTTTCATGTTTCTCCATGAGGTTTTTTCTCCTCTTATTTGTTTAGATGTTGAAGAAACTTCTGAATCTCCTTTTTTCGTTCTTTGAATAAGAGGATCCTTCATCTAATGTTGATCGTTCAACGATTGAGTATGTTCTTTTAACGCATTGAACCAGAGTTGTATGATATGGGTGAGATGAGGATGGTGATTCCTTAGTTTGGATTTGTTCATCTTTAAGTAGTTAAATCAACTCGTTTATTTTCTCAATCATTTTCTTCTTTCTTAATTTTTCCTGTAATTTAAGAAGGTTCTCATCAATAGATTTAAGAATTAATTAACTTTCCAATTCTTAATTCTAAGATAATTGTTAGTGAAATAGTTTCCAAATAATATTCCTATATTTCTATAAATATAAGAGCATCCAACACTAGTGTCTACATGTTCTTCGCCTCGTGTGTTCATCTTCTCTAGTTTGATACTCGAAGAAACTCCATATATCTTTTCTAAAGTATTCCACATTTCCTTGGCAGTTTTACAATGACGGATAGAGATAAAAGTATTATCATATAAATACATTATTATAAAATTATTGATTTTAGGATATATATTTATCTTTCTCATTTCTTCATCGGTCCAAAGAGAATAGGGTTTTTCCATTACTTCATCATCTATTTGATGAGAAGGGTAAACAAAACCTTTTACAATTATTTCCCATAATTTATAATCTAAGATTTCAAGTAAAAGTTTGAATCTAGCTTTCCAATTATAAAAATTTCTATTTGCAAAAGTAGCAGTGTATTTAAAAAGGATCATGTGTAGGAAGTCATCTTCCTCTTGAGACAATTAGTCCTTAAACAGAAGTTAGACTTTGATGCCACTTGTTGGACTTGAGACTTCATACAGGAGAGGGATGGTCAATTTTATGGTTTGGAAAAACTTGGTTTTGAAAACTTTTGTCAAGTTAAAACATTTGGAAACTTTTGGAAAGTTAAAACATTTTAAAAGTAAATAGTTAAGGGAAGAAGAAGAACACATAAAATTATAAAGGTTCAGTTAAATCAAAAGGACGTACTCTTCTCCCTAAGACTTGGTCTTGCTACTTTCCAATAATACTTGAGAGCTTTTAGTAGAAAATAATGGTTAATTTTCAACCAAATATTACAAGATAATAAATATGGGCACTTGCATCTTTTGTTCAATATAATGTTGAGAGTGAAGTTGTAACACCCCCTAATTTTCCACATAAATATATTGCACAATCAGAGTAAAATAGAATGCATATAAAGAGGGCATTACATATTTTTGTTTTAAATTAAAACAATATATACTGGTCATAATCATAACACATATTTGAATCTCATGCTTTAAAACAAATCATGCATTTCACAGTGGATCATTTAATGTTCATAGATACTATCAATGGTTACATCCCATACTATAACCAACAGATGAAAAAGCAATAAATTCATAACATAATCAAGTCATCATAATTCATACATCGACACTAAGACCACATCAACATAGTATCTCAATCATACAAATCAAAATATATGAGAATACATAACAAATCTCATCAAAGCAGAAATCCAGATAAATCCTGTGTTATATGACCAGAGCAGTGACTCCACTACCTAGTATAGGATAACTATCTAAACTCCTGAACTAGTCTCGTGTGAAGCATCGCTATCCTTGGAACCTACACGTTACCCACATAGAGGCAACATCACAACAGAAGGGTGAGAATTCACATATATATAATTGGAAGAAATATAGAAATAACATATATTCAATAATTCCACACACTTCAAGTGATATTCCAAAATAACATATTCACATTTATCACAAATAGCATAAATGTCATCAATCCAAACAATTTAATTATTTATATAATAAAATACTACAATTCTAATGCACACAATACATATTCATCAATGACTCATGAGACAATAATGCAATGTGACTCAATATGCATGTGGTACCATTGGGAACAAGTTGTTCACCTCGCTTCCAATTCATTATCTTAGAATCAAAGCCACGCTTCTGATCCGGACAAGACCCAAGCCATGCTACTTATCCATTCAAGGATCAAGGAAAATGTGAACCCAAAGTTTCAACGCTACTTATCCATTCAAGGATCGAGCCAAATGTGAACCCAAAGTTTCACTGCTACTTATTCATTCAAGAATCGAGCCAATTGTGAACCCAAAGTTTCACCACCTCAATTTTTAAGGTCAACCATGTATATAGGTGCAGTTCAACAACATCATATGCAAATAAAGATTATCCACCAACCTCAATTATCCAAGCATATTGTTGTACCCCAAAATTTACCCTTTTCTTTCCCGTATTTCTGGCTTATAATTTGATTGCATAAACATACATGTAGTCGCATACATAGCATTGATCATGGGGCTACCAAATTCAAGGAATCCCAAGTGGTGAAATAAAATGCGCGTTTCGGTTGTCTCAGATCACTTTGGAGGTTGTTCCGCCAAACAAAAAGAATTTATTCGCTTGTTTCTCAATAAAGTGAATTTTGGGTTTTCGGCGCGTTTTGGGCACTCGAGAAGGCGTATCTCTCAGCTCGTCGGGTATTTTCTAATGATTTTTGACTGGAGATTACCTCTCACTATTATCTACAACTTTTTTTTGAAAGTCGGAAGCAGATCTCGTGAGGGAGGTCCCCAAGAAATCGACTTTTCCAGTGGATTAAACTGAATTTTAGTGCTGAACCGTGCATTCTTCCCACTAAATAGTTCATATCTCCTAGCTGGAAAATCAAAACCAAGCGGGACCGATTTCTAAAATTCCGTATCGAAGCCTTCTGCAACTCTCATTTGCAATGTAAGAGTTGATTCCTCACTAATTAATACCAGAAGTTTATTCTTTGGAGTTGATTTTGAGTTGAACCACACAATTTTCATCTGATACGCGAACTTCGAAAAATCATATCTCGCTCGATTTTTATCGAAACAAGGTGGGATCAGTGCCAAATATTCACAATTTTCATTAGCTTCGATTGTCCCAAAAATACTCATTTGCATATTTTAATCAGAAGGTCCTCGTTCGAGGCATTTTCTCCGAAGAGCGCATTGAGAATTCTGCATGTGTCAGTAGCCTGAAAACTACGCTGAAACTTCAAAAATTCCTATCGCCTCGACCTTTCACCCGATTGAGTCGAAATTTTTAGTCTCTCAAGCGAAATCGCATTCCGGACACTTTTCGTTTACATTCCGACTTCAAATTCCGTATGGATTTGGCTGTTTTGGATTAATTACAAAAATTATTTGGATAATCATGATTTGGGCTTGATTATGGATATAAGACACTCTTAGGCCCAACTCCTAAAACTATAAATAGATTTTTGCCTTCACAATTTGTGGGAGGAAAATCATTTGCTTAATTTTCACCACAAATCATACCCCAATTCTCTCAACACAAAGTTCAAGAACAAAATCAAACTTCAACTTTCCCTCAAGCAACCACCACAGGCCGCCACCGGACCTCATGTCTGACAACTGTCACCGCCGCAGACTGTGACACCCCAAATTAATTCAAGTATTAAATAATTAGGAATTTAATTATTAATTTAATTAAAGGCTTAATTAATAATATTTTTGGATTAAATAGATTAATTAATTATTTAATTAAAAAGGAAGGTTGGGGGTGTAAGGTTGAATTGGAGGTGTGTGGAGTAAAAAGCTCTACTAAATAATAACTAATTTATTTCTATTATTTGGCAACAAAAAAAAGGAATATAAAAAGGAAAAGAAGGTTATTTGGAAAAGTCATTATACGTGAGATTGGAGAAGAGAAGAGAAAAGAGGAAAAGCCAAACGCTGGGAAATTCGAAGAATCATCGCGAGGTAAGGGGTGATTTCATTCAGTTATGATGCCTTATGGGTTTTGGGATACAATTGAATGGTTGGGTATGTTAGGAAACTTGAGTTAGAGAATCTAGGTTTGTAGGATTATCCCTAATTGTGTCGGATTATATGAATTAGAACCATTGGTAATGATATGGAATTATTGGAGATGATTCGTATGGGAATGAAAAGGAATGAATTGGGATACATGGTGCTGTCAAAAACTGGGATTTTTGGTACTGCAGGTCGCAGGAACCGGTTCCCATGTGGGAGGAACCGGGTTCCTGGCACAAAACAATAGGGAGAAGCATTCTGGGCCCAAGTATGGGTGATCCGGGTTCCCCATACAAAATTCCAGGGCGCGTGTTTTTAAAAAATGTGGGAACCGGGTTCTCCCAGGGAGGAACCGGTTACCACTGTGTTGAACTTCAAAATACTTTAAACTTTAAAAATTCATATTTTCCAAACCGTAACTCCGATTCGAGTGCCGTTTTCGGCAGTATTTCTTATATTAAAAATACTATCTTATAAAATGAGAAAAATATTATTTTATGGAAATTATTTTAAAAAGAGTCGAACTCCCAATTTTTGAAAACTTTGGTAGTTTAAAGACGATGGAGAATGAGTTGTAAGTTATTCTGATTTAGTGAATAAGAACTAATACTTTTATGTTGTGCCTGCTATTCATTATGATTGAATTATTACCATGTGATATATTGGTGTTGGCATTATGTGGAATTATGTTGTGATCATATTCCGTTGATTTGATGTTGCATGTTTTTATGGTGCATGCATAAGCATTGTTATTGGTTCATTCCCATTGTGCGGAATTGAGCTTGCAGGGCCAATAAACTTACCAAATGTGTAGAGGTAGTGAGGCTAGATTCTTGACCCAGTGGTTATGGGCGAATCATTGATTGACGTTGTTTCCGATGTGTAATGGAACAGGGTGTGGACTTGGTTCACGTTTGGTACCACATGCATAGAGTCTGCATTGCATATGGTATTGTAACATGCTAGGATGGTTTCCAGTGTTGCAATTTCTATTGATTGTTATATTTGCATAATGAATTGTGTGCAATGCCTTTGTGAACTGAACTATGATTATGCTAAAGATAGTGGACTAACGCCTTGAATTGTTCCGTTGTATTTTAAAACGTATAATGCATTATATATTGGATAGAGATCTCACCCTTACTTTAATGATTTCAGATTAAAGTTAGCAGCTCAGGAGTCGGCGAGGATGGCTTATAGAGCTGTGTCATATTTTATCCGCGTGTGTCAGTGTCATGCTTTGATAGTTGTAGCACTGGGGGAAACGTTTGGATGATGAGTTTTGTTATACTCCATTGTTTTAATTTATGTTGGGAATACTTATGATTTGAAGTCATTCCAGATTTGGAATACTTTCCGTTGTGTAGAACATGATGTTGACTTTGAGTATTCTATTTTAATAAATTCCTTCAGTTAAGCATGATTACTGATTGAAGTTTGAGGCTTTGTATTTAATTTAAAATTTTAATTGTGACATCCCTTGTTTTCGTGTTAACTCTGATTTTAATTAACGTATTCGCGGGGTATTCTAGAAGGGGTGTTAAAATAGTGGTATCAGAGCATTGTCGGTCTTGTCTTAGTGTCGTTAATCCCTTTAGTATGCGACTAGTGTAAGGTAACACTGTCGATACTCGTGTTCTAATGTGATTGTTTTGTAATGTTACAGAACAATGGCTGGAAGAGGTAACGGAAGAGACGATGTTGCTATTGCTGAAGCTTTGGGAATGTTAGTTGGAGTGCTCGGAGGGAATCATCAGGGAGCTGGTATTGGTGCTGACAGACAATTGGGGAATTTTCAAAGGAATAACCCTCTGTTGTTCAAGGGCACACATGATCCCGAAGGTGCTCAGAAGTGGTTGAAAGAGATCGAAAGGATCTTCAGAGTGATTGATTGTGCTGAGGAGCTGAAGGTGAGGTATGGTACTCACATGCTGGCAGAGGAAGCTGATGACTAGTGGGTTGCTACCAGAACTGAAATGGAAGAAGATGGCATTGCATTGACTTGGGCTGTGTTCAAGAGAGCTTTTCTGAGGAGATACTTTCCTGAAGATATTCGAGGCAAGAAGGAGATTGAGTTTCTGGAGCTCAAGCAAGGCAACAAGTCTGTGAGTGAGTATGCTTCAAAATTTACTGAATTGGCGAAGTATTATGCTTATTACACTAACGATGCAGATGGAGAATTTTCCAAATGTATAAAGTTTGAGAATGGTCTTCGTGATGAGATCAAGCAGGGTATCAGGTATCAGCGCATTAGGAGATTTTCTGATTTAGTGGACTGTAGTAGGATTCTAGAAGAGGATCTTGCTAGTACTAAGTCGAATGCTCAGGGATATGTTGATCGTAAAGGAAAGAAACAGATGGATCGTGGTAGACCCTATGATAAGAGTAATCAGAAATCTGGTGGTTGGAGGAAGCCTAATGGGGGAGATTCTGGTTCTTCCATCAAGTGCTACAGGTGTGGTGAAATGGGGCACCGAGCTACTGAATGCAAGAATGATGTAAAGAAGTGCAACAACTGTGGAAGGGTTGGTCATGTGGTTGCTGAATGCAGATCTAGAAAGATAACTTGCTACAACTGTGGCGAAGAGGGTCATACTCGTCCGCAGTGCGCTAAGCCTAAGAAAGAGCAAACTGGTGGGAAGGTGTTCGCTTTGTCAGGATCAGAGACTAAGCCAGATGATCGGTTGATTAAAGGTACATGTTTTATTAATGGCATACCTTTAATTGCGATTATTGATATTGGAGCGACACATTCTTTTATTGCTTTGGATTGTGCTAAAAGATTGAATTTGGAAATTTCTAATATGGATGGAAGTATGGTTATTGACACTCTTGCGTCGGGTTCAGTGACTACTTCATATGTTTGTAGGAATTGTCCTATTGTGATTTTTGGTAGAGGTTTCGGTATGGATTTAGTGTGCCTACCTTTAGAACAACTTGATATTATCCTTGGAATGATCTGGTTGGTATTCAACCAGGTTCATATCAATTGTTTTGAGAAGACGGTCATATTTTCTGAAGAAGCTAAAGTTGAAGATGTGATTATGTCAGTTAAGCAGATGAATTCAGCGGTTAAAGATGGTGTTGTGGTGTTTATGTTGTATTCTTCGACGGAGGTGAAAGGAAAAGCTAAGAGTGATGAATTACCTGTTGTGGATGAATTTCCAAAAGTGTTTCCGGAAGATGTTAGTGAATTGCCACCTGAGAGAGAAGTGGAGTTTGCTATAGATTTAATTCCTAGAACTAGTCCGGTGTCGATGGCGCCTTATTGCATGTCGGTATCTGAGTTATCTGAGTTATCTGAGTTGAAGAAACAGTTGGAAGAATTACTTGAAAAGAAGTTTATTTGGCCTAGTGTTTCGCCGTGGGGTGCTCCTGTGTTGTTGGTTAAGAAGAAGGAAGGTACAATGAGACTGTGTGTTGATTACAGGCAGTTGAATAAAGTGATGATCAAGAATCGGCATCCATTGCCGAGGATTGATGATTTTATGGATCAGTTAGTTGGAGCTTGTGTATTTAGTAAGATTGATCTGAGGTCTGGATATCATCAGATTCGCGTGAAGACGGAAGATATTCAGAAAACTGCATTTAGAACGAGGTATGGACATTATGAGTATTCTGTTATGCCGTTTGGAGTTACTAATGCACCTGGTGTTTTTATGGAGTATATGAACATGATATTTCATCCGTATCTTGATAAGTTTGTGGTGGTGTTCATTGATGACATTTTGATCTATTCAAAGAATGATGAAGAGCATGTAAAACATCTCAGAGTTGTATTGGAATTATTGAAAGAAAAGAAGTTGTATGCGAAGTTGTCTAAGTGTGAATTCTGGTTGAGTGAAGTAAGTTTTCTTGGTCATGTGATTTCCAAGAATGGAATTGCTGTTGATCCTGTCATACCCCAATTTTTGACCTAATATACCACCTCACATTTTCATCATTGCATAACTAACAGTTCAGAACAGAATTAATCGGGTGTAGCATTCACAGGTCAAAATTAGGGTTTCATCAAATTTTCATCTGATTCAAGAGGCAACCAATTAGGGTTTGAGTTTTACTCACCTCATTTGATCTATCTTGATCAAATCATCAACCTCTGATCATCAGATACCCAACTTTTCTCTTTAATCAATCGAGGATCGACCAATTAGGGTTTTGGTCGAGCATGAGTATTCTCTGATTTTTTGAGCAAGGAATGACTTTTTTGGTTAGAGATTGGTCATTATATCTTAGATACAACATGTTGACCTAATTTCTGGATTCAAAACATCACAAAAGTTCACAGACTTCATCAGTCAATTTCTGAAACATCTGATGAAATTTCATCTGCACAGAAAAGTCAAACTTTGACTTTTGGCAATTTTTTCAAAACAAAACTTTTTCAATCATCAAAATACTTCAAATGATCCATCTTGATCATAAAAAATCAAAGAATTTGGAAAAGTCAACAAAAAGTCAAAATTTCCAACACTTAGAAAAAATTTCAAGTGTTGAAATTTTGTACTTTTTTCAAACTTCATGGCATTTTTTCACATAGTTCCACTTTGATTTGGAAAAAACTCAAAACATGAAAGTTGTAGCTCTTGAAACAAGCTTTCCAAAATATCCAGGAACTCTCAAATCCATGGAGTCTAGCTACACTTTTGAAATTGAAACATAAGGCTCCATAACCATGGATTTCAAGTTCAAAACTTCACAATTATAGGTCATTTTTGGATTTCTTCTTCTAGAACACATGCCACCTTGCCAAATTGGGATAAGAACTGATAAAAATCAGTGAGAAGTAATTATGACAATTTTGGATCAAGTTGAATATTTTCACACATGGTTAAAAAAGGAAGTTTCCTCTTAAGGCAAAATGACTTCCTTGCCCTCTAAGGCAAGTTTGATTTACCAAAAGCCATTCTTTTTGCCTAACATTTCAGAAACCTTGACCTATAAATAGAGGTATCATTTTCAAGTTGAAACTACACCAAAGCCATGCAAGTACATGCTTTCTCTTTACTTTCTTAAAATTCAAGTAACTTATGTCAATTTGTGAAAACTTGCAATTTTGAAAACTTGTGAAAACCATGAAGAATTTAGGTGTCTAACATATCCTATAATCAATATCTAACATGTTTGAAACATAAGATCAACATAAGCAAAGCTAAAAAACAGTTTTCACATCTCATGTCATTATGCTTGCCAAAACTGCCTTAAGAGTCGAATTCATAGTTTGGCTTGAGCTATTGATTTTCTGATCATCCAAACACCATCCATATACATCATAGACATGATGCAGATCATAAACAACAAGCTGTAACACCTCTAACCCAGAATTCGAGTTTCCATTTTGAGCTTATGCAGGTCGACTTGGGTAGAGAGTTCCAGAGCATTTCAGAGCAAGCAGGGTGATCATACACCTTCCACATAGGCCGCTGGTGCTCAAACAATCCTCAAACAACAACTGGAAGCACTCAAATCCAGAATTCGATTCCAGCTTCAACAGGTAAGAGCTCGAACTTCAAATCCATGATTCTTTGATTCATTTTGAAAAAACTCCTGGCCATTTATTTTCTGCACCACTCACGATCATTAACCCTCAATCAATTGGAAAAATCATCAACCATACACGATTTCAATTAAGATTTTCAGTTTTAGGGTTCTTCGTGTTCTTGAGAAATTCAATCATGATAGGCTTAAAATAAATGAAATTAAACAACATAATCATGTTCCTGGGCTCAAAACGAACAAGTTTGATGTTTACTTCGTTCAATTTCATCAAGAAACAAGGATTTTAGGATGGATTGAAGATTGAAGGAGGAAGATGAACACTGCGCGCGTTTTTTCAAATTCAAATATCTGTTTTAAAATATAATTTCATTGTTTGATTTCAATACACGGATGTATTGTTGCCAGCTCACTCTTAAGTCTTTGTGCCACGTATCCACCCATCAGGTCCTGGGTTCAAGCCTCCCATGGACCAAATTTTTTCAAACTTTTCATTTTTTCTTCATATTTCTTACAAACTTTAACATTTTTTTTAACCAATCAAAACTCCTCATTTTGAGGTGATTTTTTGTACACTTGTCAATAAATACATCTATTTTATGATAGTGCAAAAATTTTCAGAAAAAACTTTCATCTGATTATATTTTAATCGAGCCGAAAACGGTACTTTGAGCACTTTTCAAAACCACTTTAAAAGGTGATTTTTTCAAGCTTTCGAATCCCGATTCTTTTCAAAAATTTTCATAAGTAAACTTTACATTTCAAAAACATTTTCAAAACCATTTCTTCAAAACTTTTTTCATCAAACTTACATCTTTTTACTATGATCGATCCGATTTAAACGATAAAACCGATTCGTTTTCTCTCGAATTTCTTAATCGATCATGGGCCTCCCTCACGGTGTAAGTCCCAAAACATTCTTTTTATGTGCATATATTTCCTTGTACATATTCATTTCTTTTATGTACACATCTTTTTACCTGTACATAATACAGACAAACTTCTTCCGTTTGTTTTCATTTTACACTGAATACCATTGGTATTGAAAGGAGCATTATTCCCGGTGAAACTGCTTTTAAACCAATGGGCCTCCCTTACGGTGTAAGTCCCAACATTCTTTTATGTACATAATTATTTCTTTGTACATATCAAATTCTTTTTCATATACATACAAATTTTTACCTGTACATAATACAGATACTTTTTACTCAAACACAGATAAACTTCGGTCGTTTGTTTCCGTTTCGTCTGTATATACACTGAATACCATTGGTATTGAAAGGAGCATTATTCCTTGTGAAACTGCTTTTAAACCAATGGGCCACCCTTATGGTGTAAGTCCCAACTCTCCTATGTACATCCATCCCTCTCTGTACATAAATACTCGTTCGTGTGCATATTTACATCCTTGTACACAATTCAAACTTGTAAATAATCAAGTTGCGCTCGTTTTAAACGTTCGTTTCACAGACACTTGTTTATATTTACTTCATAAACTCTTGTAAATAAGCATCATGCATTGTTTATATTTCCTTCATAAAATCCTGTGAATACATATCACACACACACACTTGTTTATACAACTGTCTAGTTATAACATAACAACTAGTCTAACCAGTAGGTTCCCCACAGTTTAGCCTCCTCTTGGGCTTTATACAAGATAACTCTCCCCACAGAGTTCAGCCTCCTCTTAGGATTCATATAAGAAAACTCATTCATCTGAGTTTAGCCTCCGCTTAGGCTTCATATAAGACAACACTCCCCTGTTGAGTCAGCCTCCTCTTGGGCTTCGTTCAAAAGAACTCCTCATTGAGTTTAGCCTTCTCTTGGGCATTATACAATGAAAGAGACCGAGAAATCTCTTAACAGCCTCCTATTGGGCTTCCAATACAAAGAATCACCCGCGTTAGGATAGAACCCTGAGAGTATAATTTCCCGGTGAAATTGCTCTTAATTCCAAAAGGATGGTTTCCCGGTGAAATCCCTTTTAAAGCCAAAGCCAGCCATACCCTATAGCTTCCTCTTGAGCTTCATACAAGGACCCTCGATGACCCTCGATGACCCTCGGAATGCCTCCTCTTGGGCTTACAATACAAGGACCCATGGGCTTCTTAAAAGCATCCCCTAATCCAATCAATTTCTCCTCGAGATTTAGACATCTATCATCTCTATGGAAGAAGTATCTCATCTATTACATCACATACAGTCAAAAACTTTTCAAACTCTTTTCAAACAAAAACATCTCTTAATTGTAAGTGGTAACGCTTGTACACTCAAGCAAAACACCCAATACTTATAGTTAAAAGATTCAATCATCTTTTTCAAACATCTTTCTTAAACATGTAAGTGGTAACGCTTGTACACTCAAGCAAAACACCTATAACTTACGATGAAAGATTTTTATCAATCAAACTTTTCAAAATGTATGTGATGAAATAGATTAGATACATTTTTCATTAAGATGACATTTGTCTGTCTCTTACTAACATCCCGTTGCTTTCCACTAGCATAAGTGGGAACTACGATTGCTCTGACTTTCTCAACATCCTTTTGAGAATACGTAGGCACAAGGTCTCATCCTTGGCGAGCAAGTTTCTTTCTCTCTCAAACTAAACAAACCATAGATCCCTGTAGATCCGAGCTACAAATGCTCTGATTCCCACTAGGGGATATGTATGCAGAAGATCCACAGATCTTTGCGAGCACAATAATAACAAAACATTAGGATCCCACATAATTTATCCTTCTTAAAATCCCAAAGGAGAAACTTTCCCAATCATAGAAATAACAATTAAAACACACAAACATATCAAACATATTCATATATAAAGTTATAGATAACTATATATATTTAGGGTGCTCCATCTATTCCCTTTATATAACAAACCCCTTACTCAGAATCTCCCCAATGCGTTACGTCTAGTTTGCGCTAGTCGTTACGCATATCAAAATCAATTAAGGGTATTAACAACTTTCCCCTTTTTCATAATCATTAAATCATCTTTTCTTGTGTTGAAAATAATAAAGCTTGATGCTCGCGACATCTTTATAAACAAATCAAAAGAGTAAATTGTTTCGAGTTAGAGAATCTGAATTCATATTCGATTCCCTAGCGCGACACTTTTTAACGTAAACAGATCCTACGAAGGTAGAAGCAGTATCTCAGTGGGAAGCGCCGGAGAATGCTTCTGAAATCTATAGTTTTCTTGGTCTTGCAGGTTACTACAGAAAATTCATTGAAGGATTTTCGAAGTTAGCTTTGTCGTTGACTAAGTTGACAAGAAAGGGTCAAGCGTTTGTTTGGGATCCTGGTTGTGAGAAAGGATTCCAAGAGTTGAAGAGGAGGTTGACTAGTGCTCCGATTCTGATTTTGCCGAATCCGGCAGAATCTTTTGTTGTGTATTGTGATGCGTCTTTGATGGGATTAGGTGGTGTTTTGATGCAAGATAAGCAGTTTGTGGCTTATGCTTCAAGACAATTGAAGGTTCATTAAAGGAATTATCCGACTCATGATTTAGAATTGGCAGCAGTAGTATTTGTTTTGAAATTGTGGAGGCATTATCTGTATGGTTCTCGATTTGAGGTATTCAGTGATCATAAGAGCCTGAAGTATCTCTTTGATTAGAAAGAGCTGAATGTGAGGCAGAGAAGATGGTTAGAATTTCTCAAGGATTATGATTTTGGTTTGAATTACCATCCTGGTAAGGCAAACGTTGTTGCAGATGCATTAAACAGGAAGTCCTTGTATATGTCAATGTTGATGTTCGTGAATTGGAGTTAGTGGAGCAATTCAGAGATTTGAGTTTGGTATGTGAAACTACTCCGGATAGTGTGAAATTGGGTATGTTGAAGCTGACTAGTGGTATTCTGGAAGAAATTCGAAATGGACAGAAATCTGATGTTGGTTTGGTGGATAAGTTGACATTGATCAACCAAGGTCAAGGAGGTGAATTCCGAATTGACGAGAATGGCGTTATGAGATTTGGTGATAGAGTGTGTGTTCCGGATGTCGCTGAGATTAGAAAGAGTATTTTGGAAGAAGGACATCATAGTGGGTTGAGTATTCATCCCGGTGCTACTAAGATGTATCATGACTTGAAAAAGTTATTTTGGTGGCCTGGAATGAAAAAGGAAATTGCTGAGTTTGTGTATGCGTGTTTGGTTTGTCAGAAATCAAAGATTGAGCATCAGAAGCCGTCAGGATTGATGGAACCGTTGTTTGTTCCAGAGTGGAAATGGGATGGCATTTCTATGGATTTTGTATCTGGTTTTCTAAGGACAGCGAAGAATTGTGATTCTATCTGGGTTATTGTTGATCGGTTGACAAAATCTGCTCACTTCATTCCGATAAGAATGGATTATCCTATGGAGAAGTTGACAGAGTTGTATGTGGAGAAAATCATAAGTTTGCATGGTATTCCTTCTAGCATTGTGTCGGATAGAGATCCGAGATTTACGTCCAAGTTTTAGACAGGGTTGCAAGAACCTTTAGGTACTAAGTTGAGATTGAGTTCCGCTTATCATCCGCAGACAGATGGTCAGACGGAGAGAACAATTCAGTCGTTAGAGGATTTGCTGCAAGCTTGTGTGTTGGAGAAAGGTGGAGCTTGGGATAATTATCTACCATTGATTGAGTTTTACCTACAACAATAGTTTCATTTGAGTATTGGTATGGCTCTGTTTGAGGCATTGTATGGTAGGAGGTGTCGGACACTGTTATGTTGGTACGAATCTGGAGAAAATGTTGTGATTGGACCAGAGATTGTCCAGCAGACTTTAGAAAAGATCAAGACGATTAAGGAGAAGATGAGAGCTTCTCAGAGTCGTCAGAAGATTTATCATGATAAGAGTAGGAAAGATCTTGAGTTTAGTGAAGGAGAACATGTGTTTATGCGAGTTACTCCGATGATTGGTATTGGTCGAGCCTTGAAGTCAAAGAAGTTAACTCCGCGCTTTATTGGTCCGTATCAGACTACCAAGAAGGTTCGAAGAGTTGCTTATCAGGTTGCTTTACCACCGTCACTTGCGAATTTGCATGATGTTTTCCATGTATCTCAGTTGAGGAAGTACATTTCTGATTCGTCTCATGAGATTCAGGTAGATGATATACAGATGCGGGATAATTTGACTGTTGAAGCATTACCTGCGAGAATTGAGGATCGGAAAGCGAAGCAATTGCGTGGTAAGGAGATGGCATTGGTGAGAGTAGCTTGGGGAGGACCAGCAGGAGGAAATGTAACTTGGGAACTGGAGAGCCAGATGAAGGACTTGTATCCCGAACTTTTCGTCTAAGGTATGTTTTCAAGGACGAAAACTCTTTTTAGTAGGGGAGAGTTGTGACACCCCAAATTAATTCAACTATTAAATAATTAGGAATTTAATTATTAATTTAATTAAAGGCTTAATTAATAATAATTTTGGATTAAATGGATTAATTAATTATTTAATTAAAAAGGAAGGTTGGGGGTGTAAGGTTGAATTGGAGGTGTGTGGAGTAAAAAGCTCTACTAAATAATAATTAATTTATTTCTATTATTTGGCAACAAAAAAAAGGGAATATAAAAAGGAAAAGAAGGAAAAGAAGGTTATTTGGAAAAGTCATTATACGTGAGATTGGAGAAGAGAAGAGAAAAGAGGAAAAGCCAAACGCCGGGAAATTCGAAGAATCATCGCGAGGTAAGGGGTGATTTCATTCAGTTATGATGTCTTATGTGTTTTGGGATACAATTGAATGGTTGGGTATGTTAGCAAAATTGAGTTAGAGAATCTAGGTTTGTAGGATTATCCCTAATTGTGTCGGATTATATGAATTGGAACCATTGGTAATGATATAGAATTATTGGAGATGATGAAATTATGATATGTGTTGTGTATTGGCTGGATTTTGGTGTTTTGATTTCATTAATACGTATGGGAATGAAAAGGAATGAATTAGGATACATGATGCTGTCAAAAATTGGGATTTTTGGTACTGCGGGTCGCAGGAACCGGTTCCCATGTGGGAGGAACCGGGTTCCTGGCACAAAACAACAGGGAGAAGCATTCTGGGCTTCTGGGAACCGGTTACTCCTGGGGAGGAACCGGGTTCCCAGTTCAAATTTTCAAAATAAAACCATTTTTCAACGTGGGAACCGGTTCCCAGTATGGGTGATCCGGGTTTCCCATACAAAATTCTAGGGGGCGTGTTTTTGAAAAATGTGGGAACCGGGCTCTCCCAGGGAGGAACCGGTTACCACTATGTTGAACTTCAAAATACTTAAAACTTTAAAAATTCATATTTTCCAAACCGTAACTCCGATTCGAGTGCCGTTTTCAGCAGTATTTCTTAAATTAAAAATACTATCTTATAAAATGAGTAAAATATTATTTTATGGAAATTATTTTAAAAAGAGTCGAACTCCCGATTTTTGAAAACTTTGGTAGTTTAAAGACGATGGAGAATGAGTTGTAAGTTGTTCTGATTTAGTGAATTAGAACTAATACTTTTATGTTGTGCCTGCTATTCATTATGATTGAATTGTTACCATGTGATATATTGGTGTTGGCATTATGTGGAATTATGTTGTGATCATATTCCGTTGATTTGATGTTGCATGCTTTTATGGTGCATGCATAAGCATTGTTATTGATTCATTCCCATTGTGTGGAATTGAGCTTGCAGGGCCAATAAACTTACCAAATGTGTAGAGGTAGTGAGGCTAGATTCTTGACCCAGTGGTTATGGGTGAATCATTGATTGACGCTGTTTCCGATGTGTAATAGAACAGGGTGTGGACTTGGTTCACGTTTGGTACCACATGCATAGAGTCTGCATTGCATATGGGATTGTAACATGCTAGGATGGTTTCCAGTGTTGCAATTTCCATTGATTGTTATATTTGCATAATGAATTGTGTGTAATGCCTTTGTGAACTGAACTATGATTATGCTAAAGATAGTGGACTAATGCCTTGAATTGTTCCGTTGTATTTAAAAACGTATAATGCATTATATATGGGATAGAGATCTAACCCTTACTTTAATGATTTCAGATTAAAGTTAGCAGCTCAGGAGTCGGTGAGGATGGCTTATAGAGCTGTGTCGTATTTTATCCGCGTGTGTCAGTGTCATGCTCTGATAGTTGTAGCACTGGGGGTAACATTTGGATGATGAGTTTTGTCATACTCCATTGTTTTAATTTATGTTGGGAATACTTATGATTTGAAGTCATTCCGGTTTTGAAATACTTTCCGTTGTGTAGAACATGATGTTGACTTTGAGTATTCTATTTTAATAAATTCCTTCAGTTAAGCATGATTACTGATTGAAGTTTGAGGCTTTGTATTTAATTTAAAATTTTAATTGTGACATCCCTTTTTTTCGTGTTAACTCTGATTTTAATTAACGTATTCGTGGGGTATTCTAGAAGGGGTGTTACACAGATCGCAAGAGCTGATTCCTCACCAATCAATACTAGAATTGTATTCTTTGGAGTTGATTTTGAGCTGAACCGAGTAATTTTCATCTGATACGCGAAATTTGAAAAATCATATCTCACTCGATTTTGATTGAAACAAGGTGGGGATAGTGCCAAAATTTCACAAATTTCGTTAGCTTCGATTGTCCCAGAAATATTCATTTGTAGATTTTGATCAGAAGGTCCTCGTTCGAGGCATTTTCTCCGAAGAGCGTATTGAGAATTTTGCATGTGTCAGTAGCTTGAAAATTGCGCTGAAACCTCAAAAATTACTATCGCCTCGACCGTTCACCCGATCGAGTCGAAATTTTTATTCACACAAGCGAATAGAACCCATAGCAGGAGTATCAATAATCATATTTCCATGCATATCATACAATTCAAGATTCAACCTCTTAACACAATCCGCAGAAATAAAAGAATGTGTTGCACCAGTATCAATGATAGCAATCAAAGGGTACCATTAATAAAGCACGTACCTCAGATAAGCCTATCCTCAACCGGAGTCTCAACACCATACAATGCAAACACTTTCCCTCTAGCTTGCTCTTTCTTCGGCTTCTCACACTTAGTACTAATGTGTCCTTGCTCACCACAATTGTAACAAGTCGCATCCGCGCCAAACTTGCAATCAACAACTTTGTGACCCACCTTGCCACACCTAAATCACTTTCCAACATCCTTTCCACAATCAGAAGCACGATGCCCTTCCATGCCACACTTGAAGCACTTGATCGGAGTAGAAGATCCTCCTCCACTTGGCTTGTTTCCACCAATAGCTTGATGTTTCCTCTTGTTATCATACGACTCCCCACAAAATTGACCTTTTCCTTTCCTATCATTCACATCCTTATAGTAAGAATCAATCTCCCTACAATCTTCATCATAAATCCTACTATACATATTATCATGCTGGTAAGACAGACATATCTCATCCAATACGATCTCATCTACTATCAACAAGGGGTTAAGGGAGATTAGTTCCTCAATTTGTCAATAGGTAGCCGAAACCATAATGGAGCATAAGCTATCGCTACCCAACTGCAATAGTGTCCTTCATCTGTGCTTATATCAACTCTCTTGCAATCAACGGAACACCGAACCAACACTCCACCTCTGAACAACTCAAAGAAGCGAAAGCTTCTCCCCCACTTGTTTCAAACTCACTCCTGCAAACAAGCGGTAACACACAAGTACCTATAGTGTTTCACACACATATCAAATACAACAAGAATTAAATTAATTAATAACCTGGCCAAATCTGACCGACCATTGCTCTGATACCACTAATGTAACACCCCCTTATTCCCCATATAAATATATTGCACAATCAGAGTAAAATAGAATGCATATCAAGAGGGCATTGCATATTTTTGTTTTAAATTAAAACAATATATACACTGGTCATAATTATAACACATATTTGAATCTCATGCTTTAAAACAAATCATGCATTTCACAACGGATCAATTAATATTCACAGATACTATCAATTGTTACATCCCATACTATAACCAACGAATGAAAAAGCGACGAATTCATAACATAATCAAGTCATCAGAATTCATACATCGGCATCAAGGCCACATAAACATAATATCTCAATCATACAAATCAAAATAGATGAGAATACATAACAAATCTCATCAAAGTAGAAATCCAGATAAATCTCGTGTTACATGACCAGAGCAATGACTCAACTACCTAGTATAGGATAACTAGCTAAACTCCTTAACTAGTCTCATGCGAAGCACCACTATCCTCGAAACATGCACGTTACTCACATAGAGGCAAAATCATAATAGAAGGGTGAGAATTCACATCATTATCTAAATATATATAATTGGAAGCAATATAGAAACAACAACTATTCAATAATTCCACACACTTTAAGTGATATTCCAAAATAACATATTCACATCTATCACAAATAGCATAAATATCATCAATCCAAATAATTCAATTATTCATATAATCAAATACCACAATTCCAATACACATAACATATATTCATCAATGACTCATGAGACAAGAATTCAATGTGACTCAATATGCATGTGGTACCATTTGGAACAATCGTTCACCTCACTTCCGATTCATTATCTTAGAATCAAAGCCACACTTCTGATCCGGACAAAACCCAAGCCATGCTACTTATCCATTTAAGGATCGAGCCAAATGTGAACCCAAAGTTTCACCGCTACTTATTCATTCAAGGATCAAGCCAAATGTGAACCCAAAGTTTCACCGCTACTTATTCATTCAAGAGTCGAGCCAATTGTGAACCCAAAGTTTCACCACCTCAATTTTTAAGGTCAACTATGTATGCATGTGCAATTCAAAACATCATATGTGTAGCAACTCGATTTTCAAAAATCATTTAAATCTCGAAAATTAAGTGAAATCGCCACCTAATTTTATTTGTTCTAAAAAGAACGGGAAAATATAGATAAAACCCACAAAGAACGGATAAGGCGGTCTACGTGACCAAAAATATGGAATCGGGAGTCGGTTATGCAAGGGGAATGTATTAGCACCCCTTACATCCATCGTACTCGATGGGACCCATTTAGTTCTAAGTGTTTGTGTGTGTGTTAAATTGCTAATTTCTAAGTTATGATCGAGAAATAAAGGAGACGAGATTTATTTATTATTATTTTGAGTTTGACACGGTTTCGAAACCGCGTGCCTATGTATTCCCTCGTGCAATGGAAAAGTCAAAACTCCGTAGTTCTTGTTGAAAAGGTTTGAATTGATTGTATTGATTTTAATTGAAATGTTTTTGATCATCGCATACGAGCGGAAAAAAAGATTTGAATGGGTTGAATTGATTTTAGGTGGGTGAAAAAGTACCGAATAATAGGACTAGCATCCTACAATTCAAATACTAGAAACAAGATGAGCTCAATGCCCAACGAGTCGTCTATCATCCAAAAGTTTTTCTTATGAAAGAGTGAAGTGAAACGAAGTTCACGTTATTAAGAATCTTTAAACAATTGGACTAGCATCCAACGATTTAAAGATTCGAAGTTCAACATTTTTTCAACAGGTGTTTAAACAATTAGACTAGCATCCAACGATTTAAGCACTTGAGTTTTTATTATAAAAAAGAAATTTTGAAAATGCACTCGACGTTGGATCGAGGTTTGTAATTCAATTATGAAAGCGTTTTAGAACTCGACGCGTGGAAAAGGATTCGGGTTATGGTTAATTAAGTATATGGACCGTGATGCAAGGTTTGTTGGGTTGGGATAACTATACAATTGTGAATGAGCAAGCGAGGAAAAAGGAATTTATAATGGATAATTTGAACACATGAAAATCAATGTAAAAATTTGGTAATTTAAATAATAAGATTAAACCAATATGTGAAGAAAAATGATTTAAATATAATATAATGATGCATTTAAAACAAAAAAAACAATTAAGATTAATTAGAATTTTATTTTATTTTTAAAGAAAGAAAGAAAAAGACATGAAATGAATATAAATAGACAAAATTACAAAGAAAATGAAAAAAAGAAAATGAAAATATATGGGTTCAAGAGAGAACCGGTTGGATCATCGGGCCGGACCGGTTTAACCCGGGTCCAAACCCTCACCAAAACAACAGACCGGGTAATTGGGTTTAGAACCCTAATTCCCAAATCATTTCGTCCCCTTCCCTCTCGAAACACAGAACGCGAGACAAAAAAAGAAAAGGAAGCCATGGCCGATCCAGGAGGAAGCTTCGTGAACTAACACCCAACCTCCATTGATTCCGGCGTCCTCACAAACCCAAACTTCGAACCAGTTTTTTCGAACAAAAACCCCAACCGGAACGAAGAAGTGTTCTCCGAATCAACAATCTTTGGTTTCAAAGGTTACCAATACAAACGATTCATACAAGAATCCGGATCTCCCTTGTGATCTCGACGAAGCAACGTGTTCGTGGTCACTTCTGGGTCATCTCTGAGTGCTCGATCGGTAAGGCTAACATACGTTTTTGACTTTCATTTTTGAAACATTAACCTTCTAAACATAAACGTTTCTGGTTTCCGTTTTGCAAAAAAAATGAAAGGGACGCGGGTGTGCATACAGGATCGGCAGGATGCCTCTACTCTATGGAGTACTGATTCGACATCAGCTTCTCCTCGAGCTGCTCATCGGCATCGTCACAAATTTGGAGTACAGAATAATCAGATTAGCAGAAACAAATACATCAGGTAACGTAGAAAAACTCAAACTTTCATCTCGTGGTTTATACTGACATTCACACCCGTTTTCGAAATGGTACGCAGGGTATCCTAGGCTGGCAGAATATCTCAGCTCTGTGGAGTACTAATCAAAGTGTAGTTTATCCTTGAGCTTGTCATCGATATCTCACAGATTTCGGATATAAGGCATTTAAACTGGCAGGAATGCATCAGGTAACATGAAAACTAAAAGAACATTCATCTCACACTTAACTTGGATTCTAAATGTAAGCTGCCTATTCATGACAGATGATACAGAATTTAAAAGACTGGCAGAATATCTCAGCCTCATGGAGTACTAATCGAAGGGTAGCTTCTCCTTGGGCTTGTCATCGATATTGCTCAGATTTCGAACATAAAACACTTAAACTGGCAGAAGTACATCAGGTAATGATAAAGAAACTTTAAATATCCGTTTTGCATTTGGTTTGTATGTTGGTAGAAACTAAAACTTAATCATAAAATATAGTGCAGAATGGCAAAACTGAAGCATACATGAGGGCAAGTTAAAGCTCGAGGCTATGATGCAAAGAAAATGGTGCAGCTATGTTACCTGAAAGGAGCTGTGACTATTGGCTCTGGTAAGCTATCTTTCCTTCTTTCTGAACTAGACTGGTATGAGTGAGTAGTTCAGCTCTTTCTACTTCAAATTTCAGTGTGAAATTTGAAGAAGAAAATAGGGTTGAGAGCTTTGAGTGAGCAAAGTTAGGGATGAATTTCTGCAGAGTTTGGTTAGGCTCAGTATGGCTGCTGAATGAGAGGGAACAGGGTGGTTTATATAGAGTGTAGGTCTGGGTGAGAGAGGTTTGGAATGAGGTTAGAAAGGTGGCTTGGATTTAGGTTAGGATAGATGACTAGGCTTGGAGTTAGTTAGAGTGGAGGGAGAGCACCTTAGTGCTGCAGATTGTGGGCAATATTCAAAAACAACATGTACTATTTTGTTTCTTTCTCAAAAAGTTTAACTGATGTAACAGTAAAAAAAGGGCTGGGTAACATGCTAGCATATTATTTTGTGAGGTGCAAAAGTGAGCTGTCCATAGGACAAAACAAAGGTACAGGCTGGAAAAAGTTGAAATTTTATCTGTGATAAAAATCTGATACAGTGGACCCCCCCCTTGCTTGTACATTTATGTGTAGAAACACAAGCCAACATATTCTGTTTTATTAAGAAAGAATGTATTGCTTTCTTGTGTTTGAAGCTTCTAAAAAAAACAAGACTTATACTTAAAATTTGAAATCTTGTGTGCCCTGTTTGAATTATTTTTATGCTGATGATATGCTATTGACGATTATGAACTGTTTGAATTATTTCAGGAGATTCGGTAAAAATCAGTATCTGGTAAAGATGCATCAGCACTGTTGACATTAACATAATCACCTCCTTCCAATGAGACAATGGAAGGATAATCTGAAGATTCAGCTTCCGGACTCCTGTCATGACTAGAAAGGAACTCCCTGGTGTTGTCTGTATCATTAGAACTAGAAGAACCAGAATCTTGAACAAGACTTCCACCACCTCTTTCATAGCTAATTTCACCAACTTCATTTAACTTACTGCTTTCATTGCCTTTTTTAATGAGTTTCCTGCATTGTCGACAGAGTTTTTTCATATTCCTTTCTACTTCGAATTCTCACACCATCTCTTTTATCTTGTGCTGTTTAGGTTATACACTCCGAGTAAGAATGGCCAGACTTCAGCTCTTGTTCTGGGACCAACACCTCCACTGCGCACTCTTTTCAGGAGCCTAATTCCATCATCACGGAGTCTACCATCTCCTGTTCTATTTCTGATGGATCATTCTACGTCTTGAATATCTGCCGTGCTAGCCGCTGAAGATCTAGAGAATGATCTGTGTGTGAGTGATGACTCCGCGTTAGCGAAAACAAAACTCTTATGCGTCTCCTCAAATTTTAAGAGGTACGAACTAAGCCCTATTTTCTGACTTATTAAATCAAAAAATTGCAAATGCATCTTTTCCACTATCAGTGGAATTGTTATAGATCACACATTCACCCAACACAACTGCTGCAAATCCCCTTATACACACTGTTTCTGACAGATTTGATACTAGCTCAAGAAGATAGGTAAGGTGGGGCCGGGCATTTAGGAAGCAGTGCACCGCATTGTGGCAATCTGCTAGCCAGGTAACCAGTAATTTCAAAATAACAGCTTGAACATATGAATTTCCTGATGTATTATTAGACTTTCCATCTTCAGATTTCACCATTCGACGCATTAGAGGTTCGGGAGCTCCTAAAGATTGCATGGGTGCCTCAATTTCAATTTGCAAAATCCTTTCCTTGCATGGGAGATTATCCTTCAATATATGTGATAGAACACTAGCAGCTCTACTATAAGTCTCAAGATCACCATCATTTTTTTCAAAGTAAGACCGTGTAACGACATGCTTCCAAAAGACATATCAACATCCTCCTCATGGAATGAATGATTCACGAAATATGGTTGTGGAATTAGAGTAGACGCTAGCATTGCTTGGCCATCAGGTTTGCAACTATTCTCAATGAGAACCTTTTTTATTTGATGAAATGTCACTTGGTTATCTTGCAGGAAGTCTGAACTTCATATTTAACTTGTATTCTGTGCTTATCTCTAACATGCAGTATGGTATCTTGTGGCAGGGACGATATCGCACCTGAATTCGGTAGAATTATCACGCACACATTCCAGATTGCAGTAAAATAATAGTTGGCTTATGGAGTTATAACAAGTTTTTTTTAGAACATATCACGGGAATTCCGAGCTGCAGCCAAATGGATCATCAACTACAAAAAATGCAAAAAGATAGCAGGTCCTGCTCAAATGGAATGGCAAAAGGTACTAGAACAGATTCAAATTTCCTTGAGTGCCTTGGACTTCTGCTTTTAATACCATAATGTATTACTTGTCTGTGATGCTAACATGAACTGCATTCAAACTTATCCCTTGGATTCTTGCTGTCAAGTTGTGTAATGAAGCTTGAAACAATGCTAAACTGAATTTTATCTTCTTGAGTTCTTGAGTCCCTGCCAGGTACATTACCACCATGCAATTCTTTGGGTGATACAATGCTAAGACTTCCACCAGAGTTTGCACCATACAATGATGCAGATCCTGCTGCTGCAGCCGGCCAGAATGGAGGAAGAATGGAAGCCGGGGTGAGTGAGGAGACAGATACATTAATCATGCAAACAGCAAGCAAAACCGTGGCATCCTTGGCAAATGGAAATAATTTTTGATTATCTTGTATTCTTTGTATTAGGCCATGGGCTTTCCTTAATACTTCAAAAGCTTCTTTCTTTTATTTTAAAAGCTTCTTTTATTTTAAAAGCTGACTTGTTGTAATAGAACCAATTAATCCAAATGGAACTTGAGGATACATTCGAATTATTTGGTACTGTATTCATCCTTTCTTTTAATATAGCTCAAAATGTAATTTGATCTGAACAATATCATTGGGCTTGTAGTAATATTACAACATCTTCCAATTCCCTTAGAACTTATTTGCATTGGGATTGCTTCACATATGCACCCAGTGAAGTCATGTTAGTTTCAAGACTTGAATCTTAAAAGGAATTGAATCAATTTCAAATACAAATTTGGCTCCAAGTGCACTTAAACTTGATAATTTCTTTTAGAAATTGAATCCAAAATCCAAACATTACTTAAAAGAAAAATTCCATTGTAAAATACAAATGAGAAAATTTGATTATGGCTTTGTTAACTTTTGCACGAATGTTCTTCCACTTATGAAATTAAACTTAATTTCTGAATCTACATGTTCTTCTTCAAATTCCAATCCTCAATCACCAAACATCTAACGTTGCATCCCACGCAAAACCCTTGATCACAAATGAGACTTCTGGCCAGGTAGTTAACCTTCCACAACGAGAAACCATCAAGTTGACCATGAAATTCACACCTTGATTTTGATCCACCATAAAGATAATGTATGTATGTATGTATGCGATTTGTATTAGGGCTAACGGTTATGCTCCATATGACCAGATGAAAAATAAAACAGAAAGTGAGGCAAATTTTAGGGTGTGACAATATGCAAATCAATATATCCACCAACCTCAATTATCCAAGCATATCACTATAATTCAACTCATGTGAATTATCCACCATTTGCACAACATCATGTTCCAACAACAATAAGCATTGCATGTAGCATATACATATCACCACAGACAAAAAATAACATATAGCATATCATTCCATCAATGTTATTCACAATATTCCATCAAATAAGATTCGCACATACTATACTTAAGTAATCTAGCATACATTGAAATAGTATTCAAACCAATCCAAAACGCATTTAATTTTAATCAGATCAATTAATCACATATATGAATATACTACCATAAATATAATCATATGAGATTTCATGTCAAAAGATCCTAACATTTTTCATTCCAGGTCACGCTAAGCCCAACCTATCGCGTTAAGCGCCCTTTCATGAACAGACAAACTCAATCTTACAAAATATTTCACGCTAAGACCAGTCCTGATGGCGCTAAGCGCCGTCTGCAAAACAACACTTTTCTGCTATGAACCAGCTTCTTTCTCCCACGAAACTACCATACAAAACCTATTCCAAACAACCAAATAACATCATTAAAGGGTATCTTAACATGTTACTAGTCATGGGTCATCATTCTAAGTTGAAAAACACAATTCTTCTTCAAACCCTAACATTCAAAGATTCTAAAAGTTGAAATTAAACAACCTAGCATGTTACTAATCACTACCCAACAACATACAAGTAAATAATAACATGGATTATCCCCCTTACCTCTTGAAGATTCCTCTTCTAGGGCTTCCTTTTCACTTCTCTTCTTTCTCCCATTCTCTTCTCTTCTTTCATCTTTCTCTTCTTTCACGAAATAACAATTCTAATTATGATTTCCTTCTAACCCTTTACTAACTAGTAACTTCTTATTGGGCTTAACACTTAACACCTCTTCATTACTTCTATTCATAATCTTAGGCCCAATACCAAATAACCACAATTCTACTCATAAAAATCATTTATTTAAATAACACACATATTCAAATAATTTAATTTTCATTTAAATCACCCAATTAAATTAATTATCACATAATATAATATATAATAACAATTAATAATTAGCTATTAAAAATCGGGATGTTACAGAAGTGGTCAATCTTTCTTCCCAACGGTGGACTAAAGTGGTTAGTCCTTTTTCCACGAACACAAGCCTTGGAGCGGTTAGTCTTCAAGTTCCAAAATATCTTATCTCAATTGCTATGGTTTTAACAAGACATACCAAATAACCTACGAGGTTTTGATTGGGCTAATTTATAAGCTATAGAGATTTTAATACCACACTAATCCTCAACCTGTCTTGGTGCTAATTCATCTAACCAAGAACCAATAAAGATTTTAACAATGGTTAATATTCAACCTAGGATTGATCACACAATCCTCAATCTAAGCTTTTATCAGGTTTAGCTTCGAACCATAAATAATCCCTAATTGGACAATATTCATCCAAGGTATATATAAAAAATTATCTTGGTGAATTTTACAATTCTACCCTTTTTCATAATTATACAAGTAACATCACTCACAAAGGAAGTTTTATCATAAAAAGCATTTGAATGTAGCATCTAGTGAGAGAAAGTTAACATAAAATTTAGAGATAAAGTGTGAGAGATGGAAGTGTAAACAAATGATTATGGATGATTTGAAATAAGAAAAAGTGCCTCTATTTATAGGCAAGAGGTGTGCCCAAAAAGGAATTTGCAATCAATGAAATTTATCGTTACCTAATCGATTAACTTTTATTCTAATCGACTAGAATTTGAAAAATAATCATTTGTAAGTTCTTTAAAAAGAAAGAAAATATATCTAACTGTTGCACATCGTTAAGGTGTTGTTTAAATGTATTGAGGCGTGATCAGTGCATTTTGATACACATTCTTCTATATTTGTACTTAGGCATTTCCGTGGTTTGGTTTTATTTTTATTTTTATATGTTATAATATTTTTATAATTTAGTTTATTTGCATCCTTATTTAATTTTCGTATATTATTTTCAACATTCACAGTTTCAATAAAAAAATCATAATTGGAGCTACGGGAATCGAATCTACGCGTTCTAATAATCGTTGGAAATCTGAGACAAAGAGCTACAACTTTCATGTTGAAGCCAAGAGCTGATTCGAAGTGTACCAATACTAGATAATTCGTTGAAGTTTATGCCTTTAGAATAATTTGTTTTTTTGGGTCTTTTTAGTGGGTTTGTGTTATGTTTTTGACCCGATTCATTTTAGTGAAACCCTTAGGTTGTTAAAACATTGGAGGCCGCACTAGAGTGGGTTTATCACCCTATTTTCTCGATAAACATAGCTTTGTACATATGTCGATGGAGAAATAATACTTCTTGTTAATTTGTTGAATTCAGGTTCTGACACCTTAAGGTTAATATAATTTCCATTTAGTTTTTATTCCTTTAAATTTTATTCTATAAATATTGTCTGCTTAATCCAAATTTCATATAGCGATTTTATTTAATTCGATGTTTGTATGATCATTGACTGTAATCACGTTAAAGTTTGCTTAATTTGTTATCGTGAGTGTTGTACCCCCAAAATTTGCCCTCATATTTTAAGGTCAAAATATCTCTTCATGTCAAGAACTACTCAAGGGTTGATCAGACAGACCTTCTATCCTAAGCAATCAACCCACAACTAGGGTTTTGTTGCTCTCAAAGCAAAAATGGTTTCTATTGGCTCAAGTGGACTTCATGCTTCCCCATATGTCTCAAAGTATCACCATGACAAGTTTCAAGCCTCATAGCCCAAGCTTGACCAGTCAATTGCTCAGATGATGGAAAATCAATTGTATTAGACAAAAAGTCAACTATGGTCAACATACAGTCAAACCTCACAATTTTTTTATCAACATCAAGATTTTGAGATCACATTTATCATTTGATCAAGGATTGATAATGATTCATCAAGAAAATTCAAGAATTGATCAAAGGTCAAAAGTTGCTAAATTAGGGTTTCTTGATGAAAAGTCAACAAAACTTTGACCATACATAACTCCCACATACTTCACCAGAAATTTTTCCACCAAAAATCATTTTAAGGTAATTCAATTCTCTACAACTTTGTCTCTCACAAGGTTTGCCCAAAAATGCTTCATTTGAGAAATATGAGTCAAGACATTATAGGTCGTTTCAAAAGTCAACAAAAAGTCATCTTTTCTCAAAGAAGTGTACATGAGCATGGATGTTTCAATGAAGATGAAACCAAAGAGAGATTTTAGAGGACATCTTAAGATTTATAAAAAGTCCAAGATCACTCTCAAATGATAAAAAAATTGAGCAAGTTTGGAAATTTTGAAGAAGTTCATGAAGAAAATAATTTATGATATTTGAGAAATTAAGATAATTGATATTTTTAAGGGTTAAATAAGTTTTTGGTCTCTCTAAAATTTCCAAATTTAGTTTTTAGTCCCTCCAATATTTTCCTTCAAGAATTGGTCCCTTCAATATATTCCATCTGAAGAATTAGTCTCTGACGTTAAAAATCACTAACGTCTGCTAAGTTGGCAATACAGGTGGATTATATTTTTTGTTTTTTTCATGAATGACAGCGTGACCTTAGAGAGACTAAAAACGAAATATGGAAAATTTAGAGGGACTAAAAACTTATTTAACCATTTTTTATAAAAGTGATTCTACATGTTCTATAGAAAAATCACGATTCCTAATAAAAAAAATTAGTTTATTTTTACTTTTAAACAAATTTCGATTTTATTTTTATTTTTTATAAATTTAGTCATATTTTTATAATATTGATAATAACCATGTGAATTAAATATTTCTTTAAAAATTATCATTCTTAATTAAAAAATTATTGATAAGAGCCATATAACTTATAATAATATTTTTAAAATAGTTAGTTCTTAACTTTTCTTTGTAACAAATGTTATTTAATAAAAAACTGTTATTCTCCATTTTAAATAAATTTCACTTTTTTAAATTTAAATAAAATAATATTTTATTGACTTAAAATATATTTTAAAATTGATAAATTTTTAAATAGAATGCAAAATCATATTAAAAAATTATATAAAAAAGAAAAACTCAAATAATGAGTAAACTATATATATATATTTCACTCAGTTTTTTCTAACAGCTCAAGAATTTTTCAAATTTTTTTTTTAAAAGTGAATATTAATATTTCTATAAAAATCCATGATTATTGACATAAAAAAGTTTGTTTATTTTATTTTTAAATAAATTTTAGTTTTATTTTTTATTTCTATTTATATTAAATCACATTTTATTTACTTGATTTAAATAATAAATGGTCATTTAGTGACTTGTGATTCTAATAAAAATAGCATATTCTATTTATAGTAATAAATAATTTCTATTTAATCAAATCATAATACACTGTTCTCATAAAATAAAATAGATTTTTTCACTTTTCTAACTACTCAAGATTTCTTTATTTTTCTATAAATTCCAAATACAAACCCTAAATAATCTTTAGCTGCTCTCATCTCCGTTAGGAATATTTATTTTGTATAAAAAAAATAAATCTTAGTGCAGCTGTAGTCAAGGGAAAGAAGAACGGGGCAACATTTACCATTGACTGTACTAAGTCAGTGGAAGACATGATTATGGACATTACTTCCTTTGAGAAGTTTCTTTAAGAAAGGATCAAGGTGGGTGGCAAAGCTGATGCTCTTGGTGATTCTGTCACCATTATCAGGGAGAAGAATATGAAATACTCACTTTACCTTTGATTTTCAATCACCTACAAAGGCCACAAATAAATGCAATCAAGTCAAGTGAATTATTTGGAGAAAGAAAAAAAGGGGGTTATTGGATTAGGAACTATGAAAGTAAGAGACAAAGAGAATAAAGATGGTGGGGTTTGAGAAGAGGAAAAAAGTTATTGTGTGAGAGAGAAAGAGAAAAGTGAAAGAAAGACATATTGAAAGAGTGAAAAATGAGTTAGTGTTGGTAATAATTTTTTTATATTAATTTTTATTTGGGGGCGTTTGTTTCACGGTGTAAAAAATTATTTTCAGAAATTACTATCCCAGAAAAATAGATGTAGAAAATTTATTGCAATAAATTCTTTTGAAAATTTATTTGGCAAACATTTTATTATTCCTAGAAAATTTTATAATTTTAATTTATTTATTTTAAAAATAATATAAAATTTTATGGGAATCCACTTTCTCATCCTTCAACATAAAAATAAATTTAAAAAAACAATGGAAGTTATAAGAAATTATTTTGCTCTTTGGAATCTTTATACCAAAGAATAATTTTTTTCAATCATATAACAAACATGAGCGTTCTCACTTTATATATATATATATATATATATATATATATATATATATATATATATATATATATATATATATATATATATATATATATAATTGAAAAACATGTGTGGATAAAGCCACACCTGTCTCACTAAGCTTGAGGATTCTATTTATTTTTCCTCCAGTCTTGTCAATATCAAGATTGATTTAGTAAAGAATAGGTTAAGTATGTTTTAAGTTTGATTCTTAATAAAATTTTAGTTTATGTCCCCTATTTTTTTAGCCATCTTTTGATCAATATTTCTTTTAATAAAAAAAGTCTATTGCTCGGTGGTATAAAATTGGTGATTGTTTTGTTGCAAACAAAAGGAAAACGCAAAAGAGCAAAAACAAAAGAGACTTTCCACATTGAAACGCGAGGAATTGCAAATTGGTTGTTGCGAGAATGATGTTTTCTGGCCATAGTGAAAGTTCTTGGCCTGTGAAACATAAAGTATCACCACCCATTTATATGTTATTTAGTATCTATTTTTTAAAATAATTTTCCAAAGTGATTACTATTGTAGATGTTGTAAAATATTTTATTTATATGTTGTTTGTAAAACTTTTAACTCATTTTATCATTTCTCTATTAATTAGCATTTTTTATCCTCTATTTTTATGTTTTTTAAATTTCAATCCCACTATTTTAAAACTCACGTTTTTTTTTATTTTTAAATTGTAATCGCTCCATTTTAAAGCTCAAGTTTTTGTTGGCCCCAAGAAAATTATTTATAATGACTTGATAATATTGACTAGGGGAATTAATTTACTAATATTTTTAATAAATAAATTATTATTTTAATTGAGATTTTTTTAATTAATTATTATTTTAATTAAGAATTTTTTTTAGAATTTTAATTATAAATTATTTGACAAATTTTAAGACTATAATTTGTACATTTGGGCCCTTGGACCATACATAGTGAGCTCTTACTTTAAGGGTAAATTTGAAGTTGGAGACATTGTATTCAGTAGTGTGGCCATGGTTGAATTGAAGGGTGGAACTGATTTTGTAAAGAATTTAAGGGTGGTTTGAAGGATGTTTGTGTTTTTCCGGAATGGATGTCATGGGAGCAAGAGTATTATGTATTATGTAACATTGATCTGTATTTGGAACATCACCAATATCATTAGTACCATTTCAATCTTTTATCAATGTGTTTGAAGAATTAGAGCAAATGAAAATTTGTTACAGTGTATTCTTCATGAAGCTGACTTAAAAGAGATAGAGAAAGACTTAAAAGAATTAAAGATGAGTTAGTAAAGAAACATGTTACAAATGATATTTCATACAGCAGTAGCAGGTAAATTCGGACATGTCCATGTGTGTTTGAATGTGTGTTTGAAGGTTTGGAAAAAGTAAGAGTTTAAGTGTTGTGTATGAAGCAAGAGTTTGAAAAAGACTAGAATTTTGTTGGTTTGTTTCGTCCCACATCATGGGTTTGAATCCAACAAGATGTATTTTATAATTTGAAATAATTAATTAACATATTAAATTTTTTAAAATAAATACTAAATTAAAAAATTAATAATTAATTGAATAAATAATATTAATAAATTAATTATTTGAGTCAATATTACCAACTTATTATAAATAATATTTTTATCCTAATCATCGTGCCACATATATAAAATTAGAAGGAGACCAATAAAATTCTGAATAAAATAAAGTTTAAGGACTAAAATCTTGTATTTTAAAGAAAACTATTCAATAGTAATGGAATGAGTGACGCTGACAGCGCATGTCCACGTTGTGAATTGCATTTTGAAGGATTCAGGCAGGTGTCAAGTTGCTATGTGTGTGAGTTAAGTTTATTTTGGCAGTACTTAGTGTGATTCCTTCCCGTAATCATAACGCTGGATATTTAAAAATCAATTAATTCTTACATGCTTAGGTGTCAAATTTAAAATAAATTTTGTCTAAACAATTATATCGCACAAGACTAAAGTACTAGTTAAAGACTAGAATAAAAGAAATAAATTTTAATTTATTTTTAAAAATTTACTTTTTCTTACGCATTTATTTATTTATTTTATATTGATCAAATTTATCTTTTTTAAATTATTTTGATTGTGTGTTAAAGTGGTTAAGATATAAAGATAAATTTTCAAAGTTGTTCTCAATAGGACTTAAGTCAACACTATTGAAAAAAAAGTAGGATGCTAAATCACTAGACTACGAGAGCTTTTTATTTATTATCTTTCAACAAATATTTGTAATACAAAATAGGTTTGCACTATTGCAAAATAAATTATTTCAATTACAATTTAATTTTAATTTCATATATCTCTCACACTTAAATACTCCCTCCGTTCCTTTCTAAGTGTCGTTTTAGAAGAATATTTTTGTTTCTATTTAAGTGTCGTTTTATAATTTAATGTTATAACTTATCAATTATACCTTTATTTTCTCAATAAATGAGAGAGAGTGTAGGAGTGAATTTATTAGGAAAGAGAAAATAAATGAGGGTAAAATAGAAAAATTAACTCTAACATAGCACTATATTGGTTGAAGAGCTTTATGCTAAAATGACACTTAAAAAGGAACGGAGGGAGTATTTATTACACTAATTCATATTTCTTATTTAATATTATTAATTTTTAAATAATAATAAATTTATATTATTAAATATTAATTTATGTAATATATATATATATATATATATATATATATATATATATATATATATATATATTTTGACCGTACCTGACCAAAAGGATCGTCGATGGTCCAAGCGGTTGTTGCGGTTGGAGAAAATGAGAGGTACTTGCAAGATACTCCGATGTCCAAATGAGAAAGAGCGATAGGAGAGAACGAGTAGAGAGTGAGTGAAAGAATGAATATCTGACCCTCTCGAATGAGAGGGTATTTATAACCCCAGCGCTGGGTCAAGGTCCAGTTAGTGGGCTGCATTAGCGAAGCCCACTAAGGGACTACCAGGGCTTGCGTGAGCAAGAAGTTTGGAACATGGTCTTCTCCTTGGTTGCAGCTCCGAGATATAAGGGGCAATTGACCCGTTATTCTCGGAGGGCGTGGTGACGGTTTAAGTAATCGTTGGCCACGTGGCCTTAACGCGCTTGTGGGGACGTCCCTAGCGGTTATGGGCATATGGGCCTCCGGATACTTAATGCCCATTGGACTGGGCCTTAATAGATGTGGCCCAAATGTTGGTCCAGTCCAAAATAGGAGCCCCCAAGTTATTGTTCTTGAAGAGAGCGATGACTTTAAGCCAGTTCTTCCCCTTCGTCGGGGATACTGCCTGCAAGTTCTCTAGGTGTTGGGAGTTCGTCCCCGTCGGCCATCTGGTCGAGTCAATACGTCGAGCAGGTCGTGAACCTTTTTCCTTCGGGCGTCTCGCGATGGGTTTGTCATCGAGGAATCAGTTGTAGGTGAAACGACATGTCGTGTGGGCTAGTGTCTGTCAGCCTAGGAACGACAGGCGCCACGTGTCGTCGTTCAGATTGTTCATCCAATATGGGGAAGTGTGAAAGTCTCCTAGGGGCGTGACTCTTCGTATGCCCAAGAACATTTTGATTATAAAAGGAAGTTTGGGGTCCCATTTGACTCATTCCTTACCCGCTGCTTCAACTTGAATCTCAGAATTCTCTGCACCAAGCTCCAAGAATCTTCAAAGCGTTTTCAAGGATATCTCAAAGTCCCGATGGTACAGGTAAGCCTTCCTCAAATTCTTCGTGTTTTCTTCATAAATTCGGGGTTTTTGGGATGAATGTGTCGGGGAGATTCGTTTTTGGGATGAATGTGTCGGGGAGATTCGTGAACATCGCGGGGGCGATTGTGAATCTCCCAGAGAGATATATGAATCTCGCAGGGGAACTCATGAACCTTCCGAGGAAATATGTGAGTTTCGCGGGGATGTCCATGAATTCCCCGAAGACACATATGAATATCGCGGACGCTTATATGAACACCTCAAGGAGATATATGAATGTCGCGGGCTGCGACTTGATTTTCGAGGGAAAACGCTTAAGTTTCCAAGGGGGACCCGCGAACGTTGCGGGTATCACTTGACCTCGCGGTGAATGTGATCCCTGAGTTGGATATTTCCTCAGGCATATTGATCGACTTCGTGGGCTATAGGGTTTGAGCTGCAGGCATTCCCTTGTGGTGTTCATCACACCGAGCATCTCGCCCTTTCACTTGACTTGCGATGAAAGGGTGGATTTGATGATGTCGAACTCACTTTCCTTTCATTGCTTTTCAGGTATTGCGCCCAAGTCGAATGCAGGCGCAATACCACGATTCGCGTGCCGCAGACTTCTCATGGATTACGCCCGAACCCAAAGGTTAAAAGTCAGAATTTGCCACTGACCCTAGCTCAGCTTTTAACGTAGTCGAGGATTTTGAGGAGGGAGCGGATCCTTCGTGGGCCTTCTAAATCCCCGGTGAGTCTAGGAGGATCTGCTCCGCTTATGCCTCGACGCGATTTCCTATGTACGAATTTTCCTTTCGAGAGGCGGGGATACGCCTGCCGTTCACAAGCTTCCAAGTCGGGGTCTTTACATGGCTAGATTTGGCCCCCTCGCAACTTCATCCAAATGTTATGGCTTTCATGAGGGTCTTCGAGCTGGTGTGTCGGTACCTTGACATCGGGGCCCCTCTGCCCCTCTTCTTCCAGATTTTTCACCTCCAGCGGCAGACTATTGGTCAACTTCAGGCCTGAGTGTCCTTTAAACAGTCCGGGAAGTTGTTCCGGTCTTACCTAGAATCTATCCAAGATTTTAAACGGCATTTCTACATGGCGAAGCCTCTTACGAGGGAATCTGAGGACACGCTTTTCATTAGGTCCGTGGAAGTTGACGAGCAGGGAAAGGAGGTCGAAAGGCTGAAAGCGCGTTTTTCGTTAGAGTGGGAGAAAAAACACTATGACCGGGGAGCTGACTTTTACTCTGTGAAGCACAAGTGATTAAATACGCATGATCAGCTCTCGTATGAGAAGCTGGAGATATACGTTAAAAGCTTTACCCCGACCATCTGCATGGATCGGGAGGGTAATGTCCTCTTGGATGCCTGCGGGGAGATCGAGGTGGCTCGTCGCTTTATAAACACTAAGGCCCTTCTAGACCTTCAATCAGACGATGGGGCGTTGGCCCTTCTAGGTAACTTCCTTGCGGACCCTTGGTGTCCGCCGTTATTATGATCTTGCTTCTCGTTTCTAAATTTTGATCTTTTTGTTTGCAATTGACATGTCGTCTTTCGAGTAACGTATGCTGAAATTAAGGCAAAAAGATGCCCGCAACCCGACCAAAGATCGTGTTGTCGAGCTGCATGGGCGAGCGAGGACGAAGAACCAGGCATCCAGATCCACTTCTTCCCCTCGGGCAGATTCGGGGTCATCTCCTGATCATCCTTTGAAAAGGAGGCGTGGGGAGCGCACGGATCGAGGAGTTCCAGGGACGTCACTGGAGTCCGGGGAGACTTTCGTGCTTCCTCCTTTCTATGGTAATTGGAGCATGTTTGATAATGAGAACTCCCTGGTGGTGCGGGAGGCTGAAAGGGAGGTCATCCTCTCGGCAGACAAAATGACTAGAAAACAAGACCTCAACAACGACGTTGCATTCGTTATGAGGGTGTTCGAGACAGTGTTGTCGTTGAACGATGATGTCGCCTCTTCTAAAGGTACTCTCGACCAGGCTCGTGCCAAGATATATGAGTTAGAGACCCATAACAGTTAATACTACATTGAAGTTCTGAAGCTTCGGGGGCAACATGATAGGCATGTTCAATTGGCTAAGGAGATGAATGAGCTGAGGTTACAGGTGGATCCCTTGAAACACTTTTAATAGGGTAGGTATTTACTTTATCGTTTCCACATGGATTGATGTGATATTACTTTCGTTCTATAGTTGATAATGTTTTGAGTAAGGGTTTCAAAAGGGTGGGTGAGGTAGCTCAGTTGTCAATTACTAGCTGTGTGTGGGCTGTTGGTCCAGGGTTCAAATCCTAGCAGCAGCATTTGTTTGTATTTTCTTTCAAAAATGTAATCAAGTAACTTTAAAAAAAGTAAGGGTTTCAAAAAGGTTTTAGTATCGGAAAGTAACGATCGAATTAAAAAACATGTCAAGATTAGATTTCATCGACCTATTTCATGAATATTTGATTAATCAAGCATGTGAACTTGCTTATGATCATTATAATCACCAAATGTTAACACCATATAAACCATATTCAACAACTTCACAGAATTTCTGATTTAGCTTTTCTACCGTAAATTTGCGTAATTTTCGGTAAGTGTGCAAACTTTTAAAAATTCACCAGAAATTTTGAAATTTTCGGTTGATCGCTACCAGAATTTTGAAGAATGTAAAGAATTTTCGGTAAGCGACCAAAATTAGTACTGAAAATTTGTTTAGCATACAGAAAATTTCGTTTTCTTGACTACTTTGACCAATGATAATTTTTTTGTTGACAAAAGTAAATTTTTTTGAGTAAATAGTAAAAGGGGTATTTTTTGAATAATGAAAATTGGGGGTGACATGTATAAAAATAAAGGTAACAAGTTAATTTCTCCTAAAAAAGTCTTCAAAAGCTTACCAAACCGGTTCTTTATGATAAATATGAATAAATTTATTGTTTTTATGTTGTATTGTGTATTTATATTAAAGGGTTAATAACTAGTTCGTCCACTGCCATTTGGGCGAGTTTTGAAAAAACCCTGTAAAAAAAATAGATTCTCACCTTGTCATTTTGAGATTCCCTCAATTTCCCCCAATCAGGCCAACTCATCCAAAATACTTACGTGACACTTGATTTTTTTATTTTTTTATTTGATTTATATTCCATGTGTGTAATAACCCATGGAAATGATAATTATACCCCCAATTATAATTTAACAAAACTCATACATTAGTTTTCTTTACATCTAATGAATTAACGTCGTCAAATAAAAACTAAAAAATGCAGGGAGCATATGAAATAAGTCAGCTTGTCAACATAACATAATAACAATTTTTTATGAGCACTCCTAATAACAATGATGACCAGTAACACAACATGTTTTAAAAACCAGTTTAATTAGACATATAGATTCAAAACCAATATTCAAAATCCCATAAAAAAAAAGAGACACATAGATTAAGAAACATTACATGCAAAGCTCTAACAAGAAGAGGTTTATTCTCTGAGATTTTCAAATACACTACCTTAGCCTCCACTCAACTTCATTCAGTTCCTTATCAATCAACCTCTTCACAAACTTCTCAACTTCCTCACACCTCCCTCTCTCGATTTTCTCATATACAATCACCTTGAGAGCCTCCACATTTCTCATATCCTTCTCCAAAATCCGCTCCTCTAAAGTTTTGGCAGAATTGACAAAAGGTGTTGTGATTGCAAAAGCGAGTCTTATGCTGAAAAAATGTGACATTTTGTGAAATCAAGTTGGTTAAAGTACTTTGAGGTGAGAAAGTTGAATAGATTTTGATTGAGATGGAGGATCAGAACATAGTGAGAAATGGATTACACATGATTTGGATGGTTGAAGAGAAAGTGATAAGGGTTTGTTGTGAGTATAAATCAGTGGAAGAATGAGTGATATAGTTTGAGAGTTGTTGTTGTGATTTATTTTGATATCGTTTAAGTTAGGGTTTTGGAGTTTCAAAACCCGATCTAGAATGCTCAGTGAGGTTTTTGGTTAATCTTAGTTTGGATTTGTGATTAAAGGTTAGAGTTAGGGGATTTGTGTTGAGTGTTTTTGGTTTTAGGGTTTTTCGGATGGGTTCCACTGGAGAAGATGGTGGTCGCCACCATGGACTACCACCCACTTTATCTTCTGCGAGGGAGGTGTTTGTCATTGTTTTGTTTTCTGCAATGTGTAACACCCCATCTAAATACCCCGAAATATATTAATTAAATTAACATTTAAATCATCTTTAATCAGAGTTTAACACGGTAATCACGGGATGTCACAATTAATAGGTAAAATAAAACTTCATTCAAACAGTAGCCATGCTACACTGAGGATCAACACCTTCAAAATAATTCAATATAGATAAGACCATGTCTTACACAGCGGAAAACATCATAACCAAACACGGAATAATTCCATCATTTTTATTCCCAACAAAGTTTTAAATGATTAATAAACCAATATCTAATTCCTCATCTAACATTCCCCAGTGTTACAATCTAATCAGAGCATGACACTGACTCGCGTACTAAACGATAAGCTCTAGAGCCATCCTCACCGACTCCTCATTGCTAACTTTAAGAAATGGTAAGTAAGGGTGAGACTTCTCATAATTAAAGCATATTATAAGCTTCTCAATTAACAATATATTTCAAGCATATTAACCCACCCATTTTCAACATAACTTCATATTCCCTACACAATCACAACCATATAATCATCATGCATAACCATCATCAATCAGAAAATAGTAACACTGGAAGACATCCTAACATGTTACTATTCCACACAATCAAAATGCAGACTCAATGCATGCGGTACCGACTCGTGACTCAAAGTCACCCAACACTGATCCATCACCAACCGGATACAGTACCATCGATTCGTCCATAAACACCCGGACACGAATCCAGCCTAACCACCCATCCTCACTCGGGTATCGGTTATCGGCAATCCAAGTCAAATTCCGCACAATGGGAATTAACTTCACCAAAACAATGCATATGCACGCACATCCCCAGCATGCAACATTAATCAGTCTATGTATACATTCATTTAACATAACTGAATCACAACAATCAACATGATATATCAACCAATCATGCATACATCTAACATCAGCATAACATGCAAACCAATCAACATGATATAATCACCTATCATGAAATAATTCATCATCGAGCATAAATATGCCAAACACTTACCCTTCAATTGGTAAGACTATCACCAGTATATATCACAACAATGACAACTAAGGTCAACAACCATCAGGCATATACAACACCAACAAACACATGATATCAATACAATCATGAATACACCAATCATCACAAACCGAATCAAACTCAAAAACATGATATTCCAACCATCATGCATACAAATAACCACAGCATAACACGCTTTACATTCACTCGGATCAATATACTCATCACCACGGTTTCCACATGCACCATCAAAGTCGTCGGTCAATAATTGTTTGTTTGAAATTTGCCTCTTTTCAAAATAATTTCAAATTTTAGAAAATCTTTCTATTTTATAAGATAGAGCATTAAATTTAAGAAACAACGTCCAAAGCAGCGCTCAAAACGGACTTACGGTTTGAAAGTTATGAATTTTAAAGTTTGGAAAATTTTCAAAGTTTTCGGTGGAACCGGTTCCTCCACAGGAGTAACGGTTCCACAACTCAAAATACGCGCTCCGGAAAATGTATGGGGAACCGGTTCCTCAGTGAACCGGTTCCAGTAAAATTTCATTTTACGGAAAATTAACGTGGAACCGGTTCCTCCCACGAGAACCGGTTCACGGTTCAAAAATACCATTTTATCGGTTTGAAAATGGAACCGGGTTCTCCCACTGGGGAACCGGTTCCCACGACCATCAGACCCAAAAATCTAGTTTTTGACAGCTTATTTTCCCAAAGTCATTTCTCATTCATTCCAAAACGTACCCATGTATTCCAACACCATAAAATCACTCATTCATCATCAATAACACACAATATAACATGTTTTACTCAAAGTAATGATCCTACATCATGCAGATCCATTAATCTATACATTCTGACACAATCTGACACCTATAGGGACACATTCATGGAACCCTATAAATTCACAAACACAATTCTCTAACATGCTATAACCTATATCATCAACATCAAAACCTATAATAAGCAATAATCAATCGAAATCACCCACCTTGTGGGTTCTTGAGATTCGACACTTCTAGGTTTTCCTTCTTCTTTCTCCTCTTCTCACTTCTACGTAGTCTTGTTTTCTCCAAATGAATCTATTTTTCCTCTTTCCTTATTTTATTCCTCTTTATTCCTTTTATTCATAAATAAAATAAATATTATTTTCTTCTCCAATTAATTCCATAATTAATCTCAATAATTCAATATATTAAATAAACTATGCTCTCAATTAATTTAATAATTAAAATCATAATTATTTAATTACCGAATTATTTTCGGGGTGTCACAACTCTCCCCAACTTAAAAGAGTTTTCGTCCTCGAAAACATACCTCAGACAAATAGTTCGGGATACGAGTCCTTCATCTGACTCTCCAGTTCCCATGTAACATTTCCATCTGCTGGTCCTCCCCAAGCTACTCTTACCAATGCGATCTCTTTGACTCGCAATCGTTTCAACTCTTCCTGATCAAAGAGATACTTGGGCTCTTATGATCACTAATACCTCAAACCGAGAACCATATAAATAATGCCTCCCCAACATCAAAACAAATACAACAGCTGCCAACTCTAAATCATGAGTCGGACACTCCTTTCATGCACTTTCAATTGTCGTGAAGCATAAGCCACAACCTACTTATCTTGCATCAACACACCACCTAATCCCATTAATGGTGCGTCACAGTACACAACAACAGACTCAGTCGGATTCGACAAAATGAAGATCGGAGCACTAGTCAACCTCCTCTTGACTCTTGAAATCCTTCCTTCCAACTATCCGTCATGTTTGACATCATTTCCAATATCACTAACAAATATCCTTCTTATTCAACCACTAGAATCGATCCATTGCTATGTTAAGAATCACATTACCCCTTCACTCTAGGGTACATGATTTATCACTTCACCACACTAAGAACTACATAACTGTACAACCACAATGCTTCACTCTAGGATACGTTAATCACTTCATAACCTTTCATAAACACAATTATAAGACTTCCTAATACATAACACATCACGTTAATGTGAAAAAATTTTATACGATCACTGTTACCACTAGTGACTAATTCCTTATCATCTTCTCCACCCTCACAAGTTTCATTTTATCTTTAGATAATTCTATCAAGTCTTTTCATAGTCCTTTTCCTCTTAGTTTCATGCAGGCCCGATGAACTACTATCTTCTCATTAGAGCGTCAACCACTTCACACACTATCAAGCTTGCAAGATGAGTCTATTAAATCCAACACGATCCGTCTATTATCAACAAGAGATTAAGGGTGATCGGTTCCTCAATTTGTCAATAGATAGGCAATCACAATGGAGTATAAACCACCGTACCAAACTATAATAGCGTTCCTTTAGAACTTGTGCTCGAAGTCACCCAAGCACCATGGTTCAATAATCTTCCTTTAAGGTTTACAACTTCTTCCACACATATTTCTCATTTGATATCGATGATGAGATACCATCGATCGGAAAGTTTACATAATCTTCTTCACACTCACTTAGCATCACACGATTGTTAAGTATTTTCCCCCTCATGAGATGCTAACATACCAAATACACCATAACTCATTTTGTTTCCACTTGAAGTCCTTATACATGCGGAGAACTTTAACGACATTCACAACTCTTAGTCTCCCTTTAAATCTCATAACATCTAGGATCCATATATGCTCAATCTGAATCTTATTTCAAATGAAATCTCGGTAATACACCTCATCATATGATCGGTAAAAGAAACTTCCAACATTTTCTTAACACATGTCAATATTTTGACATCTTAAACATAATTGCATTTCCTATCGAATTTATTTTTCCTCTAATTATCACTTATCTTTTCCTCAGAAGCTAACGTCACTTATCCATCCTTAATCGACATAAGCTGCATCTCTAATACTTGTCGCACTCTTATTAATACCAACATCTCATTCGTTAAAAATATATCATTCTTGACCTCGTCTCAAATAACTGCGACTGTTACTGGTTATGTCCATGAAATCTTCCAATACCCGCAACAAATTTTGGACTTTCCCACTACAACACTACGTCAGCCTCAGATGGGTCTACCGCATTACCGTCACTTGAGATAACATGATAAAGAAAACTCACATCCTCATACCGTAATCTACACCATGAAAACTTAACAAAATTCTACTCTCTTTCGAAGTTGGAATTCACCTCACAACATTCAACATACCTATACGGGTTTTAGAAGCTTATCTCTAACTATCTTCATCCTTAACGACCACGAAGGTAAGTTAATCTAAACTCAACTTTACTGAAGGCATACTTTCCAACTAATTGATCCATCAAATCACCAACAATTTGAAATAGATATTTAGTCTCAATCACCACTTAAATCAGTTATCAAAAATCCACACGCAATTCGCGCTACTGCCTTCCTCCTTGACTAAGGAAATTAGAGCTCCCCAAACAATACACTTGGTTTTTCACATCCATTTCACTGCGCATCTTCCAATAGCTTCTTCAATTCCCTTAACTCAAAAGTTGACATCTTGCACGGTGTCATAGAAATAAGTTTTGTACCAAGAACGACATCAACAACAACTCGATTCTCCTCAAACATCATTACATGATAAATAAATTACCTTCAGGTGCTAGGACCATTTTTAAAACAAAGTTCATCACATTATCTTTCCAATGCTTCAAACGGAACTCAAATCAGACATCCAAAACTCAAGTTATGAATCTTACAAGTTTTCGGAAGAAATGTTGTCAGGAAATCAATTCCCTGCAATAGGTAGTCGATTTCCACCTTGTGGGGTGAGAAATCCCAAAACATCCTCGAATACAAAATTTGGGATCCTAACTTCAACATACCGCAACACACATCGTTCTCCACGATCACTTGCGTCAGGTTACAATTCCAATAACCAATTCACACCACTACATACTTTATATCAACCATTGACACAATCATTCTTTTCAAGAACACAAAAAAAGTAACTCACACAGACAGCTCCACAATCAACTGGAAGTGTTACAACCTTCCACCACACGACTTCATCTTCTCAAAGTCATCCTTCTTAATTACCAAATATCTTCTAGGCCAAGAATATGCATCGACTCATCATAACGATTCATAATCGCTTGGTTTAACTTCAAACATCCAACCCAAGGATGACCTCCAATTAATCCAACATCTTGCTCAGACGGTGAGTCGCTATTATTCCCATGGAAGCGTCAACTCACACCTCAAATGGAACATCATTGTCCATAACATCGTCCTCCACTCCCGATGATGCGAACAACACAAGCACTTAATTGTCACCACTTAAGAGAACCTTATCGACCATCATCGAATTCTCGAATTCGTAATCCCTCAAATTCGGAAAACTACGCGTCTAATCAACATCACTCGTGTAACCAATAGCACATCGATCCAACTCTTCACACCGAACATCTTAGAAGCAAAGTTTCTCCCCACTTGCTTCAAGCCACTCCGCAACGGATAACCGGGAAAAACAAAGCCGACGGTGTTTCAAACACATGTCGTATCTGATGAGTAATGACATTAAGACGGTCACAATGACCGACTATGCTCGATACCACTATTGTAACACCCCATCTAAATACCCGAAATATATTAATTAAATTAACATTTAAATCATCTTTAATCGAGTTTAACACAGTAATCACGGGATGTCACAATTAATAGGTAAAAATAAAACTTCATTCAAACAGTAGCCATGCTACACTGAGGATCAACACCTTCAAAATAATTCAATATAGATAAGACCATGTCTTACACAGCGGAAAACATCATAACCAAACACGGAATAATTCCATCATTATTATTCCCAACAAAGTTTTAAATGATTAATAAACCAATATCTAATTCCTCATCTAACATTCCCCAGTGTTACAATCTAATCAGAGCATGACACTGACTCGCGTACTAAACGATAAGCTCTAGAGCCATCCTCACCGACTCCTCAGCTGCTAACTTTAATCTGAAATGGTAAGTAAGGGTGAGACTTCTCATAATTAAAGCATATTATAAGCTTCTCAATTAACAATATATTTCAAGCATATTAACCCACCCATTTTCAACATAACTTCATATTCCCTACACAATCACAACCATATAATCATCATGCATAACCATCATCAATCAGAAAATAGTAACACTGGAAGACATCCTAACATGTTACTATTCCACACAATCAAAATGCAGACTCAATGCATGCGGTACCGACTCGTGACTCAAAGTCACCCAACACTGATCCATCACCAACCGGATACAGTACCATCGATTCGTCCATAAACACCCGGACACGAATCCAGCCTAACCACCCATCCTCATTCGGGTATCGGTTATCGGCAATCCAAGTCAAATTCCGCACAATGGGAATTAACTTCACCAAAACAATGCATATGCACGCACATCCCCAGCATGCAACATTAATCAGTCTATGTATACATTCATTTAACATAACTGAATCACAACAATCAACATGATATATCAACCAATCATGCATACATCTAACATCGGATAACATGCAAACCAATCAACATGATATAATCACCTATCATGAAATAATTCATCACCGAGCATAAATATGCCAAACACTTACCCTTCAATTGGTAAGACTATCACCAGTATATATCACAACAATGACAACTAAGGTCAACAACCATCAGGCATATACAACACCAACAAACACATGATATCAATACAATCATGAATACACCAATCATCACAAACCGAATCAAACTCAAAAACATGATATTCCAACCATCATGCATACAAATAACCACAGCATAACACGCTTTACATTCACTCAGTATCAATATACTCATCACCACAGTTTCCCTGTTACATGCACCTCAAAGTGCGTCAGTCAATAATTGTTTGTTTCGAAATTTGCCTCTTTTTCAAAATAATTTCAACTTTTAGAAAATCTTTCCATTTTATAAGATAGAGCATTAAATTTAAGAAACAACGTCCAAAACGGCGCTCAAAACGGACTTACGGTTTGAAAGTTATGAATTTTAAAGTTTGGAAAATTTTCAAAGTTTCGGTGGAACCGGTTCCTCCACAGGAGTAACCAGTTCCACAACTCAAAATACGCTCCACGGAAAATGTATGGGGAACCGGTTCCTCCGGTAGGGAACCGGTTCCAGTAAAATTTCATTTTCGGAAAATTAACGTGGAACCGGTTCCTCCCACACAGGAACCGGTTCCTGGGTTCAAAAATACCATTTTTATCAGTTTGAAAAGCTGGAACCCGGGTTCTCCCATTGGGGAACCGGTTCCCACGACCATCAGACCCAAAAATCTAGTTTTTGACAGCTTATTTTCCCAAAGTCATTTCTCATTCATTCCAAAACGTACTCATGTATTCCAACACCATAAAATCACTCATTCATCATCAATAACACACAATATAACATGTTTTACTCGTCAGTAATGATCCTACATCATGCAGATCCATTAATCTATACATTCTGACACAATCTGACACCTATAGGGACACATTCATGGAACCCTATAAATTCACAAACACAATTCTCTAACATGCTATAACCTATATCATCAACATCAAAACCTATAATAAGCAATAATCAATCGAAATCACCCCTTACCTTGTGGGTTCTTCGAGATTCTGACACTTCTAGGTTTTCCTTCTTCTTTCTCCTCTTCTCACTTCTACGTAGTCTTGTTTTCTCCAAATGAATCTATTTTTCCTCTTTCCTTATTTTATTCCTCTTTATTCCTTTTATTCATAAATAAAATAAATATTATTTTCTTCTCCAATTAATTCCATAATTAATCTCAATAATTCAATATATTAAATAAACTATGCTCTCAATTAATTTAATAATTAAAATCATAATTATTTAATTACCGAATTATTTTCGGGGTGTCACACAATGAGTAGAGAGAGATGAGATTGTTAGAGATAAAAGAGGAAGTGAGTATAATTGTCATTTTCATGGGTCATTACACACATGGAATATAAATCAAATGGAAAAATATAAAAAATTCAGTGCCACATATTCATTTTGGATAAGTTGGCCTGATCAGGGGAGAAATTGAGGGAATCTCAAAATGACAAGGTGAGAATCTAAGAGTGTGTTTGGATGAAGTATTTTAATGAGAGAAAGTAATTTTTTGAGGGAATTTAAAATGACTTGATCAAAATCCATTGTTTGGATAAAAAATATAGAGAATTGTTACAATGATGTAAATTTATGAAGTATTTTATTCAAGTCAAATTTAAGGAATTTCATATGACATCAAAAAATAAAGAATTTGAGATTACTTCATAATCTAAATTTAATCCAAAAGTTTTAAAATTTATGAAAATGACCCCGAAAATTTAACAATGAATCATTTTAATACTTCATCCAAACAAAAAAATTTAAAATTGAATGAATTTCAATTGAATCATTTGAATTGCTTAGAATTTTAATTTTTTTTAAAATTCTTAATTACCTCATCTAAACACACTCTAATTATTTTTACAGGGAAATTTTTTAAAACTCGCCCAAATGGCAAGAGGAGAACTAACTATTAACCCTATATTAAATTATAAAAGTAAAGTTTAGTTATCTTGAAAAACTTGTGAAAATAAGTTAAAAAAACCTTAGGAATAATGTCATGAGTTGTTTTCATAAGTTCTCACAAACAAATAATCTCAAAAAAAATTGCTACTATGAAAACTCAAATAAGTCAATGTAAACAATATTTATTCTCATTGTACTTTTGATTATGTACTATATTTAAACGCCGGTTGAATTACTTATTTATATATGTTAAAATGATATAGGTTATTTAAGCAGGCTAATAGGCTAACCAACCATTCGAAAAGATCAGACTCAAACTAAAAGATAATCATATGATAGGTCACAGGCAAGACTGAGACTTTAAATTTTTTAACAGATCAGACTTGACAAAGCCAAGCTCGACACAGTTTATTTCCACCCTTATATGTAAGTTTAAAATAAGAAATATAGTCTTATTTTTTCTTAATTTTTTTAAACATTGTCCGACTTAACAGAAATTCATGCATGTCAATGAATGCCAGTTATGTGAGAAGGTTTAAAATTATGTTATTTAGAATGACATTTTCATTATTATTTTTAAGAATATTATTCCACTTATGTGTTTGTAAAAACTAAAAATAAAAATAATGTGTGTAATGTGTTTGTAAATTTTTAAAGAATCATTATAAAATTTGTTAATTTAAATTATAATTAAATAAAAATAAAAGTAATATGTGTAATGGTATGAAATTATAATTGGTTAAATTTATTCTCATGAAAAAATCTTATATTCTCACCATTTAATCTTTAAAATAAAATGAAAAGAAACATTTGTAAATAATATTCTTGAAAATAAAAAATATATTGAAATAATTTCTTAAAATTTGAATTAAACATGAAAATATTATATTTCTATAATCATATGTTTAGGAATAATTTTTTAAACCTTGAAATAAACACACTCCATACTATTTTAATGTGATTAATGATTTGTTTTGATTTTATATTTAATATTATATGTTTATGGTTATGTTATGGATGTTTAAATTATTTTTTCAATTTTAAAAATTTTAAACTTAAAATACCCGACCTTCAGTCTTATCACTCATTCATTAATTTAATTTTTAAGCTATAAAAATTAGTTAAAAGATCTTTTAATTACTCTTTTATTCAACAATTTAAAATTTTAAATATGTGAAAACTTGAAATTTCAGCCACTTTGATGACAATAACAATAACAATAACAATAACAATAATAATAGTTTTGGTCCTTCTGTTTTAGTATATTCATGATTTTAGTCCTTCTATTTTATTTTTAAATACTTTCGGTCTTCATCCTCATTTTTTTATATAATATATGTTATTTTTTATCTAATATGAAAAATAATTAAACATATTATTTTCTACCATGTTATATAACATATGACACATATTACATTTGTTTTTGACATGTTGATGTTTTTGGAGCCAAAGTGAAGATGGAGATCAAAAATATTTAAAAATAAAATAGAGAGTCAAAATTGTAAAAACACCAAAATAGAAGATCAAAAGTGTAATTTAACTTAATAATAATTACTATTATTATCTAATTAATTTTGTTGACTAAATTAAAATTTTATTCTTTAACAATTTATAGCTATTTATAAACATTTAACAATATATAAAGAAATAATTTATGTCCACATTCTATATTTATCAATTACTATAACATTTAACAGAAATTATTCAATATATTTTGTTAATAAATCAAAACAAATCCTAAAAATAATCAATTCCATCTTATTTTTGACTAGAACAAATAATCAATTTCTATAGAATATACAGTTATTATTTTACTTAAAATAAATACATTAAAAAAACAGAAAGAAAAAAAAAGATAAGACTAACACGAATACATCCTAATCCTAATCCAACATAAAATTCATACCTATAAAGCATAAACGCATTTAAATTATATTCCTTATTATTAAACATTTCCTAAAAAATAGATTTTATTTACTTAATCTTAATCTCAATGTACTATTTCGTAGTTACCGGTAACGAGTATTCGTAGCGATAAAAAATAACAGTAACTACATTCCGTTACGCTGAATCATCACCACAACAAACTTTTCAATCGCCTATATAAACTCACTCACACACATTCATTCTTACACAATCATTCATCAAAACTTTATTTCCTTTTCTTTCTCTCTGATTTTTCAATCTCAATTCTCCGATTTGTTCAATTTTGTGTTGAATTGCCATGGATATTGATCTTACTCCCAAATTGTCAAAGAAAGTGTACGGTGACAATGGTGGATCGTATTACAGTTGGTCACCGTCTGAGCTTCCGATGCTGCGTGAAGGTAACATTGGTGCGGCTAAGTTAGCTCTTGAGAAGAACGGTTTTGCCACTCCTCGGTACTCTGATTCTTCCAAAGTTGCTTATGTTATTCAAGGTGAGGGATTTGTTATATATTTTATTTGTTCTTGTTGTTAATTTGATCATGAAATTGATATCACCTAGTCTGTAACACTGACACCTCTTAAAAAATATATGTCTATGTATCTAAAATTTATATCTGAAATTTGTATATGATCATGAAAAATATGTCTGAGTATCTAAAATTTATATATGAAATTTGTATCTGATTCTGATCATGAAATTTATAATAGTGACACCTCTGGAAAAAAAATGTCTGTGTATCTGAAATCGACATCAACACTTATTATTAAGCTTTATTTATTTATTTTTTAAAATTATTATAGATATCAACGTGTCAGCTGTTTTGATCTTATAGATTAAGATCCAACTATTTATTATTATTGTAGAATTGTTTTGAGATACTTAATTGGTGAAAACATGATGGAACAGGAAGTGGAGTTGCTGGAATTGTGCAACCTGAATCAGAAGAAAAGGTTCTTGCAATCAAGACTGGTGATGCTTTAGCACTTCCTTTTGGTGTGGTGACATGGTGGTACAACAAAGAGGACACTGAGTTGGTTATTCTGTTTCTGGGGGATACTTCAAAAGCACACAAGGCTGGCGAGTTCACTGATTTTTTCCTAACTGGTCCTAACGGAATCTTTACTGGATTTTCGACTGAGTTTGTGGGAAGAGCTTGGGATTTGGACGAGAACAATGTGAAGAGCCTTGTTGGAAAACAGCCGGGTAAAGGGATTGTGAAGCTTGACGGAAGCATCACGCTTCCTGTGCCTAAAGACGGAGACAGGAAAGGGATGGTGTTGAACTGTCTCGAGGCACCATTGGATGTTGACATTAAGAATGGCGGAAGGGTTGTTGTTTTGAACACCAAGAACCTTCCTTTGGTTGGTGAGGTTGGTTTAGGAGCTGACCTTGTGAGGCTTGATGGAAACGCCATGTGCTCGCCTGGATTCTCTTGTGATTCTGCTTTCCAGGTTACTTATATTGTCAGGGGAAGCGGACGCGTTCAAGTTGTTGGTGTCGATGGCAAGAGAGTCTTGGAGACAACTTTGAAGGCTGGAAATTTGTTCATTGTGCCTAGGTTTTTCGTTGTCTCCAAGATTTGTGACCCTGAGGGAATGGACTGGTTTTCCATCATCACTACCCCTAAGTGAGTTTTTCTTGCCTTCTAACCTCATTTGTTGTTGTATCTGATGACGGATGACTGATGACTGATAAACACTTACGCAATTTTCTTTTCTTTGTAACTTGTTGTCAACATGTTATGCTAATGAATTCTTGTTGTATTTTCAGTCCTATCTTCACACACATGGCTGGAAGTTCATCGGTGTGGAAGGCATTATCACCTACAGTTCTGCAGGCTGCTTTCAATGTAGATGCTGAAACTGAGAAACTCTTCCGTTCTAAGAGGACCAGCGATGCCATTTTCTTCCCTCCTCCAAACTAAACTAGAATGGAAATAAGTCTATAAGTCATTAGACAATCAATAATACCTTTTATCTTAGTAACAGCTGTTTGAATATCTTTCATGTTTCGTATTCAATACTTTATAAAGTTTGTGCGTTTCTATTGAGTTTATATAAGAGTTGAATGCCTCAATTGATTTTGGGGCTGAATTTTATTTTTATATTGCTGTGTTAGTTCCTTTCATATAGTTATTTATCTTCCTACTTTTTCTGTTTAGTTTATAATGAATGAATCTTACTAAAGCGTAAAGGCTCATTGAAGATTTGCAGCAGTTAAATTACTCTTCATTTAGGCTAATTGTGATTCATTCATGGCTAAGTTTTTTTATTTTTTACAGTGTCTATTAATTGATTAGCCCAAATGTTTCAAAATTTAGCGAATTCAAATTTAAAGAATCTAATAAATCTTGAATAGTTCTTTTTCTCGTCAAATGTATTATAGTTGAATCAATATAAGTCATGGATTTAACTTTTGTCGTTAATGTGAGGATTATTAATTTTTAGTTGGATGTATAAACTATACTTAAGTCATGTAAATCGCATCTACTATCTAACCATTAAAGAAAGATACCACCATTACATCAAAAATACCCTTTTCTATTTTGAAAATTACATGTTAAAAAGGGTTAATTTGTCTATTCATAAAGCCACAGATTATTTTCACTTCTTAGCAACTCAAAACAACACACGTGTCTCTCACTTTACATTATCATGCTCCCTATACAAACACACACACACACTTCACTAACATTTTATTCACTCCTTCCACAATCAAAAGACACGTGTGTCTCTATTTTTCAAATCTTTCCTCTTCCCTTCAGACGTTGCAACTTCTGACTCCTCTTTAGAAGTCTCAACTTCTGACTCCTCTTCAGAAGTTGCAACTTCTAACTCCTCTTCAGAAGTTGCAACTTCTAACTCCTCTTCAGAAGTCTCAACTTCCGACTCCTCTTCAGAAGTCACAACTTCTTACTCCTCTTCAGAAGTCGAAACTTTTGACTCCTCTTTAGAAGTCGCAACTTCAGACTCCTCTTCAGAAGTCTCAACTTTTGAATAGGGACTATTTTAACTACAATTTTAGCTACTATCTAGCATTTAAAGGAAAGGCCCACCACCTTCCCGAATTTGTCCTTCACCTTTTTGAATTTTACATGCTAATAAGGGTGGTTTTGTCAATTCATAAACCAACATTTTATTCACTCCTTCCATAATCAAAAGACATGTGTGCCTCTATTTTTCAATTTTTCCTCTTCCCTTCAGACGTTGCAACTTCTGACTCATCTTCAGAAGTCTAAACTTCTGACTCCTCTTCAGAAGTCTCAACTTCTGACTCCTCTCAGTCTTAACTTCCGACTCCTCTCAGTCCCAACTTGACTCCTCTAAAGTCTCGACTTGAGCTCCTCTTGAAGTTGCAACCCGACTCCTCTTGAGTTGCAACTTGAATCTCTTCAAATTTTAGTTAACATATTATACTTATTTGAGACATGTGTGTGTGTGCGCTTGTGTGCGCGGGTGTGCGGGTGTGTGTGCGCGCGCGTGTGTATGTGTGGGTGCACGGTGTAACACCCCTTCTAATTACTCGCGTTTTATAGAATTAAATATCAGAGTTTTATCCACAAGTAAGAGGCGTCACAATTTAAAATCATAAAATTTGACCAAACAGTTGTCATGCTTGCACTGAAGAATAATCATTAAATAAATCATACTTAAAGTTATGTTTAACAGCGGAAATGAAACATAACCAAAATCCCGAATACATCATTCAATAGTTATTCCAGGATATATAATCAAGACACAATTCAAAACTATTAAAAATATCCATTAAAGGATTTCAAACAATCGTTTCCCCAGTGTTACATCTACCAGAGCACGACACTGACACGCGGACTAACTAACTGACTCGACTCTAGAGCTATCCTCACCAACTCCAGGCAGCTAATCACTTCGGATCTGAAATCGTTAAAGTAAGGGTGAGATTTCAATTCAATATAACATGCATTATACGTTTTTAAATACAACAGAATAATCGGATACATTAATCCATTAACCAAACACAAGGTCATAAGCAATTCACAAAATAGTTCACACAATGATCATGTATATATCAAACAATGGAAATTGCAACACTGGAAACCATCCTAACATGTTACAACCCCATATGCAATGTAGGCTCTATGCATGTGGTACCAAAACGTGAACCGAGTTCACCCACTGCTCCGTTTACAAGTGGAAAGACAGTGTAATCCATGATTCACCCACAACCATTGGGTCAAGAATCTAGCCTCACCACCTCCAACCAGGTAAGTATATTGGCTCTGCAAGCTCACTTTCGCACAATGGGAATGAACCAGTTTAACAATGCTCATGCATGCATCATAAAAGCATGCAACATCACTTCACAGATCATAATATCAATACAATCCACATAATGCCAATTCACCAATATATCACATTCAAATCATAATGAATATCAAATATATCATGGTATGCATTAGCTATCATCCGGTAACTCAGACCATTTGTATTAATTCTCCATTATCCTTAATTAATCCATACTTCTCAAAATCGGGAGCTCGACTCTTTTAAAAATAATTTTTGAGAAAATAATATTTTTCCTTTCCAAGAGATAGTATTTGAAATTTAAGAAATAACGCGCGGCACTCGAATCGGAGTTACGGTTTAGAAAATATGAATTTTTGAAGTTTTAGAAGTTTTGGAAAAATACATAGTGGTAACCGGTTCCTCACTGGGAGAACCCGGTTCCCACAATTTGAAAAATACACGCTCCTAGAAATTTGTATGGGGAACCCGGTTCCTCCCCACAGGGAACCGGTTCCCACGTTTTGAAAATGAGTCTCCCTGGATTTTTGTATGGGGAACCCGGTTCCTCCCCACAGGGAACCGGTTCCCACGTACAAAAATGCCAGATATTATAATTTTAACACTTGGAACCCGGTTCCCACGACCTGTAACAGTAAAATCTGCTATTTTTGACAGCTTTATGCATCATTTATCATTTCTAAATTTCCCAACACGAATTGTGATATTAGAAACACCAATCTATAACCATTTTACACCATTATAACATCAAACAACATAGCTTACTCATTTCTATTAGTTATTTGACACACTAACGATCCTAATTCCATACACCGACACAAAATAGGGTTTCATTCTATAAACCTATAATCAATTTCCTAACATACCCAATTACCCGGTCGATTCCCAAAACCCATAAGGCATATTAACCGAAAGAAATCACCCCTTACCTCACGATGATTCTTGATTTCCTCGGCGTCGGCTTTTCCTCTTTCCTCTTCTTTCTCCAATTCTACGTATAATGACTTTCTCCAAAAAGGACCTATTTTTCTTTCTTCTCCTTTTTATACCCGTTTTAATATTCCTTTATTTATTCCAATAAAATACAAATAAGTGGTAATTAGTAAGAGTAGAGTAATTTACTCCTCACACCCCTAATTACACATCTCACCTCCATCTCTTCTTTTCTTTAATTAATCCCATTAATTCCGAAAATATAAATAATCAAGCCTTTAATTAACTAAATAATTAAATTCCTACTTATTTAATTTTTGAATTTAATCGGAACATATGAGGAACATATGAGGAACACGATGAACACAATATTGGTTATTAACTGTTATTCTTTCTTTTATCTTAAATCAAGAATACAAGTATACAAGAATAACAAATAACCCTCTCACTCTAAATTAGGATTTGCAGTATGCAATGATGAGAGACTAGTATGTTATTTATAATAAAGCTAACATACTAAACTAATGGATTTTATCACAAATACCCATTACAAGCTAACTTAACCAATTGGACATAACAAACAGACACAATTCGATGCTAACAATCCTATCATCCTTCGACACTACAAGCTAGAACACATTTCGACTACAGCTTGTAACACTTAGACAACAACATGTGAGTAATCTTCGAATGCATGTTAAACTCCGTCGAACCGTCGAACTAAGATACTACCTTCGACCCAATAGAGTTCGATCCAATATCTCACAAATCTCCACCTTGGAACAAATTCTATTATCAAATAACGAACTAGTTTTCTTCATGCAGCTTTATCAACCGCATACATTGGGAAAACTTGCAACTAGGCAATGTCATGGTGATCATATCAACAACATTATGATATGTCAAAACCTTCAGCACTTGGACTTCTCCACGCTCGATTATCCCTCTGACAAAATGCAGCCTCACATCAATGTGCTTGGTTCGTTCATGATAGGCTGAATTCTTCGACAGGTGTATTGCACTTTGACTATCATATTTAACAGTGATAACTTCACCTTGAATTTTTAGCTCCTTAGCAAAACCTTCAAGCCACAATGTTTCTTTTACAACTTCAGTTAAAGTAATGTATTCTGCTTCAGTGGTTGATAATGCAACAACCTTCTGAATTGTTGCTTTCCAACTAATTGTTGTACCAAACAAATTGAAAATATATTCAGAAATAGATTTTCTAGAATCCATACAACCTGCATAATTAGAGTCGACATATCCTTCGATTACTACTTTACTATCTTCACCCAAGGCTCCACCATAAATTAAGACTCTGTCCAGAGACTCATTTATGCACCTTAGAATCCACTTCAATGCTTGTCAGTGAGCCTTTCCAAGATTCGCCATGTACCTGCTTACAAGACTTATTGCATATGTTATGTCGGGTCTAATACAAACCATAATATACATCAAAGAACCTACTACATTAGCATATGCAATGCTATTCTTTTAAGCTCTTTCGACCTCAGTACTGGGACACAAATCAATACTCAACTTAAATTGAGGGTTTGTTGGAGTCACAATAGGCTTCGAATTCAACATACCAAATTTTTCGAGAATCTTCTATAAATATTCCTCTTGAGATAAGCATAATTTCGACTGCTTTCTATCTCTTCGAATGTCAATCCCAAGAAACCTGGAAGCTGCTCCCAGATCCTTCATTTCGAACTCCTTATTGAGTTCATCCTTCACCCTCATTACCTCTTCGACACTGTTACTTGCTATGAGAATATCATTAACATAAAGCAACAAAATAACAAATGAATTACCGGACGATCGAAGTAAACACGTGGTCGGCCGACTTCTAACGAAACTTATGCGTGCCATAAATTTGTCGAATCTCCTATTCCACTATCGAGGAGATTATTTCAACCCATATAAAGATCTATTCAACTTGCACACATAATCTTCCTTTCCCTTTTCGATATACCCTTCAGGTTGCCTCATCAGGGTTGTTTCATCTAGATCACCATACAAGAACGCAGTCTTCACATCCATTTGTTCCAGTTCAAGATCGAACTGTGCCACCATCGCAAGTAACATTCGAATGGACTTATGCTTCACAATAGAAGAAAACACATCATTGAAGTCTACAAATTATTTTTTAGGGAAACCCCTTGCAACCAACCTTGTCTTGTATCTTTTCGACGCAACTCCTTCGATTCCTTCCTAACTTTGAAAATCTATTTACATCTGACTAACCTGGCTCCAGTAGGTTTCTTGATCAATTCCCAAGTGTTGTTATCATGAAGAGACTTCATCTCATCATCCATGGCCTTCATCCTTTCAGTCTTATTTCGAATCCTCATAACTTCCTTATGGTCTATTGGTTCTTCGTCTAGAATCTCACTTGCAGAGATTAAGGCATAAGCTATAAGATCTGCATACCCAAATCTTTGAGGTGGCTTGATGACTCTTCGTGTCCTATCTCTTGCCAATAGATAGTCATCGGAAGTTTCCTCAACTTCATTAGCATCCTCTGCTTCTTCAGATTTATCTGGGATATGCAATTCAGCATCAACATTCTCCACCGAAATAAGAATCTCTACATGTTCCATCTCTTCGTCAGATACTTTTTCACTTTGACCAACATCATCCATTTTCTTGAAAGCCATTTCAGCTTCATTGAAAACAACATCTCGACTGGTGATAATCCTTCAGTGACCCGACTCTAGGCACCATAGCCTATAAGCTTTGTCTCCTTCAGGGTATCCCATGAACATGCATTTAAGAACTCTAGGTTTGAACTTGTCTTGCCTAATGTAAGCATAGGCTACGCAGCCAAATACTCTCAATTTGTCGAGATTTGGTGGATGTACCGACCAAACTTCTCCAGGTGTCTTCATATCTAACACAGTCGAAGGACATCTGTTTATCAGATATGTTATTGTCGAAACAGCCTCCACCCAAAACACCTTCTTTAACACAACACTAGTCAACATGCATCTAACTCTCTCCAAGATAGTTCAATTAAACCTTTCATCCAAACCATTTTGTTGTGGAGTGTCTGCAGTAGTTTTGTGCCTTGCAATACCAGAGGCAGCACAAAAACTGTCGAATGTCTCATTTCAAAGTTCAAGACCATTGTTTGTTCTCAACCTCTTGACCTTTCTGCTAGTTTGATTTTCGACCAGAGTCTTCCAACCTTTGAAATTCTCAAAAGTTTCATCCTTAGTCTTCTGAACGAATACCCATAATTTTCTGGAATAGTCATCTACTATGGATAGAAAATATCTTGCTCTTGAATGTGATGGACACGTTGTAGGCCCCAAAGATCAGTATGGATGTAATCAAGGGATCCATGTGTTCTTTGTTTTCCTTTGTTGAAATTTACTCTGCAAGGTTTTCCAAGTACACAAGGTTCACAAAACTTCAGCTTTTCGACTTTGTCTCTACCAAGCAAATTTTGTTTCCCCAATTCGACCAGACCCCTTTCACTGACATGGCCCAATCTCATGTGCCAAATTTCTGTCTTCGACAAAGGTTTCGTGGATGCAACATTTGTCGAACCACTTACAACTTCAGCCTCAAGGGTATACAAGCCTTATTTCTTCACGCCTCTCAAGACTTCCTTTGAACCCTTCATGACTCTTAGGATACTTTTATCTCCTTGAAAACATATCCTTTCTTGTCGAATTCACTAAGAGAAATCAAATTTCTCTTCAAATCAGGTACATACCTGACTTTAGTTAATAACCTTATTGACTCATCATGGAGTTTGAATCTCATAGATCCAACACCTGCAATCTTGCAAGCTTTGATGTTTCCCAGCAATACAGATCCACCATCTTGATAACATAATTCCTCGAACAAGTCTTTGTTTGGAGTCATGTGCCAAGTGCACCCAGAATCCATAATCCACTCCTTCGACGGGTTGCTGCTCGAAACCACCATAACATCAGATGAGTCAAAATCATCTTGAACAATAGTTGCATTGCCATTATTCTTTCCTCCATGATCTTCCAGGCGTTCAGGGCACACTTTTCTTGTATGACCCTCCTTCTTACAATGATAACATCGAATACCAGATGCTTCACCACTGTAAAACATATGCTGACGTTTACCTTTCTTCTTGTCAAACTTACTATCCTTTCGCAAGAATTTTCCTTTAACGACCAAACCTTCACCAACCGTCGAAGGTTTATGCTCATTTAGTTCATTCAAGTCCTTCGAATACAAGGCTGGTTGAACTTCTTCAAAGGTCAGAGACTCTCATCCATACAAGAGAGTTTCTTTGAAGTGAGCATGTGATCTGGGAAACGCGCACAACACCAACAGCGCTTGATCTTCATCATCGATCTTCACATCAATATTTTCAAGATCAAGAATCAGCTTGTTGAACATATCCAACTGCTCATCCAACACTTTGTCTTATGATAACACGAAAATGTATCAATTATTTAAGCCAATTTTATATGCTCTTTATCCGCATTTTAATTAAATAAATTATTCTTTATTCGTATTATGCCGGTATTTTCTATGTTTTCAGGTTTCTATCGACTATTAGGCATGTACGAAGAAAGTCAAGAAAAGCCAGATAAATCGCGCTAAAAAACCATAAAAAGAGAGTATTTATTAAAGTGTGTATGCATAGCATGAAATGGAGGTGTGAAGTAAGCAAAAATAAAAAGATATTCAACGAACAAGGCCCAGCACACTCAAAGGAGCAGGCTGAAGCCCAACACGCTACAACGTGTAACGACCATTACACGCAAGCCCTAAGCTTGTAGCAACCGTCACGGGCCACGCAACAAGACTTACTCCTCACGCGAGCTTGTAGAGACCGTCATGAGTCCAAGCTAGCTCCGTAGCGACCGCTATGGGGGAGATTTAGGAGGCGAGATTTTCTCAACTGCTTCGTAACCCTATCTCTCACACGCCTATATATATGTTACTTCAATTCACTCTCAAGACACACTATTTTTCCTCATTCAGTACCGTTACTCTGCCGATTTCAATTTCCATTCCGCATTTAATTTTAGTTTTATTTTCTGTATTCAGTTTCTTTTATCGTAGTAATCTTTGCATCGGAGATTACTGCGAACTTTTGTCAATTCTAACCTTATGTTAGGATTACGCCATTTTACCTTTTTTTCATCGCATTCAGTTATCGGTATGTAGGGTCACATAGCCAACGGGGTTTAGCAACTTCACTCGACTTATTCTGTTTTTAAAAGATTGATTTTCCAGTTTCAATTATTAGTAATTAATGCAACTGTTTTGTTACGAGAGTAAAACACAGATTAGAAGTTAGGGTCAATAAAACGAGAGTTTGAGATTCTAACTAGACATTAATAATTGAGCATCAACTTAAAATACAGCGAGAGCGCTTTTAAGTTGATTAGATTTTATTTATTTTTAAAAAATATTTTTAAACTCTAATTGAAACAGCGAGAGCACTCACATAGGTTTGATTACAGGATCTGAATCAATAAACACGAGTGTGAGAAGAGGATTTTTAAACAAGTACTTCCTACTGAAATACATTTTGATAATGCAATTTAAGTTGATAAGTCGCTAAATCCCTAAGCCCGACCATTACATACCTATACTCCTATTCTGAATCTAAACTAGATCTTAATCAATTAGGTTCGCTAAACCAAACATTATTTATATTACTAGCCTTAGATTTACGTAGTAACCTAAGATAGTGGTAGGTCAATATTTAGTCCATGTGGATTCGATAATCTTTAAAACTACAAGCGATAGGACTGTATACTTGCAGTCTAGATTCTATATGACGATAAAGTCGCGATCAAGTTTTTGGTACCGTTGCCGGGGACTAACAAGTTGATATCATAACTCTTAAAGTTACGCTGTAGAGACTAAGGCACCATTCCCGATTGTATGCCAAGTACTCGGTCTAGAAGTGAAGACTTAGTGCTACCAATTCCCGAACCCGCGTGTTCTATCATTAGAAGAAGCCACGTACGAGTACCTCGTACTAATCAACTCTCTTCTCAATCTACAATTTCTGCCGAACCAGTTGAAGAACCAAACATGGGTGATCAACCACGTCCGCTCAAATCGTATGCTATTCCTTTGCAGGAAGAACCACATAATAGCATCGTTGCTCCAGCAATAGAGGCTAACAATTTCGAACTCAAACCCTCTTTGTTGTCCGTCATACAATAGAACCAGTTTTCTGGTGGATCAATGGACGACCCTAATTTAAATCTATCCATGTTTCTGCAATATGCATATATAGTTAAAGCTAATGGGGTCAGTCAAGAGGCGATAAGACTTCATCTTTTCCCTTTTTCTTTAAGAGACAGAGCCCGAGATTGGCTCCAATCTCTACTAGCTAACTCAGTTACCACTTGGGATGAGTTGAAGAAGGTCTTCCTTGCCCGATATTTCCCACCAAGTAAGACAGCTATGCTGAGATCCCAAATAAGCGATTTTTGACAAAAAGACAACGAGTCTCTTTTCGACGCTTGGGAGAGATATAAAGACATGTTGAGGCTTTGTCCACATCATGGGTTAGAAGAATGGTTAATAATTCATACCTTCTATAATGGTCTCCTGTATAACACGAGATTGACAATAGACGCCGCAGCGGGTGGCGCTCTTATGGATAAATCCTACACTACAGCTTATGCACTCATAGAGAGTATGGCTCAGAACCACTACCAGTGGGGAAGCGAGAGAGGTCAAATAGAGAAGGCTTCTGGAGAGAAGGCACAACCAAAAGGAGGGATGCACGGGATTAGAAGTCTCGATAGCGTCCATACTAAAGTAGATACCCTCGCCAATAAAATAGGTAGCTTAACCGCAATACCTCCATCCACCATGGCTTCCATAACTCCCAACTGCGAGATATGCAGAGTACTTGGACATGTTGCCGCCGAATGCCAAGTCTTAGTAGGAGCTCCCACCGACCAAGTGCATTATGCTCAAGGAAATCCCTACTCAAACACATACAACCTTGGATGGAAGAATCATCTGAATTTCTCGTATAAGAACCCTAATGCGTTGTATGCATCTGGACAAGCACCAGTTGTACCACCTGGATATCAAAAGGCACCTGCAGCCGCACCTAATGTGCCTAGGAAGTCCAATCTCGAGATGATGATGGAAAACTTTATAGTTAATCAAGCTCAAACCAATAAGGAGTTCCTAAACCAAAATATTCACACTAACGAGCAAATCAAACAGCTAGTGAATAAGGTGGATGCTTTAGCCACTCATAACAAGATGTTAGAAACTCAGATTTTACAAGTGGCCCAACAACAAGCACCCACAGATGCATCTGCCGGTACATTTCCTGGTCAACCTTAACCTAATCCGAAAGGACAGGCCCATGCTGTTATATTGAGAAGCGAGACTGATTACGATGTACCAGAAGATCCTAGAGCTAGGAATCCGGCCATGTCCCAAAGCTCTGGGAAAGAAACTGAGAAGGAAAGCGAACTGAAAGAGAAAGAGAGAGTCGGTGATGAAGAACCAATAGAAAAGGAAAAACCTTATGCTCCTCCGCCACCTTACAAACCCCCGATCCCTTATCCTCAAAGACTTACTCAATCTAAAAGTGCGGGGCAATTCAAGAAATTTGTGGAACTTCTAAGACAATTAAATATCACCATACCTTTTACAAAAACCATCACTCAGATACCCTCATATGCTAAATTCCTTAAAGAAATATTATCTAACAAGAAAGCGATAGAGGATAACGAGACAGTTACACTCATCGCTGAGTGTAGCGCCATTATTCATAATAAAATGCCGCAGAAGCTGAAGGATCTCAGAAGCTTCTCTATTCCCTGTAATATAGGTAAGTAAGTTTGTCATAGACAAGACTCTAAGCGACTTAGGTGCCAGTATTAGTGTAATTCCCCTGTCGATATCTAAGAAGCTCGACATGTGAGAATTAAGACCGACCAAGATGTCAGTACAACTCGCGGATCGTTCGGTCTAATACCCCGTAGGAATCCTTGAAAACGTCCCAGTACGAATAGGTCAATTCTACATTCCTACGGATTTCATCATTACGGACATTAGAGAAGATAGTGTCACCCCAATCATTTTGGGAAGACCATTTTTAGCCACTGTCGGTGCCATAATATATGTTAAGAAAGGGAAACTAACCTTCGAAGTTGGAGAAGAAAAGGTCGAATTCATCTTGACACAATTCCTACAAGCTCCAGCTATCAATGATACCTATTATCTTTTGGACGTAATAGACAAATGTGTCAAAGAGATGGAGTCAGTAAAGGAACCCGATTCTGAAACTATGAAGATTCCAATGCCCCTAATATTCGAAGATGACAATTGGTGTCCCGAATATCGTGATGACAATTTAACTGAATGTCTAGCACTAACACCAGATCATATGCCCTGTCCGAAGAAACCAGACTTAGAAATTAAAGTATTACCCAAAACCTTAAGATACGAATTCCTAGACGCTGAATTTAGAAAACCAGTGATAATAAACACAAAATTAGGACAACTCGAGACAGATAAACTGTTACATGTTTTACGAAAATATTTGTCAGCCTTAGGATACAACATTGCTGATCTTAAAGGGATAATAAATCCTTCCATTTGTATGCATAGCATCATGTTGGAAGATGACTGTAAGACATACAGGGAACATTAGAGAAGAATTAATCCGATCATGAGCAATGTAGTAAAGGACGAAGTAACTAAGCTTCTAAATGCATGAATCATATACCCGATCTTTGATAGTCAATGGGTGAGTCCAGTCAACTACGTACCTAAAAACAGGGGATCACAGTCACGACAAACAAGGCTGGAGAACATATAGCCGAGAGAGTCGTGAGTGGATCCAGAATATGTATTGACTATAGGAAACTAAACAAAGCTACTCGTAAAGACCATTCCCCTTTACCATTCATTGACCAAATGCTTGAGCGATTGGCTAAGCATTCTTACTACTGTTATTTGGATGGTTATTCAGGATTCTTCCAAATTCCTATTCATCCTGACGACCAAGAAAAGACAATATTCACATTCCCTTATGGTACGTTCGCTTATAGACGAATTCCGTTTGGATTATGTAATGCGTCAGCAACGTTCCAAAGGTGTATGATGTCCATATTTGCCGATTTCATAGACGATATCATGGAAGTCTTTATGGATGATTTCTCTGTGTGCGGGCAAAGTTTTGAAGGATGTTTACCAAATCTAGAAAATTATTGGAGAGATGCGTACAAGTAAGCTTGGTTTTGAATTGGGAGAAATTCCATTTTATGGTAAAACAAGGAATTGTTCTTGGACACATAGTTTCCGAAAGAGGTATCGAAGTAGACAGAGCCAAGATTGAAGTAATAGAAAACTTCCAACCACCAAAAACCGTGCGAGAAATATGAAGTTTCTTAGGCCACGCCGGTTTCTACTGATGTTTCATAAAAGATTTCTCGAAGATATCCAAACCGCTCACCAACCTCCCAATGAAAGAATCTGAATTCATATTTGATGATGACTGCCTGAAGGCGTTTGAACGGTTGAAAAAAGCTCTTATATTCGCACCCATTATACAACCACCTGATTGGATTCTACCATTCGAGATAATGTGTGATGCAAGCGATTATGCAGTAGGTGCAGTCCTAGGATAGAGGAGAGACAAGAAACTTCATGCTATATATTATGCAAGTAGAACATTGGACTATGTACAAATACATTATGCCACTACTGAGAAGGAACTTTTAGCCGTAGTTTTTGCATTGGACAAATTTCATTCTTATCTAGTAGGCGCAAAGATTATTATCTATACTGATCACGCAACTATCAGATACCTACTAGCTAAACAAGACGCCAAACAAAGACTATTGAGATGGATATTGCTCTTGCATGAGTTTGATTTAGAGATCAAAGATAAACCTGGCTCCGAGAATCTTATGGATAACCATCTATCTAGAATGGAGAACCTTAACCCAGACATCGTACCTATTAATGATGATTTTCCATACGAACACTTAGTAGCCCTGATGGAATCTAAAAGTGAAATTAAACTAAGCTCTGAACTTTGCAGTAACAACAAGACAAAGGAAGAAGAGGAAATAGTATCTTCTCAGACCTCATTTCCCTGGTATGCTGACTATGTCAACTATTTGGCAGCGAGAGTCCTTCCACCCGATCTAACCTATCAGCAAAAGAAGAAAATCTTTCAGGATCTCAAACATTATTATTGGGACGAGCCCTTACTATTTAAACGTGGTCCTAACGGTATCTTTCTTCGTTGCGTTCCAGAAAATGAAATAGAAGATGTAATTGCTCACTGTCATGAAGCCCCTTATGGTGGACATGCTAGTACATCTAAGACATGTGCGAAAATTCTACAAACCGGACTTTATTGGCCCATCCTTTAGAAGGATGTCCATGCTGCCATCATAAAATGTGACCGGTGTCAATGCACTGGTAACATATCCAGGCGAGACGAGATGCCTCAGAAGGATATCCTAGAAGTAGAGGTCTTCGACGTGTGGGGAATTGATTTTATGGGACCTTTCACATCTTCCTTTGGCAACAATTACATATTAGTTGCAGTAGACTACGTATCTAAATGGATAGAGGTTGTAGCCTCTCCAACAAATGATGCACAAGTAGTGATTAGACTGTTTAAGAACATAATTTTTCCGAGATTCAGTGTACCGAGACTAGTCATCAGCGATGGCGGATCTCACTTCATTTCCAAAATATTTGATAAACTCTTAGCTAAATATGGAGTTCGACACCGTGTAGCATTACCTTACCATCCACAAACAAGTGGACAAGTAGAAGTCTCTAACAGAGAGATCAAACAAATATTGGAGAGAACTGTTGCCACATCTAGGAAAGATTGGTCATCTAAACTACATGAAGCATTATGGGTTTATAGGATGGCGTACAAGACACCCATTGGAACCACACCTTTTAAGTTAATTTATGGAAAGCCATGTCATTTACCTGTGGAACTAGAACATAAAGCCTATTGGGCTATTAAAACCCTGAATCTAAATTATAAAGCAGTTGGAGAAAAGATAATTCTAGACATTCATGAGCTAGAAGAGCTTAGACTAGATGCTTACGAAAGAACCAAGATTTATAAGGAAAGAACTAAGAAATGGCACGATCGACGCATCTCCAGAAAAGAATTCAATGTGGGTGATGTAGTACTCCTATTTAACTCTATACTTAAACTATTCCTAGGAAAACTTCGTTCTCGATGGTCAGGACCCTTTGAAGTTATAAAAGTACTCCCAAGTGGCACTGTTGAAAACAAAGGAAAAGATAGTGACCCGTTTATGGTAAACATGCAACGTTTGAAGCATTACCATTGTATCGGAAATAGAGATTTCTCAGCTAGTATGAGACTTATACAGCTACCGGTTGAATCACCTAACTAGTTTTCGGTTTTCAAAATTAGGTCGAGCTTCCGACGTTAAACAAAGCGCTTTGTGGGAGGCAACCCACCATTTTTATAAAAACTTTGATTTATTAAAAAAATCATTTATTTTCGTTTATGTATTTCTTAAAATTTCTACAACTATTTTCTGTTCTATTTTTGGCATTAGGCCGATGCTAATTTAAATCTACTTTTAATTACTTACAGGATTTTTATTTCTTCACTGACTTTTGTCATGGATCTTTCTCGTACTATGCCTATCACTTTCCTGAATGAGGCCCAGTAGATACGCTACGAGACGCTTTCTCAGAGAGAGATGTGCCCCACTGTTTATGCACACGATCCCACATTGTCCGACTTAGGCATCAGAGAGAGTGTCTGTTTCATGTTCAACCAGATTGGGTGGGATTATTTCATTCATAATCGATCCCACCTACAACGACGGTTTTCGGTTCTTTGCATTATAACCCTGATGTTGGTCTAGGGTTAGCTAGAGGAGTGGTTTCTTTTAGACTATTTGATTTCACCCACAGATACACCACTCGTGAGCTTGCTGATCTACTTGATTTCCCAGTTAGTGATGATGTTGTCATCGAGATTCCAGATGACGAGTATTTGGACAGCTAGCTTGACTACTTTTGGGGGGAGATATCTACTCTAAGGCACGACAACTATATCCCGAGACACTCGTCGGAGATTCATAACCCGACGATTAGGTATTTTCACATGATTATGTCGTTTTCCTTATTTTGGAAACCTCAGAATGATACATTGGTGTCCAAGGAGGAGTTATTCATTATGTTCTGTGTGTTTAGATCCAGACCAGTGGTAGGTACCTCATTTATGCTTGCTCGTCTTCTGAGTATTGTCTAGGCCACTCATGGACTGATATGTGTGGGAGGCTTGGTGACTATGATTATTGCTGCCCTATTTCAAAGGGAGAGATTATCCCGTCTGACTCCTACTGCTGACCATATCCCGCTGGATTTGTCTTTTATTTTAATGTTGGGATGATTAGATACATGGAGCCAAATCAGTACCATTTGCTGATTCATGGCGAGCCAGTTTACCACTTTACGTTGTCTGATGTTACACAATCCAGTGTGCACGACAAGAAGAATTGGACTTATGAGATGGAGGGCGTATCAGAGAATGATATGGAGGAAGAAGAAGTGGATCCTTTAACACCGCGCCACTATTATGACCCTCTGGTAGCTTTGGATGAAGAAGACCCAGAGATGGTGGAGTTGATTGACATGATTGACTTTAACCCTGCTACTCCACCTCTGTTTGAGTGCATCTCGACTTGGGATCCACCTATAGCCCCTGCTGCTGCCGATGCCCAGATTCCACAACCTGATTATGCTACAGCTATTGAGGTGCTGACGAGGGAGCATGCTGCTATCCGCTCTAATCTTACATCGCCCCGCTCAAATTTTTATGGTTTCATGGATCTTGTCACAACTAATCTAGATCACCAGTACCACTAGTTGCATTCTAGGAGTGGCTGATTTTTGTTTTCAGAACATTGAGGGCATTGTTCATTCCTAGTGTAGGGGAGGAGTGTCTAGATTTAGTTTTAGAGGATTTCATTTCTTTTCTTAGTTTTTCATTAGCATCGCATTAGATTTATTTCATTACTTTTGTTATTTATTTTTGGATTTAGTTATTAATTTATTTAACATTTCATCATTTATTTTTATGTGTTATATTTCTCATTATGTTATATTATAATTATGCTATGATGCCATTGTGCTAAATAAAATGCATGAATATTAACCTACTAGTCCTAGTATGCGTTTACCATTAAATAACACACCTCAGTATGTCATTCATTGTCCCTCGTGCTCAATTTATATTTAATCAATGGAGACAATGAAGTGACACAACCTGCCATACCACGGTCACCAAGATTCTCATGCATGCATATTGACTTGTTGCGTCCGTTACAGGGCGTGAGATTCCCTTGTCTACACCTTGTAACGACCGTTACAAGGGCAGCATGATGGCTTGAAAAAATGAACCATGTGTAACAACCGTTACACATCCCTTAGCCATGCATTTTTATAAAATGACCACACCATTCTTCTCATTCATTCTCAATTTAAATCAATTCAAATACTCCCATCCGTTTCTTCTTCACCCTAAACAGCAACCTTAACTCCTATTCAATACCTCCATTCATATTCTCCTCACCATCTTCCTATAAAAATCATTTAGAAAAACACCACTTTCACTACCAATTTTCTTCAAAAAACCCTTCTACCAATTAAAACCATCTCATTTCCAAATCACTTCACAAAGATGGCCAGAAGAGCTCAAGAAGATAGAGAGGAGTCAGAACTCACAAATATGGTGTTCAGAGATGTAGATGTCGGAGTCCGGCAAGAACAACTCTACCGGAGATTCCACCAGAGAGGTATTTTTCCCACGAAATAGATTGATGAAGATTGTCTTCGTGATTTGGGTTTTCTAGATAGTGTGAAATTCATGCTTCATGAATACAGTCTATACCACATTGCCACTATGAATCTGCCGACTTATGAACCCCTCGCGTTGGAGTTTTTGAGTTCCTTTGCATACCAAACGCCACCTACTCCAGAAGCCGGTCAATATCTGATCAGTGCAACAACCTTCAGATTATTCAACACAGAGTACACCATGAACCAGGAGACTCTGAGCCAAATACTTCATTTTCATCATGGAGAGAGTGTGGAATACCGAATTCCGCATAATGAAGATTGGACGACAAGATCATTTGAAATATGGGAGCGTTTAACCGGCACTCGAGTTGATAATTTGGCGGAACTTTTGTCTACCCACATCCACAACCCAAGTATCCGCTATTTCCACCGAGTCCTAGCAAATACGGTGTTCGAACGAGCAAACAATAACAAGGTAAACGCTAGGGAGATGTGTTTTCTGCACTGTACGTTTAATTCGGATTTGAGTATAAATGTTGCTTCATTCCTTCTTAGTCACATCCAGTCGCTGTTATCAAGAAATGCAGCCACATCACCTTTCTCCATTGGAGGCATAGTCACATCTATTGCCCAATATCTGGATTTGCAAGACAGGTTGGATGAGTTACCATTATGGCAAGCCGAATTCTTAGACATTGATTACTGACAGTCTGGTCATATTGTCAAAGCAAGGAGGGATGGGAGATATAATCTGATGGTAAACAACAGAGTCGTTCCAGGTTTTATTCTGCCAAATCCAACGGCCATTAGAATTGATATCGCAGCGAACTGGATTTACGATCTTAAAGCACCAGCCCCTGGAGCAAACGTGTAGAACAATCAACACAAAATGAATCAACAACCACCACAACCAGATGTCCCACTGCAGGCACAACCAGGAGATAACCCTCATCCAGTCGCACTCGATGCGATATATGCATCACTTTTACTTCAAGATTAGCGTCAGAAGGAACTGATGCAGTTGATGAGGGAGATGCAGCGCGATCAACGCAATAACGCTTATTGGAACCATCGCGATATTTTTGACTTAAATGATGAAATGCGCCGCCTATCATTCGGCGTTGAAGGCTTGCATGCACATGTTTACGGAACTGGTGAGGAGCCTCCTAGACCCAGAAGGAGTGGAGTGAGGACACATGGTGGAAGAAGAGCACGAGGTGAAGTATCAACTAGCAGAAATAATGAAGACTGATATATTTTCTTATTTTCTCGTATTTTCTTGTATTTTCCTTAGGTTCTTCGTTTGTTTTCTTCTTCCCACTATTAGTTGTCGCATTGAGGACAATGCTCAGTCTAAGTGTAAGGGAGGAAAACTTTGTATTCAATATTTAGTAAGTTTTAAATTTCAGTTATTTCCCTTTCCATCAAATGAAAAGAGAGTTTCAAATCGATATTCATTTCCGTAAGTTATTCTTACTTCCACACGTTTCTTGAGCCATACCGAAATTTTTTTAATTTTCATCTCAACGCATTAGCTCGGTACTTTCGAAAAGTATATAGGTTGCTCGTAAGGCTGCGTTAGATTTCTTGAACAAGACTCGACAAAGATAATACCGCCTTGACACCCAAGTTTTCCAGATCGCGCAGATCAGTTTGAGTAACTATGATACCGAGACCTTAAGTTTTAAGTTTTAGATCAACCCCGAGTAGTTTATACAAGCAGTCGACACCGTCTTCTCCACAAACTACGTAGGGAGCTGATGAATATAAGTGACTGGTCATTATCAGAAAAGCTTTGAAAACAAGTTATAACAGGGAATGTGCTAATTAAGTTAGGTGACCCTCACCAGGTCATTTAATCCAACAGTTGCAGAACCTACAAAAAAGGGTGAAAACCATTTGTAAGCATGTTCAGTGGTATTTGGTGCTGAACTCGGTAGGGCGAACCGCGGTTTGATCCCCCTAAGACTTATAATTTGGAAGAGAAAAGGGTTACCAACTTGCATACCAGAACCCCGTAAAATTTGACCAGAAATCACTAACCAGCTGCTCTACTATGTGTGTGCGAGAGATAATGGGTTTAATGTGATTGCACGAGAATGAAAGTGGTTGATTTCGAACGAGAAAAATTAGGTTGAGCTCTAATAGCATGATTCGGATTGGTTTGCACAGGAAGGAAGATTTGGACTATGTTTATGGTTTCGTGTCATTCTTGTATCATCGATGTCGGGGCCCGGTTCCATCTTTCTAAACGTAACGTCTATCAGCCACATACAATTCAAGTTGCATCGTGCGACTGTGTCAAAACTTTGTGCTAAATTATTTCAAAATCTATTGTTTGCTTGAGGACAAGCAAAGGTTCAAGTGTAGGGGATTTTGATAACACGAAAATGTATCAATTATTTAAGCTAATTTATATGCTTTTTATCCGCATTTTAATTAAATAAATTATTCTTTATTCGTATTATGCCGGTATTTTCTATGTTTTCAGGTTTCTACCGATTAATAGGCATGTACGAAGAAAGTCGAGAAAAGACGGATAAATCACGCTAAAAAACCACAAAAAGAGAGTATTTAGTGAAGTGTGTATGCATAGCAAGAAATGGGGGGTGTGAAGTAAGCAAAAATAATAAGAGATTCAACGAACAAGGCCCAACCCACTCAAAGGAGCAGACTGAAGCCCAACACGCTATAAAGTGTAATGACCGTTACACGCAAGCCCTAAGCTTGTAGCGACCGTCATGGGCCACGCAGCGAGACTTCCTCCTCACGCGAGCTTGTAGCGACCGTCATAAGTCCAAGCCAGATCTGTGGCGACCGCTATGGAGGAGATTTAGGAGGCGAGATTTTCTCAACCGCTTCGTAACCCTAGCTCTCGCACGCCTATATATATGTTACTTCAGTTCACTCTCAAGACACGTTATTTTTCCTCATTCAGTATCGTTACTCTACCGATTTCAATTTCCCTTCCGCATTTAATTTCAGTTTTATTTTCCGTATTCAATTTCTTTTCTCGTAGTAATCTTTGCATCGGATATTACTGCGAACTTTTGTCAATTCTAACCTTACGTTAGGATTGCGCCCTTTTACCTTTTTTTCATCGCATTCGGATTATTGAACAACTAAAGGTGATCTCACTGACCTGTGGGAGACACCTGGAATCTGCCTAATATTTTATTTTCAGGTTATTTAATTAATTTATTTTTAAGTTTATTTAATTAATCTATTTATTTATTTATTTTATGCCCGATTTATTTGAAATGCATATTTTATCTGAATTGTATGTTTATTATTGTTGCGCTATATTTGAATCCCTAACCATGCTAGGCTAAATCTAGTTATCGGTATGTAGGGTCACATAGCCAACGGAGTTTAGCAACTTCACTCGACTTATTTTGTTTTTTAAAGATTGATTTTCCGGTTTCAATTATTAGTAATTAATGCAACTGTTTTGTTACGAGAGTAAAACACAGATTAGAAGTTAGGGTCAATAAAGCGAAAGTTTTATTTATTTACAGCGAGAGCGCTTTTAAGTTGAGTAGGTTTTATTTATTTTCAAAATCTATTTTTAAACTCTAATTAAAACAGCGAGAGCACTCACTTAGGTTTGATTATAGGATCTGAATCAATAAACACGAGTGTGAGAAGAGGATTTTTAAACAAGTATTTCCTACTGAAATACATTTTGGTAATGCAATTTAAGTCGATAAGTCGCTAAATCCCTAAGCTCGACCATTACATACCGATACTCCTATTCTGAATCTAAACTAGATCTTAATCAGTTAGGTTCCCTAAACCAAACATCATTTATATTACTAGCCTTAGATTTACGTAGTAACCTAAGATAGCGGCAGGTCAATATTTAGTCCATGTGGATTCGATAATCTTTAATACTACAAGTGATATGACTATATACTTGCAGTCTAGATTCTATAAAACGATAAAGTCGCGATCATCTTCAATCATCTTGAATGAATACAAAGCTTTGCTTCAGGTAGAATCGATTCACCAACGATTTGGTCATGTACAAACTTTTAAATTTCACCCATAACCTTACCGTTGTCGTCTCCTTTGATACCTGTCGAAGAACCTTATCACCAAGGCTCAACAAAATTGCATTGTGGGCCTTCTCTATCACTGTCGTCTTCTCATCTGCAGTTAACGCGTCGTTCATGGCTGCTTCTTTCTTCAACGCTTCCAAATAACCCTGCTGAACCAGTAGGGCTTTCATCTTCAAGCGCCACATACCAAAATCGTTCACTCTGGTGAACTTTTCAATCTCATACTTTGTTGAAGGCACCTTCTCCACGCTCACCGCACCAATTTGATATGAATCTGATGCCTTGGAACAAAATATAAACTTGTTGCTTAATGTTAAGAAACAAACAAGGGTAGAATATATGAGGAACACGATGAACACAAGGATTGGTTATTAACTACTATTCTTTCCTTTATCTTAAATCAAAATTACAAGTATACAAGAATAACAAATAACCCTCTCACCCTAAATTAGGATTTGCAGTATGCAATGATGAGAGACTAGTATGCTATTTATAATAAACCTAACATACTAAACTAATGGGCTTTTATCACAAATATCCATTACAAGCTAACTTAGGATACAAGCTAACTTAACCAATTGGACATAACAAACAAACCCAATTCGATGCTAACAATCCTATCATTCTTTGACACTACAAGCTAGAACACACTTCGACTACAACTTGTAACACTTCGACAACAACATGTGAGCAATCATCGACTGTATACTAAATTCCGTCGAACCAAAATACTTTCTTTGACCCAATAGAGTTTGATCCAATATCCCACACTATTTTTCTTCTCTATTTATTTTACTATATCCAAATATAATTTTACACACAACCTATATTTTTTATTGGTTTTTCTCCTATAAAATTTGAAAACAACATTATCTAAATAATATTGACCGGAAGTTAACTTCGTGAACCTAGCTTTAAGGTTTTTAACTGTACATGTTCTCTTTAGAGCATCCTAATAACTTCTAACATATTGGACCGATCATATGATACATGAAGAAAGTTATACATAACACTCTCACATACTTTAATAATGTTAAAAATACCTTTCCCATTTTCTGACTTTTCCAATTTTTGCAAGTTTTATTCTCAAACAAACAAAAATCGACAGTGATACTAAAAATCTAATATTTGTTTTATCAAATTTTTAAAGAAATTTGTTAAAATATATTAATAAAAAAATATAGGTCTTTTGAAAATCAGATAATACTTAAAATGTATATATTCAAAAATTAACAATATATGACATCATATTTTCTGCAGAATTTGTTTATATAATTCGCATCAAATTCTACAATTAAAAAATCTAAACAGTTAAAAAATTATTTAAAAAAATATATAATTTTTTTTTAATAATATGATATTTTTTATTAGATATTTAAAAAATATAGTAAAATGAATATATTAAATCCTCATAAGAGATTCATATGTGATGTATTTGATGCGAAAAAATTTCTAAAATCTTCAGCAAATTTCACAGAAAAAGAATTAACCAATTATAAACTTATAAAAAATGTTCACTATCAGATTTTTCTTAAAGAAAAAGTTTGATGATACCCCTATATATATTACCAAATATTTGAAAAAATACAATAAAATGTATAAAATTCAGTACCGGTCTTTTGAAACGTTAAAAATGCATAAAATGTATTTATTCTGAAATTCAAAATAATGTATTTTTTTCGAAAATTTTGATACAATCGGCAACAAATTATGCAAATAATAAAAGTTACACAATTAAAAAATTTATAAAACAAAATTAATTTTTTATTAAAGAATATTTTGGTAATATCATCCCACTTGTGGAGTGCCAAAGTAGATTCTTTATACATGTTACTATGTTATTCTAATAAATAAAATAAAATTGTTAATTAATAATTTATTATAAAAAGTAAAATAAAATTGAGTGAAATAGATAAAACTTATATAACTCAAGAGGTTTGACAAATCATTAGTAAATAATTGTGAGTTCTTTCCACTGATAACTTATAAGAATCATTCACGCATTTTGGTTGAAATTCTTAATATACTCTTAGATTTACATGTGACTCTATATATAAGAGATGATGAATCGAAGATGTTTAAAAAATAATAACTTAAAATAAATTTATCTTTTAAATTAGAGTTTGGAAATATTTTTTAAAAAATACGTTTGAATATGTAGAGGAAAATAAGGATATAGAAAATAAGTGGAAAGTAAAAAAGTTAAGGAAAGAGAGAAAATATTTGAGATTTATAGAGGTTAAGTCTTAAAGAAGTGATCTACTCGTCTCTTCAAAAATTGATCTTAAGAGTATCTAATAATGCTTAAGAGCTTTTAGAAGGTTAAGCTCGTGAGCCCCTCTTATACAAGAAAAATGAAGTTTTAGGTAAACTTCCAACCAAACAACAAACTAAGGAATGAAGTTGTTAGTCTTCACGCCAAATAACGAACAAAGCTTCGAGCGGTTAGTTTATAAACTAAACTTAGATTTCGCTCATGCTAATCTCGAATAAAGTTGGAGATTTGAGTTGTTTATCCTTTGAACTGAGTTGTGATTATACACAGGTTGAACACAAATTGAACCAAATTTTTTTTATCAAACTAATCTCAAACCAATAGAGCTTTTAATCAAGATGAACTTAAGAACCATTGTGAATATTTTCTCTAGTTATTCTCCACGAACCCAAAATGAGAGCTTTCTAATGGGGGAGCTCACGAGCCAAACCAAAATAGTTTTTACACTGGTTTATCTCAAAACCGTAATAACTATTTCCTAAAGAGGAATATTTTCCTCAAGAGGAAAAAGAACTTTTGGTAAATTTATAATAACCTCTTCATCAAGAACAATTTCCTCATTAAACTCAATAACTCTTCTAAAGCACCATGGCTAAAGATGTGAGAGAAAAAGAAATATTTTTATAGAGATGGAGAGAAAGTGGAAAAGTGAGATATTCATGTTTTTAGAGAGATTAAGAGAAAGAGGGAAAATACCCCTTGTCGAGAAACTTTATAAATTGGGAATAGTCTCCCCAATGCGGCGATGTTTGGGGGAAGATGAAATTGCCTTAATTCTCTCTGAGGTCCATCAAAGGGCTTGCAACAGTCATATTGGGAGTGGATCTCTCGCCCACAAGCTACTCAAGGAAGGATATTAATGGCCCACATTGAAAAAGGACATTGTATCCATCGTCAAGAAGTGCAATCAATGTTAGAGACACATCAACCTTCATCACACTCCAACTGAACTTCATTATTCCATGATATTGTCGTGGACCTTTTACTAGTAGGGGTGGACATCCTAGGCCCATTCCCATGGCATATGGGCAACTAAAGTTTTTTATAGTATGAGTTGTTACTTCACAAAGTGGATAGAGGAGGAAGTTGTCGTCAAAATAACATCAAAGAGAGTTCATCATTTCTATTGGCAGAATATCATGTCCTAATTAGAACTTGATTTTAAAAGAAGTTCTTTTTAGTTGTTTTAAAATCTCTTTCTTTGGTTTTCTTGTTGATTTCTTGAATAAATTCATGTTAAATAACCATACCATGTTTCTAATAAATGTTTGATAACATGAACTTTGTGTATATTTGTACCATGAAAACTTTGATTTTAATTAGATTTAGGACTTGACTTTTTATGTTTAAATCATAACTTGTTCAAAAACAATGATTCATGATCCATGACTTAAAACTTCACATGCTTTGATTCTTTTGATTGTTTATACATGTGTCTTGAACTTACTTATCTTTAAGGATGTATTTCCTTCATAAACTGCATTTAATCTAAAGTGATATCATGCTGGCTTGTTTACTTTAAACACTTGTTTGTTTATTATATCTTTTGTCACAATTTTTTACTTGATAAGCATGTTGATTTTCTCCCTTGTGCTCAATATTTGTGATGTGTGTGCTTTATATTATGTTAGTAATTAATATTAAATACTCGTGCCCCAAATCCAAGGAAAAGTGGTAGTTTTGTTGACTTTATAAAGTCATGCGCATGTGCATTCCCCTTTGTATAAAACTCTTGTGAATGTTTATCCTATGTATTCTCATATACTCTAAAGAAACCTTTTAACCCTAAAAACTCGATTTTCAAACTCTCACCACTTTCATATAAAAAACTTTGACTTTGTGTCATTGTATTTTCAAACTTTCTTTTTAATCAAATGCTTCAATATACTTAGCATATCAAAACAATTTCAAAAGACTAAAAGTGACTTAACCTCATCCAAATCTTTTTGCGATTTGGCTTTTCAATTTAAAACACTTTCTCAAAGATTATATATAAAATCTTCTTCATAGTTGAGACATGATTCTCCTATCTCCATAGTAATTGTTGTTGTACCCTAAAATTTACCCTCTTCTTTTTCGAATTTCTGGCTTATAATTTGATTGCATAAACATACATGTAGGTGCATGCATATCATTGATCATGGGGTTACCAGGTTCAAAACATCCCAATTACGAAAGAAACGGCGTGTCTCAGCTATCTCAGATCATTTTGAGCCAAAATTTAATGCTTCTCAGTTCGTACGACTATTTGCAAGATTTTTTGGTCAGGAAGCTATTTTTGCTTGGTTCCACAATCTCTGGAATCATATCAATATGTCCTTCAGCTTATCTGTTCAGGTTGGAGGTCATTTCATCAAGAAAACTAAATTTATTCGCTTATTTCTCAATAAAGTGGATTTTGGGTTTTTAGTGTGTTTCGGGCACTCCAGAGAGCATATCTCACAGCTCGTCAGGTATTTTCTGATGAATTTTGACTGGCATGTCCCTCTCGTTTTTATCTACAACTTTTGTTTGAAATCCGGAAGCAAATTATGTGAGGAACGTCCCCAGAAAATTCAATTTCTCAAGAGGATTAAACTGAATTTTAGTGCTGAACCGTGTGTGCTGCCCACTAAAAGGTTCATATCTCTTAGCTGGAAACTCGAAATTGAGTGGGACATATTTCTAAAATTCTGTATTGAACCCTTCTACAACTTTCATTTACAACTCGGGATCTGATTCCTCATCATTTAAGACCAGTATTTTATTCTTCGGACGTAATTTTGAGCTGAACCGAGCAATTTTCATCTGGTACACGAACTTCAAAAAATCATATCTCGCTTGCTTTTTATCGAAACGAGATGGGACCAGTGCCAAAAGTTTACAAGTTTTGTTAGATTCGGTTGTCTCATAAACAGTCACTTGCAAATTTTGATCAGAAGATCCTCGTTCGAGGCATTTTCTCCGAAGAGCGCATTGAGAATTCTGCATGCGTCAGACGCCCGAAAATTATGCTGAAACTTCAAAAATTCATATCACATTGACCGTTCATCTGATCGCGTCGAAATTTTGATTCTTGAATGCAAAATCGCATTCCAAACATTTTTCGTTTACATTCCAATTTCAAATTCCACACGGATTTGGCTGTTTTGGACTGTGTACGAAAATTATTTCGATAATCGCGATTTGGATTTAATTGTGGATCCAAGGCACTCCAAAGCCAAATTTTTTACACTATAAATATATTTTACCACTAACAAATTCCGTGTGGATTCCGATTATAGCATTTTTTTGTCGAATTCATTGATCTCGATCCGTTTTTGGAGCCTTAAAGGTGTCGGTGTGAAACTTTCTACACACTACACACACCTACACTTGTGTTGTGACTTTGCATTGTATTTAGGTACTTGATGTGAGAATTTTGGATCACAAATTATATGATCATGCATCAAGTAATATGTAAATTCTTTGACATGCATTGAATCATTAATTTGAGGCTTATTTCGTGCATTGAAATTATGTTGAAATGTAGAAACTAACACCTAGTTTTTAGGTACACTTGCACTACACCTACACATTGCACACAACTCACATACACACACTTGAATTCATACATTGTGACATAAATTACATCTTTGCATTTCCATGCATTTGCATGTAGGATAGTTTAACTAATTTGATGTGGTGTTGTTCAACTTTTATGACATGAAAATATGTTGAAATTTCACTTTTCCAACACTTTACCACTTTGCACATCTAATTTCTTTCAACATTCTTACATGTTTGCATAGCATTTAAGTAGTATTTGCATTGAGTATGTATCACTTGCACATGATATCACATACACTTGCATTTTTATTCATCTAAATACCACTAAAACACATTGGAAACAAGTTTATTTGAGTTTGGTGGAAAATAACATGACACTTTGAAAATTGATAAAGTTGGACATAATATTTGTTTTGGCTCTAACTTTTGATCTGTAATGAGTTTTTTCGACTTTTCTTAATGTAAATCATGTTTCTTAAGCCATTCCAAGCTCTCTACGCAAACGTTTTCTTGATTTGGACATGTTTCGGTCAATTCTGGGAGCTGCTGACCTTTAGGCGAAAAATATATCTTTGAACAAGATTGGACTGAACCGTTCGCATTTTTGAGACCGTGCGCGTGTGCATAGCTTCCGATATTTTTGATAAATCATTTTGATTGTTTTCTTTAGCTTATTCCTTGTGTTTTGGTTCACTTTTCAAATTTATCCATAATGGTGTTTTTTGACTCGAAAAGTGTCGGAGCGAACCTTTTTTGTACACTACACACACATACATTTGTGGTGTTGATTTTTTTTGCATATAATGTCTAATACTTGTTCTAACCCTCAACTAACCTCTTGACTAATATGTGGGCATGTTTAGGTAGTTGGCGCTTTGATTTAGAATCCTTAATTGAGTCATATAATTAGGATCCCATGGTAGCTAACCGTTAGAGCGACGATTGATCGTTTTGGCTTCATTTTGTGCACGAATATGTTTGAAGCATAATTTTTCTTGTGCATTTCATTTGAGATCATTTATCATGAGTTATCTACTGACTTGTATGATTTTATATCTATTTGAATTCAATAGTTTCTTAATTCTCAAGTTTCGATTAACTTGTAATGTTTAGAAGCATGTTTTTCCTTTGTCGTTTGAATTGACTAATCTTAGGAGTGTAATGTCATGTTTTTATTTGAAACTTTAGGATTTTATTCTACCATCTAATTGTATTTAAATGTGTACCTCACCTTAGGATTGTAAATAGAATTTCAAAGCTAACCTTTGATAGTTCGATTCTTAGGAACTAGTTTGATAATTGTATAGTTTTTCTAGCTTCCTTTCGCATGTTTAGTTTGTGATCCTTTCCTCCATTTGTTCAGATGTTTAGGAAAACTTTAGATAATTTAGTTGCTGCCATCTATTAAGAATTCACCTCTCATGCTTTGTTTTCTTTGTAAATAATGCATTTTAAGTCATTTTAGTGTAGATTTTTGGTTTCTAACTCTTCTAGATCTTCTAATCATGTTTAACATTGCATTTAAGGACTATTGTGATGGACTTAGCTCGATTTTGATATAATTCATGAGTTATTTTGTATTATGTGTGCGTTGCTGCCCGGTTTTCCATTCTTATGTTGCTATACACATTTACATTCCATTTCTTCACCTTTGGATCATATTTTGACATGTGATGTGAATATGCAATTATATTTCCGCTTCCTTGTTATTTTTGACATGTTTGTTGACTTGTGCAAGCTACATTGAGGATGTTTTGGTTAGGTACCTAATTTTGGTACAATAGCATGCCACTTTTCCCGTGGTTCTGTTTGCGTTTGAAACGTATTTTGCTTTGTGTTTTCTCATATTACAAGAAACACATGTTCTATTGTTTTGTCTGGATATGTACCTTTGTGCAGGTGTTTTGATTGTTATGAGGACTTGTTTGCTACACGCACATGTTGCACGATATCACCTCATGGATTATATTGATCGAGCTGTTTCTTATTATTACTTTGTTGATGGCAGTTTACTCGAAGTTTTCCGGAGTATTTCTTAGCTTGCAGTTCTCTTCAGATTTAATATCCGTTTGGTATTTATTTTACCTTATTTATCGCATTCTTTTACCGCTTTTCTAGAGAGCATGAGAAGTAGGGTTTTACCGCTTTCCTTGCCATGAGAAGTAGGAATAAAGATGTATGAAGGGGCTTCCGTAGTTGGAGCATGTTCAGGAACCCCTCTGGTTTATTTAAAGACCCGTTTAGGGCGCTTCTGTTTGCTAATTGTGTTTGGTTTGTTTAAAATCCTTCATCTACATAGGGAGGTAATTCTCGGTAAGTGTTTATATTTGTGCTTGCATAGGTCAAGAGTGGTTAGGACACCCGACGTGGCACCACCAAGCAAAGTCCCGCTTTTTATATTTCCTGCTATCGAGTCATGATGATATGATGGGCAAGCGGAAAGGGTCCGCAATCGACCCCCGCACAGTTCTAGTCTATGTCAGTTCAGCACACACGAATCGTGTTGCTTCCTTTATCGAGTCAATAATAATAAAGTGGCAAGAGTTCCCTATTCTGACTCTCCACGCTTTCTTGGGGTTCGCATTTATTGTAGAGCTCGCATCATTTGCTCTTCACACTTGACAATTCATGTCATGCGGTGATACTATTCACAGGAATCGGATGTGTCGGCTCCTGGTTGACTCACGGTATGCTCGTTACTGTTTGAGGCTATGGGACTTCCTCCTTTTCCTGCGCTTGTGTGCCATTTGTTTGTTTGCATTGCATTGTTTGTGTGCTTCTGCCAAAGCACTTGTTTGCTTAATCCCTGTTCATCCCTTGGTCGTTCAACCGAGGTGGATGTTAGGATAGTTTCCCTAGGTTTGCTCAGTTAGGATAGTCTTCGAGCTTAGACTTTCATCCTCAACCATAGGGTCATTCATGCATGATAACATTAGGGATAGAGTTAGATAGTTTCCCTTGATTGTTTTCTAGTTTCTTTCGCATCCTTGCATGTAATAAAACTAAAACTTGTTTTCTTTTTCCTTTGCAAATTAAAACACTAAATAATGGTTCAAACTCCTTTTTTAAGGTAAAAACAACCAACCAATACGATATAGCAACTAAGCAGTAAATAAATATAAACACACCCATTAGATAGAAAATAGAAGTGGATACTGTAGAGTACTACGGACGTGTGGGGTGCTAATACCTTCCCTTCGCGTAATAGATTCCCTTACCCTATCTCTCGGTCGTAAGACCGTGTCTTATCCCTTTTAGGTTTTCGCGATGCGTTTACCTTTCTCCTTTTGTGAGATAAAAAACGTTCGATGGCGACTTCATTGATATAGTTATCGGATGATGTTCAGCCGGTTGTTTCAATTGTTGAAGTAAATGTTATTCTTTCCACATGAAGACGTTAGTTGGCAACTTGTTGATCTTTATATACAAGTTAGTAGCTCTTCTTTCATGATGATGCAAGATCCATCTTCTCATACTTCTGGTGGTATTAGTTAAGCTTTCTCTCTTAATGACGATTAAATATCTTTTTCTCCTAAAATCAACCACAACAAGCCTTTTTGTATTTTTACCATGAACTACAAGGTTTGATCCTTAATTGGTATGTAGGTATAAGACTTTGTCTTTCCAAACAAAAATATAAATAAAACATTTTTTCTTTCTCATCTCTACAATCATTTAGCAAGCAAACAAACTTTAACAAAACAAACATTATAAAAGGTTCTTGTGGATTACTACAGACACATATGTACATATGGTACTAATACCTTCTCTTTGTATAAATTGGCCCTCGTACCTTGGATCTCTTCTTTATGCTTTGATTTTAGTCTTTACTTCTTGCATTGCATATTAAAACAATAAGGTTTCGATCTTTTCTCTTTTCCTTGGAAAGTAATAAACACTACTACAAATAACGCTTGTAACGTCGGTCGCGAAATGCATTTTACCTCGGGAACAACAACAACAACAACAACAACAAAATCCTTGGAATCTTTAAATATTACATCTCCACAACAAAAACAACAAATAAACAAAATCAATATAATACTTAAAATTAAATCTCAATAACAAAATTAATACAACAACAATAACAACAAAATTCATGAAATCTTTAAACATTAAATCTCAACAACATCAACAACAACGACAAATAAACAAAATCAATATATAGTAGTTGAACACCAAATTTCTACAACAACAATATTAAACATTTTACTTGATACTGTTAAAGATAAATCTCAGACTTCTCCAATCTTTAAATATTACATCTCCACAACAAAAACAACAAATAAACAAAATCAATATAATACTTAAAATTAAATCTCAATAACGAAAGTAATACAACAACAATAACAACAAAATTCGTGGAATCTTTAAACATTAAATCTCAACAACATCAACAACAACGACAAATAAACAAAATCAATATATAATAGTTAAACACCAAATTTCTACAACAACATATTAAACATTTTACTTGATACTGTTAGAGATAAGTCTCAGACTTCTCCAATCAAAGAGTGTCAGTACAATGAGCTAAAAACAAAACTATCTTTTTTGTCTTTAATAGATACAACTACAACTAACATTAAACAATTTTAACAAGGACTTACTAGATAAGATATTACACTAAGAAACTAACCTTGAAATATTTTTCTACATTTGCTTTCATTATTGTTGTTTTCAATATGTTAAGTTTAAATTTTAGCACTTTGCATCCAAGATGAATAGTTGTGTCATTCACGTTTTGATTGGTTGGTGACAGTTTCACGCGGATCACTATATTTCATGTAGATTGATGAGTTGACAATGTCTTGACCATTGTTACTTTATAAATGGACGGTAAAGATATGTTACTTAATTTTTTCATCAAATTGGTCATAAATAAAAAATACAATAAAAAATACGTCACTTTACCCCTCAATTTTTAGCAAAACCGAAGTAATATGTTATTTAAAAAAAAATTAAGAAAAACTATAAGGTAATATTGGTCATGAGTTCGATCCCCAGCAACTGATTTTTTTTATTTTCAGAACTACGCTAATTTTTACCTCGATTTTTAATAATACCGAGGGATAAAGCTCTGTTAAAAATTTTAAAAAATTAAAAAGTCATAAAGTGTAGTTGTTGGGTTCGAATACGCGTCCTCTAAATACATTTCCCCTCACTTTCCAGTAAAATCAAGAAAATATATATTATTTTTTAAAAAACAAAATAAAATGTGACGCGTCTATGATTTACACTTCGAATTTTTATTGAGTGAGGTGAAATGTTCCGTCATGAAATGTATTTTTATCGATCAAAATAAAATTGATATGTTCCATGAATGATTTCACTCGTTAGATAAAGACATTGATTTTGGTTTGTAAACTATAAACTTATGTGCTTTGATTGTTCATTTGTCATATATGTTGACATATTTTTAGAAACCATTGGTATAAATAGTTTGAAAAAAGAGCAATTCTTCCTTGGGCCAAATTGGATGGACACCCACAAAAATAAAATAAAATAAAATAATTTAGTCAAATCATTTTATATTATTTAAATTTTTTTTCTTTAAATTTACATATTTATGAGAATGTATTCAAATGATACTCATTTTGGGTTTGTGCCAAGTATTTCTCTTGAAAAAATTGATGTTTGAATACATTTAATGACATTGAGTTGCGTAACTCATATAGGACAAGAAACATTTAGAGGTAGAGAATAGAGTGGTGTGCATCATGAGTACATGCATTGGCATTGAGTTGTTTACTGCTAGTGTACATGCATTGAATTGTTTTTTGGTTTGAGGATTAATTTCTTTGTTGGTTCTTTATATGCGTTGGCAGGATTTTTACATATGTTAACCACGTAGACTCATGTGTTAGTCATGTAGACAAATTGGATGTTTTAATTGGAGTAAATATGTGTGTTTTTTTACAATGACTTAAGTTTTGGTTAAATATATTCATGTGATTAAATATATCTGAGTTATCTTACCATATATATATATATATATATATATATATATATATATATATATATATATATATATATATATGCTTTTTAACGATTAAGTTTAAAAAAAGTCATGAGGATTTAGACAAAATGATACTAAAATTAATAAATGTATTTTATAACTGGTTTGTTGTTATTTGTTAAAATAGTATAGATAATATGACATGGTTTTAAACTTTCAATTTTTATCTGTTAATGTTATGACTACATTATTTAACATAACATAAATAAGTATAAACAAGCGAAAAGGAATAATACAAGTAAATAAAGTTGTAAATACAAACTTAAAAATTACAACATTTGAAGCACAAGACACAATACTCAACCTAAACATTAAAAAACATAAGAAGAAAAAAAATCTAAGGATACTCATTACTCACCAAAAGCTTCATTGAGTATTGATATCCTTATTTTCACTAATTGTGTACATTTATGGAGTTCCATATTGAAATGACTTGTATCCAATATTGAAATACCTAAACTTCAATTAATTGAGGGTATTTATAGAGTTCCCAATATGTTGGCTTAAGTCCTAGAGATAAATATTTTTGATATTTTAATCGAATTACTTATTAATAATAAAAGATATTTTTTTATTATGTTTGTTTTTCCAAAAAAAGAATATCTTTAAAATAGTTAGTTTGTTTAATGAAATGTTAAGTGTGACTTAATCATGATATCTCATTAAATATAAGGACGTTACTCTTAAAGTATCCGTAGTCGAGCTCTGTTGTGATGTGGGATAACATTAAAGCACTGAGACTATTATGTAGATAGACTGATGATCACATCTCATGGATCATTGATAAGAAGTTATCAAGTCTTGATATATGTATGAATATTAGGAGTAATATTTATAGTAGATTGAACCCTCATGGGAATACTACATAGAATGTTATGCAAAGTGTTATAAGTTATTCTCATGGTGATAGTGATGTATACCACTCTTCGACCTGAAACCACTATGGATCTTAGATGTAGATTCAAGTACTTTATTGTTGATCAAACATTATTCGTAACATGATGACCATAAAGACAGTTCATGGGTAATTCACATAGCATGCTAAGGGACATAAGTGACCCAGATTAAATTTGCTCAGCATAACATGATAAATGTCTAAGGGTCCAATATTGAACTGGACAAGGATGAAACAGTCTATGACTTGTGTTCAATATAAACATAAGGGCAAAAGGGTAGTTGTACACACAAGTATTATCACATAAATGTTTTGTCATAACATATGACATTTTTGTGACTTGGGTAGCAGTGATGTGTTGCTAGATACCGCTCACTGTTTATTATATTAAATATGTGATTTAATATAATTGCCAATATCGTGAAAAACCTACGGGATCACACACACACACACACACACACACACACACACATAAGGACAGAATGATAAGAGATAGAGTAAATAACAAGGTAATTATAACCGAACCGAATATTAAACCGGAAAGCTTATGGGTTCAAGATTTAAAGGTTGGACTGAGGTTTAACTAGGGTCAGACCGTTTTTAATTATACTATATTATATTTTAATATAAGATATAAATAATGGGTGTTTCTTATTTGTGAGCTAGTGAACACTTGGACGATATCTTGCCCATGACTTGCTCTGATTTTGCTTGCGAGGACGAGATAATGCGTAGGGGTCATGATCGACAGTTTAGCTCTTACTCGAATCGTACGCTTTAGCTTCGCTCGCGAGCCACCAAGCTGCTTGTAACTTTGCCTCGAGGTTACCTCCAAGGACATGCTCGCGAGAGAATACGGAGGTTTTCACTTGTGACCGATCAAGGATACTCGATGTCTTGGAAGCTAGAAGATCGATGATACTTGAAGAGACAAAAGATTCGTCCCTCGAGCGACGCGTCACAATATTTAATGAGTCATAATTAGGCTTAAGAGTAGGGGTAATTATGAGTTAAAGCAGCTACACACTCCCCCTGACGGTGTCACACTTTCCCGTACAAGGGGTTTTGGGTTATTAAATGGGATAATGGAGGAACTTTTGCAAATTTCATTCATTCTTCAAAGTTCATCTCTCTCATACTCTCTATCACTTCTACGGTTTGAAAAGCGTTTCCGCTGTCGCCGTCATTGACTACTGTCGTTGTTACTGTTAAATCATTGTTGATCTTCATAAATTCAAGAATACATCCTCTTTTTAATTCTTCCCTTTTTCCATTTGTTTAAGCTTTTGGTTGTTTTCGCATGTTTGGTTTTGGTTGGTGTTGGTGTTGGCATTTGGCGGGGTCTGGCCATTTCCAAACGTCGACGCTGGCGAGAAATGCTAAGACTTTAGGTAGGAACTTAAAATTTATGAATTTCACAATGGAGTTCATGTGTATGGGATGATTTTTCGATGAATTTCATGTGTCGGGGAGGCATTCACGAGTCTCTAATAAAGTTCATGAGTTAGGGAGGCATGTCCCCGTGAGATTCAGTGTCTTTAATGAAGTTCATGTGTCATAGAGGTTTGTCCCCACGTGATTCATGAGTCTCAAATTAAGTTCATATGTCGAGGAGGTTGGTCCCCGCGAGTTCTATGAGTCTCTAATGCTCGTGTGTCGAGGAGAAATTTCCTAGGGAATTCATGAGCTTTGTTGGGGAGTTTTTCCCCCGATTTTATTGGTGGATCAGTTGAGCCCCCAGTTGAGGGGATGCCTTGTGATTTCATTTCTCATATTTGTATAAAGTCTTTATTTGGGGGTGGATCCTCGCGCCTTCGTATTCCCATTTCACTTAATTTGCAGTGGAAGAGTGGATTTGATTTGACCGGCAAGTTCACTATTTTTCTCTACTTTTCAAGTTTGATGGCTCGTAGCGCTGAAGGCCTCCGTCTGGTCAATACTATCACCAACTCTACACTAGATTGGGCCGGATTGGAACCTCGAGGGATAGCCTCGCACTTCGCTGACTTCCCAAATGAAACGTTTACAGTCGTCAAGGCGGGTCTGATCTGTAACACTCCAATTTTATTTAAATTATTTGTCATAGTTTAATCATGTGATAATGTGTGTTATTTGGTGATTTGATGTGTGTGAGGGTCCTTTGATGCGGGTGATAACCCTTAGAATGAGAGAATTTGAGGTGTTGGGGTGTCTGGTTAATTGTGTACAACTTTGGATTGGTGGGAGTAATTAGTTACTAGCATTATTTAGTTAAAATTAGAGGAGTTGAATAATATTAGTAATAGTTAAATAATTATTTGATTATTTTGATTATTTAATGGGATTATTTTGTTATTCGGGAATAATAATAATAATAATAATAGAGGTAGTGTTGGTGTAGAGATATTAAGAGTTTGTTGGTAATTTTAAGAGGTTAAGTGAGAGCATAAGTGAAATGTCATTAAAAGGGTCTAAGGGGTAAGATTGAAAAAAGGATAATAAGAGAGTTTGGTTTCATTGTTACGATGGTGGAATGGGAGAAAATATGTGGAGAAAAGGCTAGGGCACAAAGAATCAAATGGAATTTTCAGTATGAACGCGAAGGCAGAAGATCATTACCTGGAGTTGAGGTAAGGGTGAGGTTCTAACTATCTAATGGGTTGTAAAATGATTGATGGGTAAGGATAATTGCATGTCATGATAAAATTCTACTTCATTTGCAAAACCTCAATGATAAAATTATGTTTTGGTAATGATGTTGGGTGAAATTATGAATTGTGGGTTTATGTCAATGTATGTGAATGTGACTTAATTGTGTAAAATCAATTGTGTGATTATTTCTTTGGTGAATTGGAATGTTGCCATTAATGTATGTGAATAGGAATTGAACTTGGAATCTGTTTTTGTGTAATGTGTGAGTATTAAGAATGTTTGGATGTGGAAGAAAAGTAATTTCTGTGTCAAATTATAGCACAAAAGTGATTATGTAGGAGAAGTAATTGGTTACCTGAACAAAAATAGGGGGACGGTGGCTCTGTTATGTTGAAGTAACCGGTTATTTAATTTGAAGTAGTTGAAGGTAGAAAAAACGCAAGAAAAAGATGGTTTGAATTGGGTTTTTAGAAACTATTCCCCTTTAGAAAACTATTTGTTTGAACTAAGAAATAATATAGAATGCGATAAATATAAAGAGAGACACATTCGATTATCCAAATTCACCTTCAACAAGGTTACTCATGTTTATCCTCCTTAGGTGATTTTGCCTTCAACAAGGACTTAATCCAATAATCTCAACAAATTACAGATGCACGGGCTCCTCACAGGTGACTAACAACAATGATCTATAATCATTGACCCCTTTAGGATTTCATCTACAATGACTCGCAACCATTGTCATCTTGAGTCTTCTGACTAACACTAGTCACTCAAGGAATAATACAATGATATGTTCAGTGATATCCACGAGATATAACGATCATTGACCCCTTAAGAAATCTGACCAACCTGGTCTTTCTTAACAGAATTTCATCTACAACGACTGTAGTTTAAGTCTTCTCAAGTATTCTGATCTTCACTCGATCACTTAAGGAAACACCAATTCTAAACAAAATTGTTTTTTTAGAGATTACATGAGTGCTTCTTATACAAATTATTTAACACAATTCTGAGTAATAAATCTTGTGTTTAAACAACTTACATGAAGAATGATAAACTATAACACAATCTGAGCAACAACTCTTGTGTGTATTACATTGATCTACATAGATTAAAATCTTGTAGTGTTTCTTCTTCTTCATATTCTTTGTTGAGCAAGATATGAGAAACAATTCATTGCTTCTTCATATTTCTACTAAGATTTATTTGATTGAGAGTTTGAATAACATCTTGTAGAATTCTTCATCTTCATCTTCTTTCTTTGTCGAGCAAGTTATGAGAAACAACTCCTGGTTTCTTCATTCTTTCCATAACTCTTTTTTATCTCTCATTTTGTGTTTGGACTTCATCATCGTCAATATGAACGACTGGATCATCATTGTAATCAGTCCACTTGATCTTCATATATAGACTTAAAAAAGAGTCGTTGTAAGGATAGAAAAGTCCTTTTTATTTTCAACGGTTGATTCCCAACGAATATATTCAAGTTAGGTTTGAAACAGTACGAAACTTCACTTTCCTTAGGTTCTTGCTTGTAGTTGTTTAGCTTAATATCGTGGGAGATAACTTTTGTGAATAATACAATATATAAGCATGTATTGGAATTTTGAATTGTATCATTTGTACTATATTCTTCTTGAATAAGTTTCTTGATCTTTATATTTCGATGATGTACTTCTGATTCTGAAGTATTACGCTTGGAAGAGATCAATTACTTTGTCTTTGTTCTTCTGGTGAATAGTTGATGAATAGTTTCAAAATATTTTGTTGTTGTAGCATAAGAACACCAGAGTTATCATAGCCATGACTTTCTTCAGAAATAATAGCAACAACTTTACTGAAACACGAAGCTTGACTTTTGATCTTGAACTAGTCTTAAAGGCGTATTTCTTTTTTGTTCTGAGAGATGAAGATTGAGTGACAAGTTGTTTCATTTTATTAACTTTCATTGGTGGATTCTTATCTTCAAATATATAAGCAACAACTTATCTGAAACAAGTCTTGTCGTTGTAGGTGGAAGCTTTTCCGATGTTGATATCAAAAGTTTTTCTGATGATGAATCTTGTAACAAGATATTGAGACAACTGTAACATCCCGATTTTTAATAGCTAATTATTAATTATTATTATATATTATATTATGTGATAATTAATTTAATTGAGTGTTTTAATTTAAATGGAATTATTTGAATATGTGTATTACTTGAATAATTGAGTTTTATGAATAGAATTATGGTTATTTAGTATTGGGCCTATTTATGATAATGGACGTAATAGAGAGGTGTTAAGTATTAAGTTCATTAATACAGTCCTAGTTAGTAAGGATTAGAAGGGAATCATAATTAGAATTTTCATTTGGAGAAAGAAGAGAAAGAAGAGAAGAGGAGAAGAGAAAGAGGAAAAGTGAAGAGAAAACCCTAGAAGAAGAATCTTCATGAGGTAAGGGTGGAGAATCCATGTTATTGTTTGATTGTATGTTGTGGGTAATGATTAGGAACATGCTAGTTTGTTCAATTTTAATTTCTAGAATCTTTGAATGTTAGGGTTTGAATGGAAATTGTTTTTTTTTTCAACTTAGAAATGATGACCCATGATTAGAAACATGTTAGGATACCCTTTAATGATGTTATTTGGTTGATTAGAGTGGGTTTTATGTTGTAATTTCGTGGGAGAAAGAAGCTGGTCCGTAGCATAAAAAGTGCAGAATCGCAGACTGTGCTTAGCGCAAGAAAAGGCCCGCTTAGCGCGAAATGTTCTGATTTTTGGGGTTGTTTATTCAGTGATGTGGGCTTAGCGTGATCTGGAATGAAAAATGTTATTTTTAAGATCTTTTGACATGGAATTTTATATGATTATATTTATTGCAGTATTTTCATATGTGTGATTAATTAATCCAATTGTGATTGAATGTGTTTTAGATTGGTTTTGAATACTATTTTAATGTATGTTTGATTATTTGAGTATAGTATGTGCTAATCTTATTTGATAGAATGTGTTGAATAACATTGGTGGAATGATATGTCATAATGTTATTTGTTATGTGTGGTGATATGTATAAGATACATGTGATGATCTTGTTGTTGAAATATAATATTGTGCAATTGATGTATAATTCACATGAGATGAATTGTGATGATATGCTTGGATAATTGAGATTTTGGGAATAATCTTAATTTGCATATGTTGCCTCGGTGAGTTGTACATGCATACATTTGGCTCGATCCTTGTGTGGATAAGTAGCGGTGAAACTGTGGGTTCACAAATTGGCTCGATCCATGATGGATAAGTAGCGGTGAAACGTTGGGTTCACATTTAGCTCGATTCCATTGGGAATAAGTAGCAGAGGCTTTTGGTCTTGTCCGGATCGGAAGTAAGGGATTGGATTTTATGAATGAATCAGAAGCATGGTTAATAAAATGTTTCCAAAACTTGGTACCACATGCATATTGAGTCACAATTCATTTTTGTCACATGAGTCATTATTGAATATGCAATGTGTGAAATGAAATTGTGATGTCTAATCATATGGATTAATTGGATTGTTTGATTGAATGATAATTATGCTATGTATGAATATATTATACTTGTAATGTTTGTATGATCATGTTATCTTGGAATATCATTTGAAGTGTGTGGAATTCGTGAATAGATGCGGTTTCTTCATTATTTCCATTTATATACTTTTGAATAATGATGTGAATTCTCACCCTTCTGTTATGATGTTGCCTCTACGTGGGTAACGTACAGGTTCCAAGGATAGAGGTACTTTGCACGAGACTAGTTGAAGGAGTTTACTTAGTTTATTCCTTACACTAGGTAGTTGAGTCATTGCTCTGGTCATGAAACATGGGATTTATCTGGATTTCTGCTTTGATGAGATTTGTTATGTATTCTCATCTATTTTGATTTGTATGATTGAGATACTATGCTGATGTGACTTTGGTGCCGATGTATGAATCATGGTGACTTGATTATGTTATGAATTCATCGATTTTTCATCCAATGATTATAGTATAGGATGTAATCATTGATAGTATCTATGAATAAGAATTAATCCTCTGTGAAAATGCATGAATTATTTTAAAGCATGAGATTCAAATATGTGTTATGATTATGACCAGTGTGCATGTATTGTTTTAATTATAAAGTAAATCATGTGACACCCTCTTGTTATGCATTCTATTTACTCTAATTGTGCAATAATTATTGGGGAATTAGAGGGGGTGTTACATTATGGTATCAGAGCAATGGTCGGTCAGATTTGGCCAGGTTATTATTGATTTAAATCCTGTTGTATTTGATTTGTGTATCTGACACAATCGATACCATTGTCCTAGGTTGGTTGCAGAATGGTTGCAGGAAGGAATGATGATGCTATTGCTGAAGCTTTGAGATTGTTGGCTGGATCTCTTGGGCAGATTCCACAGGCGAATGCTGGACACCAAGCTGAGGAAGATGAGTTTCGTGCTTTGGGGAAGTTTCAGAGGAACAATCCTCCTATCTTAGAGGGTGAGCATGAACCTGACAAAGCTCAAGCATGGATGAAGGCGATTGAGAAGATCTTCAGAGTTATGAATTGTACTGATATGTAGAAGGTGCAGTTTGGTACTCATATGCTGGAAAAGGAAGCTGAAGATTGGTGGAGCAACACTATTCAAAGATTTGATGAGGAAGGTGTTGAAGTTTCTTGGGCTCTTTTCCGTGATGAATTTTTGGAGAACTATTTTCCAGAAGATGTGCACGGAAAGAAAGAGGTGGAATTTCTTGAGTTGAAGCAAGGTAATGGAACCTGGCTGAGTATGCTGCAAGATTTCAAGAGTTGATTAAGTATTGTCCTCATTACAATACTATGAATGCTGAGAGATCTAAGTGTCTGAAGTTTATGAACAGTTTGAGACATGATATCAAGAAGGCTATTGGATATCAACAGATTATTCGTTTTGCGGAGTTGGTGAACAAGAGTAGGATTTATGATGAGGATGGTAGGGAGAGTACTTCTTACTACAAGAATGTGAATGATAGGAAGGGAAAAGGTAAATTCTGTGAGAAACATTATGAGGATAAGAAGACAGCTAGTGGTGGAAAGTAGTCAAGTGGGGGAGGATAATCTGATCCACTTAAGTGTTACAAGTGTGGTGTGGAAGGGCATCGTGCTTATGATTGTGGGAAGGATGTTATGAAATGCCATAGGTGTGGCAAGGTCGGTTATAGAGTTGTTGATTGTAGATTTAGTGCGGATATGACTTGTTACAATTATGGTGAACGAGGTCATATTAGTAATAAGTGTGAGAAGCCAACGAAGGAGCAAGCTAAGGGGAAATTGTTTGCATTGTCTGGTGCTGAGACTCCGGTTGAGGATAGACTTATTCAAGGTACGTGCTTTATTAATGGTATACCTTTGATTGCTATCATTGATACTAGCGCAACACATGCTTTTATTTCTTCGGATTGTGTTAAGAGATTGAATCTTGAATTTTCTGATATGCATGGAAATATGATCATTGATATTGATACTCCTGCTATGGGTTCTGTTTGTACTTCTGTTGCATGTCTGAATTGTCCATTGAGTATTTTTGGTAGAGATTTTCGGATGGATTTAGTTTGTCTTCCGTTAGATCAATTGGATGTGATTCTTGGTATGAACTGGTTGGAATACAATCATGTTTTTATCAACTGTTTTGACAAATCAGTTATCTTTCTTGATTCTGGTGTCGAGAATGATTTGTTTTTGTCTGCTAAGCAAGTGGATAAATCTTTGAAAGATGGTGATGTGTTGTTTGTTTTGTTGGCATCGTTGGATCTCAGTGAGAAATAAGCTATGGGTGAATTTCCTGTTGTTTGTGATTTCCTGAGGTATTTCCTGAAGATGTAATTGATTTTCCGCCAGAGCGTGACGTGGAGTTTTCGATTGATTTAGTTCCTGGAACTAGTCTTGTTTCGATGGCTCCGTATCGGATGTCTGCTTCTAAGTTTAAAGAGTTGAAGAGTCAACTTGAAGATTTGCTTGAGAAAAGTTTTATTCGTTCGAGTGTATCTCCGTGGGGTGCACCTGTTTTGTTAGTTAAGAAGAAGGGATGTTCTATGAGGTTGTGTGTTGATTATAAACAATTGAACAAAGTGGCAATTAAGAACAAGTATCCACTTTCGAGGATTGATGATTTGATGGATCAGTTGGTTGGTTCTTTTGTTTTCCGTAAAACTGATTTGAGGTCTGGTTATCATCAGATTCGTGTGAAAGTTGAGGATATTCAGAAGACTGCTTTTAGGATAAGGTATGGTCAATATGACTGCCTCTTACAAACCCTATAAAGTTTTCCAAAAATTCAAGTTTCTAGGGCACAGGCAAACCAAATTTCCCGCAATTCTTCATCCATTCCAAGCATTCATTCATCATCCTGAAGTATCCAACAATTGATCCAAGTCCTTACACAAGCCTGAAGCATCCCAGAACGTGCTAACCAAGTTTCACCGATTTGGTAAAAGTTTTGAAACTCAAACTCTCAATTCATGCCATTTAAACTATTTCGATTCATATATTTATGTTTGTACTGATGTTTGTGATTTTTTAGAACCATCTCTTGCAAGGTTTGAGGCCAGAATCATGTTTCACCATTGTTAGGGCATACCGATTGATGAGCTTCGAAACCCTAGATACAGGCCGATTCAGGCCAAACTAACACCACCATTGAATTCTCGAGGTTTGATTTAGGGGGATAGGGTTCCTCTGTTGTTTGTATTCATTTGATTTTGCAGGTTTGATTTTGTAGGTGGTGGAGAAGACGACCTGATCATGTCTCCAGCGTCTCTGACTTTGCATTGACCGACGAGGGCATGCGTGCGTGCGATTGGACGACTTATATCTCCTGGGGTCCACTTGTACACGTTTCTGACCTTTGTTTGATTTTCAGGGAAAAGAATCACATATATATTTATCAATGTATCCATATTAATGGATGTATTACTGCCCCAACGGTCAAGAGCGCGCACTTAGTCTTTACCTCTTCTATGGCATGAGTTCGATCCCTGCTTTTGCCAATTTTTTTCACATTTTCTGATTTTTACAGGTTTGCACACATATACAATTGAAGGCGTGATTCAAATATCCCAGACATATGGCGTGGTGGCTAGCTTTTGACCCAATAACCATAAGGTTCTGAGTTCAAGCTTTGGTAGGACCAAACATTACTTTTTATCACTTATTTTCTCTAACTTTTTCCTTATTTCTTATTTACTAACCTATTTTAATTTATTTTCATAAATTAATTTTTCACAATTAAAAAATCCTAAAAATGTTTTAATTTTATATTTAGGTTTTAAAAACCTTTATTTAATTTTTGACACAAAAATATTTAATTTTTCTTTACATTTAAAATATTTTTCTCAATTAAATACTAATTAACTAGAATTAGGGTTTTCTACATTAAAATCGATTTTTAAAAAACACAAAAAATATTTTCTTATAGTAATAAGGTTTCTAACATTTTCCTAACATCTAGAACATTTTTTCTATTATCTATTTATTTATTTCGCATTTTAAATTCTATAAATCGATGTATAGGTCGCAAGGATATTTTTGTAATAACGTAGATTTACTTTTCTCGCACATTTACTTTTCCGCACCTCCTATTATGTAACTGCCCCAAAGCCATGTAATAGCGTATGACCTTTACTTTCCGCTTTTACTTTCATTCTAGGATTTAGGACTAGTTCATATAGCTTTCTATACAGTTTGATGCATCACATTTAGGATGTTAATCCAGAATTTTATTTTACTTTTCTTTTGAACTTTTGAAATATGTGGGGGATTGTAGTAAATTTTTTGACAATATTTCAAAAGTTAAATAATTTTATTTTATCTTTAAGTGACAAATATGAGAAAATATTTTTTATATTATTATTATTATTATTATTATTATTATTATTATTATTTTGTTGGTCAAAGAAATTTAATGAGTTTGACTTGAATCAGTCAAACATTACTCCATATTTTTTTTAATATAAAAGCCATCTATCATTTTGACAAGTGAGACAAGAAAAATACGGAGAATGAAAAAATATCTTTTGTACTTTCTTTTATTTTTGTTTTATTTTTCTCCCGATTAAATCTTCCAGACATCTAAAAGAGTGTTTCTGGTTGTTCTGATGCCTCAGAGTCTCGTTGAGAATCTGAGAAGAACCTGTTGAATCCCGGAGGATTTGCGCTTATGAGGCGGATAAATCTTTAAGGACAATGTACTTTACACGCCTCATGTTAATGTAATAGTTTATTATTTTGTAGGTTTGATGGTCTTATTCAGAGAAGAAATAGTCGAATTACATTGGCGGTTAAATTTCTACAACAATAACAATATCCTATGTTGCGTGTCAAGTAATTTGGATCAGATCAGTAATTGAATAAATGGATGTCGAAGTGAAGAAGCCTCTCGTGTTGCAAATCGACAACAAGTCAACCATAAATCTGACAAAGAATCTAGTTTTGCTTGGAAGAAATAAGCATAATGAAGTTAGATTTCATTTTTTTAAGGGAAAAGGTAAATCAAGGTGAACTTGAAATTAGACGTTGCTCAAATGAAACACATTTGACCTACATTTTCACTAAGGCTATGTTTGGGAGTTTGGAGGGGAAGAGAGGGGAGGACTTTCAAAAATAGAAGGACGGAGTGAAAAGAGTAGAAAGATTTTGGGGGTTTGTTTTTCTTTATAACACAAAAAACTCCCTAATTTGGGGTTTTTTGGAGGACTTAATCAATTTGTTCAAATATAATGTTTGTTGTTATAGTACTTTAAAAACTAAAAATAATTAATGATAAACATTATTTTAGGCTTTTAGCATTCTAAACAATTTTTTTTTTCAAAAAATGTTAAAATTTTTTTCTTCAATTTTTAAAAAAATTGTTTTTGGAAGCCCTCCCTTCCAAACTCCAAATCATAGTCTTAAAGAATTTAAGATCAACATATTCTTAAATTTGAGAAAGAAATAGAATAATTCCAATCGACTATAACTAACATAGATTCCACAATTTAAATTATAAATGATAGGTTAAGATATTAAATATAATCCAAATGTAATTAAGCTTATACCAAATTAAAATTTATTAGCTTACTTAATTTAAAAAGTTAATTATATATAATTAAATTAATTTATAAATTAACTTATAACAATTAAATTCAATAATATTATCTTTATTTCATTTCTATTCCCACTAAAAGCGCTTTAGACACAAATAGCCATTGTGCGGCTCTTTGTAAAATTATCATCCTTGTGTATATTCACTCTCCCTTGGTGGCGGCATACGAAGAAAATGGCGCCATTGAACTCTCTGGAGAAACAGTATCCACTCATCGATTCCAACTTCCAAACCTTCTGCGCTTCCCACGCCATTTACTCTGGTTTAACTTTTCCCCACTTTTTCCCATTCCATCTTTCAATTTTATTCAATCCCATCACTCTTCCTTTTTCTCCTCAGTCGAAGATTTCCTCCTGCACGATCTCGCCGCATTATTCACTTCCGCCGCTAACCATTCCACTTCTAACAGATTCAAGCAGGTTAGGGTTACCTACATAATTGATTATTTTAATAATCTGTTATTAATTAAGTTAATTAATTTGCATGATTCTAGTTTCAATGTGTAACTGTGTATAGGGTATTCATCAGCTTCTGTCTATTGTTGATGCTCTACACCCGCCATTGCTAAATGGTTTGCAGCTTCTTCAAGATTCTAAACGGAATAAACATGTTTTGTCAACCGGTTGTGAACGGTACTCTCAATACTTGTGTGATTATGTTTAATTTTTTATTTTTTTTAAAATTATTACCGGTGTTGCTGTGTCTGTGTCGGTGTCGTGTTTGATGTGCATTTCAGTGTCATAAAAGAATATCGGAATGTTGAAAGTGAGATGAAACTAATTTACATCCCACCCAAAAAATTTTAGCCGCTCTTCATGATTTGAGTGATTTTCCACAGTTTTCAGTGTCATTGTTAATTTTGATTTTCGGCAACTAGGATAGTGCTTTATTTTGCCTATGATGTTCAAAATTTTTGCAGCTTATATATAATATTGAGTTTTTGATAAATGTTATGTTTGGTTTTTAATAAGGTGTAACTGTGGCTTGAGTTTTTGATCAGTGTTTGAGTCTGATTAATTTAGGATTGATGAATTTCTCGGAGGTGGATTACGTGAAGGACAATTAACTGAACTTGTTGGACCATCCTCTTCTGGCAAAACACAGGTTAGAGCTTAATTTGTTTTCTGTGATCTGCCTCATTCTGTTGGGATACTCATTTCTGATCATTGGAGTGATATGCTTATTTAGGGCCGGAGAGGGGGTGGGGGACGAGTATATACCATGCACCGCCCAATTTAGTAGTTTTCTAGTACAAATGTAATGCAATTGGTTACTTGTGGAAAAAGACTTCATAATGCTCATGTTTGCCCCCCATCAATTCATATTTCTTAATGTTTGGCCCCCCTCTCATTGTTGTTTATCAATGCATATCTGCAGGTATTTAATAACTTAAATTTTCACAGGTATTTAAAAAGATAAATTTAACATCATTTATGTCGATGTTTGTCTAATAGTAATTCAAAATAAAAAGTACCTACATAAGCTTTTTATTTAGTTTTCTTTTTGTAATAATTAACCCACACAGATGATTATTTTTTGAAGAGTATAGAAACAAAACCAAACTTAATCAATTCAAATCACCGTGCTTTTCTATTTTGGACATGAATTGCTATTGGAATCTTGATATGAGATGAATCACAATTTACCCTTGAATCGCACAAATTGTCATTCTGCTGCTGTGGATGCACCGTCAAGTCACTGCACTTTTGGTCTAACTCCCTCGTACAATGCATTTTTTATTCTTCACTGCATTTTTTATCAAGGCATTTATTTCATCCATAATCCTGAGTGTCTTACGAAGAAGCGTATCAAACTAAAATGGTTTACTTTGGTTCTGTTGTTAATCTTTCCGCTACCACAGGTCTCAAGCTATATCATCATTGACATGCACTTGCATCATCTCGTATTTGGTTGGCATAAGATAAATTGTTTTCTTCTATTTCTTCATATCTGTTATGTTAAAGTATAACTTGGCTTGTTTATGGATGATTATTAGGTTTGCTTGATGTCTGCCTCAACTGTTGCAAAGCATAAGGGTTCAGTTATATATTTAGATACTGGCAACTCCTTTTCACCTCAGCGTATTGCACATTTTGTTGGCCAGTCTTCTGATTATGTCTCAGGCAATCAGGTTACTCTAGATTCAGACTTACTGCACATTGTTTGGTTCTTGTTTGTTAACTGGTCTTACAATTGTTTTTAAATAATCCATCTTTTAGGCTGATCATAGACTTCTACAGAATGTATTAGACAGGATAATTTGCTACCCAGTGTTTGATGTATATCAGATGTTTGATCTTCTGCATCAACTGGAGATTAATTTCAGATCCGAGGTTTGACATGAATATTTGCAACTGATGCAACATAATTGGCTTTTCATTTTTTTCTATCACATAATTGACTACTGTATACTGTCACAGATTGTCAAATCAGATCATCATGAACAACTGCTTATTGTTGATTCAATCTCTTCAATGATTACTCCCATCCTTAGGGGAAGTGGTCCTCAGGGTATAGTACATATTTGCATGCAAAATTCCTTGGTATGCTTACCATTTATCCCTTCGTAATTTTTATATTGTCCTGGCTTTCTTGACAAGCTCAGAACTAAATGATACTGTCGGGTACTTGGTAAGTTATATTATTTGTTATTCTTAATCATGGATCATTCTTGTTTTTCTAAGTTCTCAGTCAAATTACATAATCAGTAATCTAGTGTCAATTCTTAAAGGTTTGAGCTTGGGTGAACTTGATCATGAAGGATGAAGGGAACAAATGAAGTACACTCAAAGGTTTTGTATTGGGGCTTTTATGTGCGCTGTTATTAGATTTGCCGACTTAGTAAATTTGTGAGTGGAGTGGGGTGGGGGTATAAGGTTGACTTGGTGGCTAGAGTGAGAGAGTCAAGGAGTGGAGTGATAAAGAGGTTGAGAATTCTATCCCCATCCAAAACGTAACAATAATATACAGTAGCATCTATCATTCTAAAATATAAACTCGTGAGTTTGAGCTAGTTTACCCGAGTTTACCCTAAAGCAAGTTTGTTGGGAGTTAACCTGTGTCGGACACCTAGACATGAAAATTTTTTAAGTTAACTTGTGAGTTAGAAAACCATATGGGTTTGAGGTATGTCATGTTTACTTACTATACCAAAACAACAGTTTTGAAGACCAGGCTTCAGTTATTATGCTCTAGTATATTTTATATTCAAGCATATACCCATGTTAAGTGTCTGTTAACCGGTATCCACATATATCACTTCACTTGACAAGCATGCATCACGTCAAGTATTTCATCACAGTTTCAAAGTTGAATCACTAGTTGCTATTTCTCTTTCTTCGAAAAACATAAAAAGAATAGATTAGATATTCCCTAATAAAGTGGTTATATGGATCATAAGCCATTATGTCTTATTACATTTTAGTTTTGTTCTGATCAATTTTTATGTTACTGTTTTCCTAACACACGTAGTCATGCTTTTCCTTATTTATTATTTTTTGGTTAAGTCTTATATGCCCTGGTAACAGGTTGGATAATTATTTAAATGTATAGAAACTTAGAAATGTTCATTTTATGGGTGATTTCAGGACACGCTTTAATGATATCTGTTGGGTTTTTATTGAAGAAGCTAGCACATGAGCATAATATTGCAGTGTTGGTAAGTCTTAGTTTTGTTTTGCCTTCATCTTTCTTTCTTGCCAATGATAATCCTTCCAATGATTGTGAGAAAATTCTTCTAGTTCAAAGGAATTTTTCTTGGCTCATCTTATCTAAATCTAATTGATATGGAAATATAAACGTAAATTGTTTTAGTTTTTCAATTTAATCTTAGTTGTTTCTCACCTCCAGTATGTTGATGAAACCCTTATTCTGGATGAAGCATTGAAAAAATAAAACAATTGATATGGAATCTTATCTAAAGAGGTTACCCAAGAAATCTTATCTAACTCTAAGTGAATGGAAATATAAAAATATAAATTGTTTTATTCTGGGTGAATGGTGAAATTAAGATTCCTTGGATTTGTTTGTTTGATGTTTGTAAACCAAAGAGATTTGAAGGTTCAGGATTTTCGTCTGGTTAACTTAGCCTTGCTAGGTAAGTGGAATTTCTTATCTTAAGCTATTGGGTTTGGAGGGATATTTTAGGAGCTAGATACCTTTCCCTTGTGATCTCTTCGATGAGGGGAGGAAGGTCCTCTACTATCCGTTTAACCTTGTCATGGTGAAAGGGATCACTAGAAGACTAGGGGATGGTCTTAACACTTCTTTTTGGGATGATACTTGAGTATGATCTAGTCCTCTTAGAGGGAGGTTTCACATAACTGATTTTATTGATGTTTATTGATGTGGGGAGTCTGGGAGAGTAGGGAGCATCAACGAAACCAACGCTTCAGGACCACAAGAGAGGGAGACGCCACATTTCCACCTAAAACTTTAAAGTTTTAGGTAAATAGATTCTCTCTTTTATAAATCCAACATTCCACCCATTCATAGGCAATGTGAGACTTTAATCATTCACAGTTGCAACCAACATTCTCCCCCCAAGTGTGAGCCCCCCACATCCTATAACAGGATCCAACACCGGATCCAGCTCCTGCTTCCCCACCAAGCCGAACTAGATTCTGATACTACTGTTGGGGAGTCTGGGAGAGCCGGGAGTACTAATGAGACCAATGTTCCAGGACCACAAGAGAGGGAGACATCACATCTCAACCCAAAATCTTAAGATATTAGATAAATGAGTCATCTTTCTTATAAATCCAACATTCAACCCATTCATAGGCAATGTAGGACTTTAATCACTCACACTTGCACCCAACAATTAATAGTAATCAAGGTAGGTTAGTAGGAGAGTTGACACTGTCTGATGGGATTTAGGTGAGGTGGAGTTTTCATTGGAGGAGATTTTTCTTTGATTGGGAGTATGACTTAGTGGATGAGTTTTTCCTGCATTTGCAAGGGTCCCTCATTCGCCTGGTAGTGATTGTTGATGGTGGCAGATAGGGAATAATGAGGTCTATTCGATTTCTTCTACAAAAAGATGTATCAAAGATTAGAGGGAAGACTTGTATATTTATCTCACACCAAGTCAGTATTGCTTATTCAGTTAGTTTGGTCAGCCAGTTTATGCATAACCCAAAGGAGAATCATTTGCAAGTTGCACTCAGATTTGTTTAATGCCTTAAAGGAATCTCAGGAAAAGGAATTCTATTCAAACAAAATGGAAATGTTAGACTTGAAGCCTAAACAGATGCGGCCTATGCAGAGTCAATAGTGGATAGAAGGTCAACAACAGAGTATTGTATTATTCATGGAGGAAATCTTGTAACTTGGAAAAGTAAAAAGTAAAGAGTGGTAGCAATTTTGAGCCTTGGCACCAGGTATAATATGAGTCCCTCTGGCAGAAAATCACCCTAAAAGATTTAAAGATAAAGTAGGAAGAGCCAATGAAGCTTTATTGTGACAATAAATCAACAATTAGCATAATTCATAACCCAGTGCAACACGATAGAATTAAATATATTGAAGTTGACAAACACTTAATCAAAGAAAAATTTGACATTGGCTTTGATATGCATACCACGTGTCATCTTAAAATGAATATGCAAATGTTCTATCTAACTAAGGGACTCAACAACCACAATTTTGAATGAATTTTGTCCAAGTTGGGAATGGATAACACCTATTCACCAACTTGAGGGGAGTGTGAGAAATCTAAGAGTATTTAAAGAAATTGATTTAGGCTTTATTTGGGAGTTTGGAGGAGAGCGAAGGGAAGGGAGGGAGAGTTTCGAAAATGATTTTTTAAAAATAAAAATATAGAGAAATCTTTAACATTTTTTAGAAAAAAGATTTTGTATAGAATAATAAAAAAGCGTTTAACATTAATATATTTTTAATTTTTGGAATACTATAACAACATAAATTATATTTGAACAGTTTGTTTAAACCCTCCAAAATCCTCCAAATCCCTCCTCCAACACCATTTTTTAATTTTCTCAAATTAGGAGATTTTGATTTGTGAATAAAAATAATTCCCCAAACCCCACCTAAATACTTTTGTTCTCTTAATTCAATTCTTCTCTTTTTTCAAAGTCATCTCTTTCCTTACCCTTCCAAACTCCCAAACACCCCTTCAAACTCCCAAACAAAGCATTAGATAATATGTAGTATCTCTCTTATTTATGTACACATTGATATGATTAGAAAATCTGTGAGATATTGGATCGAACTCTATTGGGTCGAAGGATGCTAGGATTGTTAGCATCGAATTGGGCCTGTTTGTTATTTCCAATTGGTTAAGTTAGCTTGTACCCTAAGTTAGCTTGTAATGGGTATTTGTGATAAAAGCCCATTAGTTTAGTATGTTAGGTTTATTATAAATAGCATACTAGTCTCTCATCATTGCATACTGCAAATCCTAATTTAGGGTGACAGGGTTATTTGTTATTCTTGTATACTTGTAATCTTGTTTTGAAAATAAAGGAAAGAATAGCAGTTAATAACCAATCCTTGTGTTCATCGTGTTCTTCATTCTTTTTCTTTACATTGAGCAACACGTTTATATTTTGTTTCTAAGGCATTCAATTCACAACAAATTGGTGCGGTGAGCGTGGAGAAGATGCCTTCGACAAAGTGTGAGATTGAAAAGTTCACCGGAGTGAACGATTTCGGTCTGTGGCGCTTGAAGATGAAAGCCCTACTGGTTTAGCAGGGTTGTTTGGAAGCGTTGAAGGGAGAGTCAGCCATGAACGAAGCTTTAACGGCAGCCGAGAAGAAGACAATGATAGAGAAGGCCCACAACGCAATTTTGTTGAGCCTTGGTGATAAGGTTCTTGACAGGTATCGAAGGAGACGACGGCGGGGTTATGGGTGAAACTTGAAAGTTTGTACATGACCAAATCGTTGGTGAATCGACTACACAAGCAAGCTTTGTATTCATTCAAGATGATTGAAGACAAAGTGTTGGTGGCGATTGGATATGTTCAACAAGTCGATTCTTGATCTTGAAAATATTGATGTGAAGATCGATGATGAAGATCAAGCTTCTTTGTTGTCGCGTTGCCGGATCACATGTCCACTTCAAAGAAATCTCTTGTATGGAAGGAGTCACGACCTTTGAAGAGGTTCAATCGACCTTGTATTGAAGGACCGAATGAGCGAAAGGAGCATAAACCTTGACGGTTGGTGAAGGTTTGACCGTTAAAGGAAAATTCTTGCGAAAGGATAATAAGTTCGACAAGAAGAAAGGTAAAAGTCGTGAAGTTTTACAATGGTGAAGCATCTGGTATTCGATGCTATCATTGTAAGAAGGAGGGTCAACAAGAAAAGTGTGCACTGAACGCTTGAAAAATCATGGAGGAAAGGATAATGGCAATGCAACTATTGTTCAAGATGATTTCGACTCATCTGATGTTCTTGTGGTTTCGAGCAGCAACTCGTCGAAGGAATGTATCATGGATTCTGGATGCACTTGGCACATGACTCCAAACAAAGACTTGTTCGAGGAATTATGTGATCAAGATGGTGGATCTGTATTGCTGGGAAACAACAAAGCTTGCAAGATTGCAGGTGTGGGATTTGTGAGATTCAAACTCCATGATGAGTCAATAAGGTTATTGACTGAAGTCAGGTATGTACCTGATTTGAAGAGAAAAGATATGTTTTTCAAGGAGAGAAAAGTACCCTAAGAGTCATGAAGGGGTCGAAGGAAGTCTTGAGAGACGTGAAGAAATAAGGCTTGTATACCCTTGTGACTGAAGTTGTAAGTGGTTCGACAAATGTTGCATCCACAAAATCTTTGTCGAAGACAGAAATCTGGCACATGAGATTAAGCCATGTCAGTGAAAGGGGTCGTCTGGTCGAATTGGGGGAAACAAAATTTGCTTGGTGGAGACAAAGTCGAAAAGCTGAAGTTTTGTGAACCATGTGTACTTGGAAAATCTTGCAGAGTGAAGTTCAACAAAGACAAACAAAGAACACATGGATCCCTTGATTACATCCATGCTGATCTTTGGGGGCCTTCAAGGTGTCCATCACATTCAGGAGCAAGGTATTTTCTATCCATAGTAGATGACTATTCCAGAAAATTATGGATATTCATTCAGAAGACTAAGGATGAAACTTTTGAGAATTTCAAAGGTTGGAAGACTCTGGTCGAAAATCAAACTGGCAGACAAGTCAAGAGGTTGAGAACAGACAATGGTCTTGAATTTTGCAATGAGGCATTCGACAGCTTTTGTGCTGCCTCTGGTATTGCAAGGCACAGAACTACTGCAGACACTCCACAACAAAATGGTTTGGCTGAAAGGTTTAATCGAACCATCTTGGAGAGAGTTAGATGCATGTTGACTAGTCTTGGCTTAAAGAAGGTGTTTTAATGAAATTTCCAACATATCGATAAGCAGATGTCCTTCATTGCGTTAGATATGAAGACACAAGAAGTTTGGTCGGGACATCCACTAAATTTCGACAAGAGAGTATTTGGTGCGTAGCCTATGCTCACATTAGGCAAGACAAGGTCGAACCTAGAGCTCTTAAATGCATGTTCATGGGATATCTGAAGAGTCAAAGCTTATAGGCTATGGTGCCTAGAGTCGGTCACATAAAATTATCACCAGTCGAGATGTTGTTTTCAATGAAGCTGAAATGACTTTCAAGAAAACGGATGATGTTGGTCGAAGTGCAGAAGTGTCTGAGAAGAGCTGAAACAGTTAGAGATTCCTGTTGAGGTGGAGCATGTTGATCTTGGTGCATATCGGATAAAGTCGAAGAAGCGGATGATCTTGATGAAGTTGAGAAAGCTGTGATGATTATCTATTGGCAAGAGATAGGACACGAAGAGTCATCAAACCACCTCAAAGGTTTGGGTATGCAGATCTTATAGCTTATGCCTTAATCTCCTCAAGTGAGGTTCTGGACGAAGAACCAAGAGACTATAAAGAAGTTATGAGTCGAAATAAGGTGAATGGTGAATGCCATGGATGATGAGATGAAGTCTCTTCATGATAACGACACTGGGAATTGATCAAGAAATGCTAGAGCCGTTAGTCATTGTAAATGGATTTTCAAAGTTAAGGAAGGAATCGAAGGTGGCGTCGAAAGATACAGCAAGGTTGGTTGCAAGGGTTTCACTCGAAAGAAGGTATAGATTTCAATGATGTGTTTTCTCTGTTGTGAAGCATAGGTCCATTCGAATGTTGCTTGCCATGGTGGCACATTCGATCTTGAGCTGGAGCAGATGGATGTGAAGATTGCGTTCTTGTATGGTGATCTAGATGAAACAATCACGATGAGGCAACTGAAGGGTATGTCGAAAAGGAAAGGAAGATTATGTGTGCAAGTTGAATAGATCTTTATATGGTGAAACAATCTCCTCGGCGGTGGAATAGGAGATTCGACAAATTCATGACACGCATAAGTTTCGTTAGAAGTCGGTTCAACCATGTGTTTACTTGATTTTGTCAGTAATTCATTTGTTATTTTGTTGCTTTATGTTGATGATATTCTCATAGCAAGTAACAATGTCGGAGAGGTATCGAGGGTGAAGGCTGAACTCAATAAGGAGTTCGAAATGAAGGATCTAGGAGCAGCTTCCAGGATTCTTGGAATTGACATTCGAAGAGATAGAAAGCGATCAGTTATGTTTATCTCAGGAGGCATATTTATGAAAGGTTCTCAAAAAGTTTGGTATGTCGAATTCGAAGTCAGTTGTGACTCCAACAAACCCTCAATTCAAGTTGAGTATTGATCAATGTCCCGATCGAGGTCGAAAGAACTTATATGAATAGCATCCCATATGCTAATGTAGTAGGTTCTTTGATGTATGCTATGGTTTGTACTAGACCCGACATAGCATATGCATGAAGTCTTATGCGGTACATGGCGAATCACGGAAAGGCTCACGGCAAGCATTGAAGTGAATTCTAAGGTACATAAATGGGTCTCTAAGCGAGTCTTAATTTATGGTGGAGCCTTTGGTGAAGATAGTAAAGCGATGTCGAAGGATATGTCGACTACGATTATGCAGGTTGTATGGATTCCAGAAAATCTATTTCTGGATATGTTTTCACTATGTTTGGTACAACTATTAGTTAGAAAGCAACACTTCAGAAGGTTCTTGCATTATCAACCACTAAAGCGGAATATATTGCTTTAACTGAAGCTGTGAAAGAAGCATTGTGGCTTGAAGGTTTTGCTAAGGAGCTGAAAATTCAAGGGGAAATTATCACTGTTAAATGTGATAGTCAAAGTACAATACACCTGTCGAAGAATTCAGCCTATCACGAGCGAACCAAGCACATTGATGTGAGGCTGCATTTCGTCAGAGGGGTAATCGAGCGTAGAGAAGTCCAAGTGCTGAAGGTTTCGACATATCATAATGTTGCTGATATGATCACCAAGACATTGCCTAGTTGCAAGTTTTTGCCCGATTGATAAAAGCATGAAGAAAACTAGTTCGTTAGTTGATAATAGAGTTTGTTCTAAGGTGGAGATTTGTGAGATATTAGATCGAACTCTATTGGGTCGAAGGATGCTAGGATTGTTAGCATCGAATTGGGCCTGTTTGTTATGTCTAATTGGTTAAGTTAGCTTGTACCCTAAGTTAGCTTGTAATAGGTATTTGTGATAAAAGCCCATTAGTTTAGTATGTTAGGTTTATTATAAATAACATACTAGTCTCTCATCATTGCATACTGCAAATCCTAATTTAGGGTGAGAGGGTTATTTGTTATTCTTGTATACTTATAATTTTGTTTTGAAGATAAAGGAAAGAATAGCAGTTAATAACCAATCCTTGTGTTCATCGTGTTCTTCATTCTTTTTCTTTACATTGAACAACAAGTTTATATTTTGTTTTCAAGGCATCCGATTCAAAACAAAATCTCATTAATTCTAGAGTTATGCAATTAGAACAACATATTTACTAATTTTTTAATTAATATAGAAATTTTGTATATGTTGAATGTAACTTTCAATTGAGAAATAACTTGATTACTCATAGACTCCATTGGAGTGGTGTACTTACAAGACTCCAAAACTCAAATAAGCAGAGGTTCTTAACTTCCTAGAAGGTTTTTACCATAATAGAGAATATACATTTTACCAAAGGGCTGATGATCTTTTAATAGACGGAGTTTAGGGAATGCGAGGTTTTGATTTATGCGGTTGTTTGAATTCCGATGCAATTCTTAGATCACGTTTGATTGTAATTAGAGGGTACTGATTTGATCACATAGATTTATGTGTTGGAGGAACACATATTTGAGTCAGCTTAGTACAAACATGAGGAAACTTTATAAAATTTTAACTATATATGAATGTCGTACTTGAGATGTGCGACTTTCACAGAAGTAGGCGACTTTGCCTAAAGTATTTTAGCTTTCGCACCGGTTTCCGACCTATATAGTAGATCGACTAATCTAGCTCGTGTTACGGAGGCACGTGCACTGACCAAGTGTTGTTTCTGTCAGGAATCGAACTCGGTATTCCCTGAATAACATCCTTTGCAGAGACTTGACTGTCACTCGAGCCCAAGCGCATGGTTGGGTAAATACTTTTTCAACTATACTTTATTGGTAACCTGGATATGCTAGAATCATATCAAAATAATGATGCGAATTCAACTTCAACATATATTTCGAAAGTTTCAACATAATAGCAATGATTTGTTCTAGCATGGCAGGTTTACCAAAGTTATGACAAATTTTGCAGGTGACAAATCATGTGGTGGGTGGGGAAGACGGTAATTCTAAACCAGCACTTGGAGAGAGTTGGAAGAGTGTCCCTCATATACGGCTTTTGCTCTCACGTGAATGTGGAAGCAATGTCTGCAACATTTCAATAATCAAACATCCATCTACGGTATGTGCTTGATAAGACATTTCTTTTTGGCACCACTAGAATTCTAATTTTCTCTAATGACTGTCATTATCTTTGTCATTAAAAAAAGATTTAAATCAGCTTTTGAAAATGGAAATTAATCAGTCTCAACTTTCTGTTCTGTTTCAGGCTTCTGGTAGGACTGCAACTTCCAGCCGTCTGTTTGGTTGAAATTATTCTCACCGCAAAATGGCGATTTATCAAAGGAGTGTTCCTTTTTATACAAGTCTATCGAGAAGCTTATTTTGTTAGTGTTGTCCCGCAGAAAATATGGAGCAAAGCAAACTTGTTAATATTTGTTTTTTGTAACCATTTTTTAAGATTTAATTAAGATCATTTATGATATAGTCATGTTAATTTAGGAACGATGACTAATAAATGGTAAATTTTTGACTACTAAAAGAGTTACGGGTAATTTATACCCGACATATACTAATGAAATTTTGTCACATAAAATAAAATTTTAAAGTCATAAATCCAAAATTTTAAAGAATCAAAATTAAATTAAGAAAAGAATATTATGACTTCATATATGTGTAATAAAAAAATTACGGATAATTTATACCTGATATATACTAATGAAATTTTGTCACATAAAATAAAATTTTAAAGTCATATTAATCCAAAATTTTAAAGAGTCAAAACTAAATCAAAGAAAGAATATTATGACTTCATATATGTGTAATAAGATGTTAGAATGTACCCGACGTTGAATATTTGATATATTGTACTTGACGTTGAATACTTGATATATAAGAAGAGACACACACCTTATACTTTACCGTTTTGAATTAATATTTAATTATTGATATGTCATTTGGGATAAATGTCCCAATTTTACGAGTAACTCAGGTTTTGCCATAATAAATTAGAAATATATCATTGAGGTTAGCAACTTTTTATTTATTTATTATGTTTAGACTTTACCTTCATTCTACAAGTATTTTGTATTTATTTTTGCATGAATGTACATAAATAAGTAGATACAATTTAGTATAAATGAAATTACAGAGTAATATAATTTGTTTAATGAAAAAAATTAGGTATAATTTTTTATGTATGATTTATAGCATTTTCTAATAAAAATATGATATGGATATTTAAATAACGTTTAGCTAGCGATAAAAAGAAAAAATATGTATGCATAATTTTTTTAAATAAATTTATCATATTTTTATTAAAAATAATAAAAATTATATCTAAGAAATTATATATAAGTTTTGTCCATTATTCAACTCTATGCCATATAAAAAACTAAGTTAAGTATATCATATATGTTAGGTGACTACCTATGAAAATTGTCACTCACTTTAATATAGAAAAAAATTAGCAGAGGTAAAAGTAATATTAAATCACTATGGTAATATTTTTTATTAAATAATAAAATTGAATTTTCTAAGGTAAATTTTGAATTATATTTTTCTATCTCTCTCGTGTTAGTCTAATATATATAACACTACTATTGATCATTACGCCCTTAATTTGATCAAATAATGGATACTACTGTTGATCATTTATAACACTGTTGATCAAATAATGGTTACTAAACAGCGTTTAATTAAATATAGATAGTCTAGCTACTAAGATAATTTCTCTCAGTTTTCCAACCACATGCCTTTGTCGCCATGTGTAGCAAACAAACATTCAGTCACATCATAAATATTAGTATCACCTAAAAAAAGATAGACATTCCAAGTTCCGCCAAATATGTTCCTCTACTTAAAGACTTGCATGCACTCATCTTCTCATAGTGAAAGTCAAAGAGAATAAAGAAATGGATCTTGAATTTGTAGTACTCTCTTTCTTCCTTTCATCTCTATTTTGCTACTTCCTTTTTCAACAATACTCAAACCCTCACAAAAACCTCCCTCCATCACCATCTTTCAAACTTCCAATCATTGGTCATATGCATCTCTTAGGTCCTCTCCTCCATCAAACCCTCCACCATTTCTCCGTCAAATATGGTCCATTAATCTCTCTCAACTTCGGTTCCGTCCTCTGCGTAGTCGCTTCATCCCCTCACTTTGCCAAACAACTCCTCCAAAACAATGAACTCTCCTTCAATTCTCGCATCCAAACCACCGCAATCAAACGTCTAACTTACGATTCCTCTCTAGCATTCGCACCTTATGGCGATTACTGGAGGTTCATTAAAAAACTTAGCATGAACGAACTCTTAGGCTCTCGTAGCATAAACAACTTCCAACACTTGAGAGCACAGGAAACACAAAGTTTCATGACACTTTTGGCTAACAAAGCCAAAACATGCGAAATCGTCAACATAACCGAGGAATTGTTGAAGTTGACAAACAACGTCATTTCTAAGATGATGTTGGGTGAAGTGGAGGAAGCTAGAGAGGTTGTCCGCGGCGTGACAGAGATTTTCGGAGAGTTTAACGTTTCAGATTTTATCTGGTTGTTCAAGAAAGTTGACTTCCAAGGATTTGGGAAGAGGGTAGAGGATTTGTTTGTTAAGTTTGATACATTGGTGGAGAGAATCATCTGCAAAAGAGAAGAGACAAGGAAGAAGAACAAAGGAGAGAATTCCAACGGTCAAGCTAGAGATTTTCTTGATATCTTACTTGATTTTGTTGAGAATCAAAGTTCGGACGTGAAAATTGAAAGGGTTCATATCAAGGCCTTAACTATGGTAACTATTTTTATTATTGCATGCATATACATATTTACAGGCAGAATTTCTAAGAATGCCATGATATTAATTGTAGGATTTTTTCACGGCGGGGACAGACACAACAGCAATATCAACGGAATGGGCGTTAGTAGAACTGATGAAAAATCCAAATTTGCTACGACAGGCTCGCGAAGAAATAGAGAAGATAGTAGGAAAAAATAGAGTTGTCGAAGAATGTGATGTTCCGAATCTTCCATATCTCCAAGCAATCATAAAAGAAACATTTCGTCTTCACCCGCCTGTGGCTATGGTTACCAGAAGCTGTGTGAGGGAATGCAAAGTGGAAAACTATGTAATCCCGGAAAATACCTTATTGTTTGTTAATGTTTGGTCAATGGGAAGAAATCCAGAAATTTGGAAGAATCCATTGGAGTTTCGTCCGGAGAGATTCTTGAAAAACGGCGAAGGAGATTCGGTTGATGTTAGGGGACAACATTTTCAGCTTCTACCATTTGGGTCAGGAAGAAGAATGTGTCCTGGTGTTTCATTAGCCATGCAAGAAGTTCCAGCGTTGCTTGGTGCTATTATTCAGTGTTTTGATTTTAAGGTTGTGGATCATACAACTGGTAAGATTTTGAATGATGTTGGTAAGATTGATGTTGGTGAACGCCCGGGATTGACTGCTCCAAGGGCTCATGATCTTCTCTGCCTTCCTGTTCAAAGGCCACTTGAAATAATTGTTTAATCCATGTTATGCTGAATTTTAGACAATTATTGTTGCTTGTATTAAGCATTTATGATTTTCAGATTTGATTAGGCCTTTGAATATTGGTGTTTGTTTCGTAGGTGATTAGTGTCTTTATGTAGTTTATAAATAATTTTCACGTGTTTTGTCAAATTATTTAAGGGTCTTTGTCTAAGGGTGTTGGTGTATGCGTGTTTTTCTATTTAATAAAAGAGTGGTTTTGCAACATGCTTATTTATTTGTACTCGTCTCAAGGATAAAAGAAAGTTTATTTGTGAGGGTTGCAAGAGATTCTATTTGTCTGATATTTTTGAATTAGAGAATGCTTTTTGATTCAGGATTGAAACTTTTATAGAAAATACTTTAACTTCGACTAGAAAGTCAAGAAAAGATTTTCTCCTTCTATTCTAAAAAATGTGGAACAAGGACATTAGAGCATCGCATCTCTAATGGGAGAAATTATTTATTTTCTTACATCATATTTAAACCATTTTAAAGTAATTTCAACTACTTTTATTCTAATAGTAACTCCGCTAATTTATATTATTTCATTTGTATTATAACTAGTAAAAAATATGTGTTTTCACAGGAGTCCGTCTAAAATTAAATTATTATTTATAAAATTTAAATTCATTTTTTAATTAATTAACATTCACATAGTTATAAATATAGATTTTATTCTTATAAACTTTATTCTTATAAGCTTTATTCTTTGATGTAAATAGTATTTTTAAGTATTTGTAAAAACAAATAATATTTTTAAGTATTTGTAAAAACAATACACTTATATGATATAGTATAAGTGCTTAGAACCCGTGTCTGCGTTTAAATAAATATTTGTAATTTGTTTTTGTTTATTTATCTCGTTTATAAAAATATTTGTAATTTATTTTTGTTTACAAAATAAATTGTATCAATAATAGATTATTCTCGTTTATAAAATTAATTGTATCAACGATATTCTTTTCTCGCTTATAAAAATATTTGTAATTTATTCCAGTTTATAATAATATTTGTAATTTATTTTTGTTTATAAAAATAAGGGTTAAATTTGTTTTTTGTCCATATAAATATTTCAACTTTCATTTGTAGTCACTAGTCCCTGCTATTTTCTTAAATTTTAAAAATTATTTAATTATGCTTGAACTTTGAAGTTTTTGAATAGTTTTTTTTCATACACGTTTAAAATACTATAAAATATTTTTTTAATCAAATTTTAGAATTTTTAAAAATAAGAGGAATTAAATTTGAATTTATTAAGTTTTAAAAGATAATGATAAAAGTAATAAAAATCTCGATTTAGAAATTTCGTGTTCCTTTTTTTCAAGAAACTTTTTATAACATTCTAAACATTTATGTAAAATAATCATTAAAAAATACACATTGATTTAATAGCAGGAACTAAAACAACGTGCATAATAATTTTGTAGGGACCAAAACATGTCATTTAATTTTATAGAGACCAAATACAAAATTTGTAATTTTATCAACAATAGTGTTTTTTTTTCCGTTTATAAATATACTTTATTCTTGTTTAGAAAAATAAATGTATCAATAATATATTTTTTCCATCATTACTCTTTGTCTAGCCTCCTCCCTTCTGATTTCTGAAAAAGTTTCTCGGATTGTTGGCAGCGGATTATTTCCAAGAATTCTACCTCTTACTTCATCGAGTTCCTTGTTTAGCCAACAAGAAAAATTAAGACACAGTCGTTCTCCTGCGTCTTGATAAATTGAACACTGTCTTCAGGATATCTCCAATTATAATCATAGCACTGATCCAACTCTTGCCAAAGGGCCATCAATTCATTATAGTAGGTAGTGACATCCAAGTCATTCTGCTTTAAATTTCACAACTTTGATTTTAGATCATATATTTGAGAGAAACTTTTAGTATCAAAGTAAGACAATTTTACAACATCCCAAACATCTTTTGTTGTAGGCAGATACATGTATGTTTTTCTCATGCCTACCTCCATAGTATTAATAAGCCAAGCAATAATAGAAGAGTTTTCAGATTTCCAGAACCTATAATTAGGATGTGTTGTTGCAGGCACCGGAACATCACCAGTAAGAAAAACCAACTTTCCTTTGCCTTCTAGAATACCCAACTTTCCTTTGCCTTCTAGAATAAGTCGAACAGTTTGGGACCATTCAGCGTAATTTGAGCCATCCAATTTTTGAACATTAACCTGAAGAGAATTATTTTGACCTCCACCTCCTGAGTTACTGTAACCACCATCGAATGGGTAGCCGTAACCAGACCCAAAAAGGTTGTTGTTGGGATCACCTCACGCCACTAAAAAGTTAAAATAATACAAAAGTTAAGAATTTCTCAAGACATTAAAATAAATTAGAAAAAATATGGGAGTCACTATTAAAAAAAACACATGTTATGTAGGCGAAATCGTTTATCGTCATTGTCATACCCCAAAATTTGCCCTCCATCTACTCAAGAGATTTTATACACCCATACTCAAGGATTCCTCAAGAGTTGATCAGACAAACTCTCTCCTAGACAATCAACCCAAACTAGGGTTTGGTATCTCTCAAGTCAAGATGAGTTTCCAACATCTCCAATGACCTTCATGCCTCCTCATATGCTTCAAAGATTCTCCATGTCAATTTTCAAGCCTCACAAGTCAAGTTTCCTCAGACAACTGCTCAGATGGATGAAAATCGAGTGTATTGGACAAAAGTCAACTGTGGTCAACATACAGTCAAAACTTCTAATTTTTGGTCAACATCCTCATTTTGAAGTTACATTCATCATTTGATCAAGAGTTGATCATGATTCATCAAGAAAACTCAAGATTTGCCCAAAAGTCAAACTTTCTAAATTAGGGTTTCTAGATGAAAAGTCAACTGAACTTTGACTGATCATAACTTTCTCATACTTTCTCAGAAATTTTTCCACCACCTCTTGTTTTGAAGGAAATTCAATTCTCTACAACTTCATGTCTCACAAGAATGTCCAAAAAATGCTTCATTTGAGAGGTATAGCTCAAAGCATTACAGGTCATTTTCAAAGTCAACAAAAAGTCAACTTTTTGTTTTGAAGATATTTTGAGCATGGTAACTCCAATTGAGATGAGACCAAAAACATTGGTTAGAGGACTCTTAGAGCTTTCCAAAAAGTCCAAGAACTCTCAAAAATGTGGAAAATTGAGCAAGTTGCACCATTCACAAGTTGGGCAATTTTGAAAGAATGCACAAAGAGATACTTCAAAAAATCAAATCTTTTGCAAATGGGCCTATCTTTTCTTCATCCTAACTTGTTTCTCAAGCAATTAGGAATATCCAAGCCCAATGCCACGAATTTTTGGTTTATTTTTCTATTTAATTTGGAATTTATTCATTTAAATACAAATTAAATTCAAAAATAAAGTATAAAATCAAAATTAATTGAAAGATTGATTTTTATTCTTTCCTTGATGTCCAATTAACTCACAAATGCTAGCCAAATCAGAATTGAAGCAAAAAAGGCAAGATTGGATTGAAATTGATCAAATTTGAAAATTTGATTTTCATGAAAAAATCAAATTTGATTATCATTGATTATTGATCAAATCTTTCCAAATTCAATCTCAAATCCTTCCGATATATACACAATGCATATCAATCAAAGGGACGAAAGAATTGCTCCGAACCCTAGTTTCAAACTCAAAATCCGTGCCTCTCAAGCAAAGTGTAGACCTAGTTCCACTTTCAATCGCATTTGAGGATTCCATTGCATTCCTTGGGTTGTTAAGCGGTCCGGACCTTTACATCATCAAAAGCATCAAGAAACACATAATCCGAATTTGGTTTGTTCATGTTTTCTCAAAATCGATTTCCGTTATTCATGCATTTTTAACATGATTCGTTGTTGTTTTTGTGATTAGAATGAAGGTTACAAGCTTTCTGGGCAGGTTAATTGCATTTCCATGGCTTAGAACGAGAATCACCATAGTTAGGGTTTTCGGCCTCGATTTAGGGTTTCTCTATACAGGAAAAATTGGACCATGAGACCTATACCATTGCATTCGGGACGACATCTGGAATCGGACCATGGTTTCAAATATAATTTATATTATGTGTATTGCATTTTGTGTATTAGCGGGGACATAGCGTCGAACAAAAGCCGTTGGATTTTCAAATATTCAAATCGGAGAAGGCGATCGTTGGCGCGGAGCGAGGCAAGTGGAAAGCGACACTGTTATAACGCACTCACTCCGGACTTCAAACATGATGTACACATGGCGTAGTGGTCGTGTTGGACCTCAAGGTTTGACTTCATGTCCTCGATTCGAATCCCCAGGACCATTTGGTTTTACACTTTTCCAAAACTCTATTTTCATATTTTCTTTAATTTCTAATATTTTCATTAATTTTAATTATTCTCATGATTTTTATTCTGCATTTAAAAATTACCAAAAAATATTTTCTTTTTACATTATTTTCATAAAAATCTTTATTTAATTTATAAAATTAAAAAATACCTTTTTGCATGCATATTTATTTTTATTTTGATTTTAGCATTTAAATCACCGTAAATTAGTTTTATTTATTATTAAATCTTTTCCAAAAAATCCCAAAAAATTATTATAGCTTATTTATCTTATTTCCAGCATGCATAAATTTTCTCATATTAAAATTTGCATTTTTTCTAACATTTTCTCTTATTTCAATTTCATCATATTTCCCAATTTTCTTATTCTTTCACAGGTTGCTCCGATTCGGACGTTTTTCTTTTATCATTTTATTTTTCCAATAATGTAACTGCTCATGGGATGTAATAGTTTAATTTAGGACTTTTACTTTCCGCACTCCTAATTATGTATCTCCCAAAGCCATGTAATAGCGTAGGTTTATCTTTCCGCACTTTTACATTCCGCATTTTACTTTCCGCACCCTTATCAATTGCTAGTAATTAGGCGTGTATGGCAAGATAATAATTGGACATAGCTCACACTAATTTCAAGATAAAATATCCGAATTTGACACACTTCTTTCACACACGCACCCCTTAGGGTAATTCTCTCTCGATGCCTTCGATTACAAATGGTCATGTCCCTCGAACGTAGAGGTATTCTAGCACCGTTGCCTTCCAAACAAATCATCATAGTCCCTTCGATACAAAGATCATAAGACCCACGATGTCGCCTCCGAATACATGATCTTGACCCTCGATTGTCGCCTACGAAAATGATGATAGTCCCTTCGAATGTGCTAGGATACTTCCTACAAGTTGCCTTCTATGACCATCCGATGTCCCTTCGAATGTCCCGCTTACATCCGAATGGAGCTACCTACTAACTAATGGTATGGCTAGCGCTATTCTCAAGGAATGTAGAAGTACAACAAAGCGACCAATTCGAGTGGGTAAATAAGTCTCTTAGTTGCTTGCTCTATCAAATGCTTTTCACACTACACACTCTTTTCAAAGTTCAATTTCTTTTCAAAATAAAACATTTCGAACACTTTGTATACACTCCTACATGAGTCATTACAAAGTCAAAGCGAAATGCCTTTTTCAAAACATCTTTGTCAAACACACAAAGCAATTTAAAAAGTTATCTAAGAGCAACTAAGAGCCGTAGAATAAGCTGCGGATGGAAAGGGTGCTAATACCCCTTTTCATAACCATTCTCCCAAACTCGAATCTAACGAAGGTCTTTTACATTACTTTTACCTTCCCTTAATTGGATAAAAATAAAAGTCGGTGGCGACTCTTGCTATCCGCACATTTGGATACAAAAAATCCTACAAAGTCAGTTCACCGTATCACAGAACTGGCGACTCTGCTGGGGAGTTACCCTTAAAAGAGAGAATTGCCTTAGGGATTTCTAGATAACATTTACTACTTTTTGTTTGACTTGTATGCTTTATCTTTAAGGGTTGTTTGGGTATTATATTGTTGGGGGATCCTACACCCGGATCCGGGTTTCCTTTTAGTAGTTAGATCATCGCGACCGTTAGGCGTATAACTACGCGGTCAACATGATGGCTACGTTAGCGTGACACTTTGGTTGCCCCGATACTCTTCATTCCCAAGTTGAAGAAAGTATTTGGCTTCTGCGTGGTGTCATCAAGCGCTAACTAAACTTTTAGAACCTTAATTGACCCATCTTGGCCATTAGAAGGTAGTGAGATGGCGGCTTTGGTGTAGACCGAGGTTGGTTGATACTCGATGCTACGCTCATTGAGATCGACTTTTGGGACATTTTCGATCGACCACTTGGCGTCGTATTGAAATAAGCGCCTACGAGAAAGATCGATGATGTGAGATTCCTAGAACCGGTTACTATTATAGGACAGGATGAACCAACTCAAACTTTTGGTGGGGTAATCACCTATACCTCATGCAAGCCTTAAACCTAGGCTCATTGTGTGGATTGTTTGTGTGTGCTAAACATGACATCATGACATCATTCGCATTGCATATCATTTCTAACTATTTCAAGGACCTAGGGATTTATCTTTGCTGTTTTGTAGGGATTATGGCTTCTAGAAAAACTATCCGAATCAACTTCATGGGTATCCCTTCTCAACTCAAAGAATTGGTTTCAGAAATTCCCGACCATGCTCAGTTCATCAAAAGACATGGTTATCTACTTGACTTGGTTATCTCCGGTTTTGAAGAAGATATGATGCATGTCCTATTCCAGTTCTTTGATCCGAAACACCATTGCTTTACATTTCCAGATTATCAGTTGGTTCCTACCTTAGAAGAGTTCTCTAAGCTACTTGGGATACCTATTCTCGACCAAATGCCATTCACCGGTTTGGAAAAGGTTCCTAAGTTCGAAGACATCGCATCCGCCTTACACCTTAAGCGCTCAGATATTGAAGCCAATTGGGAAACTAGAAGTGGAGTTAAGGGTTTACTTTCCAAGTTCTTAATCAAGAAAGCCCGAGAATTCCTCAAAGTTATGAGTTTCCATGCATTTGAAGATATTGTGGCCTTGCTAATCTATGGTTTGGTTCTATTTCCTAACTCGGATCAATTCCTAGATGTCAATGCCATCAAATTGTTTCTTACCCGCAATCCAGTGCCTACCTTACTTGGAGACATTCTACATTCCCTCACTTTCACTACTAAGCGACAAGGAACTCTCATGTGTTGTATCCGTTACTTTCAAGGTGGTTTATTTCGCACCTTCCTCCATCGATTTTGAAGAATGAACAAAGGTTGAGATGGTCTCAAAGATTGATGTCACTCTCTCATTCGGATATCCGTTGGAATCTTTTCTCTCAAAAGGATTTCACATTCATTGGCGTTGTGGAGAATTCCTAATGTACCACTACTTGGTATAAGGGAGGTATTACTTACAACCCTTCTCTAGCTCTACGTCGGTTTGGTTTTGCTCGAAGAGATGGTCCACATGATATGCTTCTCCAAGATGTTGTGTTCGACTACAATCACGATCTCCGAACGAGCGAAGGTTTATACATGCTTGGGGCATGGTAAAGAAGGCGATACCAAGACTTTGGGGCACCGAACTCCATTCCTTGGGAACCTTACCTCAAATGGGTGCGAGCTCGAGCTCAAAACCTCATGATGCCATTCACGCTGTTTTACCGGTAATTATGGAACTGTTGCTATAGGTGGCGTACCTATCTGTTCTCCATCCCGATATGCCTCGATTTTGAAGACTTGAAGAGATCCTGGGTTCAGCTTAAAGAAGAAAGGGATACCTTTGAAGCTCAGTGCTATGCAAGTGAGAAGAAAGTTCTAGAGTTAACCAAGCTACTTCACGAGGAGCGAAACATCAACGCTTATATCGGCACCAAGAGGAAGCGCCCATGGGAGACTTAGAGCTTTAGGATGTTTTGTTTTCTTTTATTGTTTTGAACTATCTCTTGTACTTAAAAAGAAAAAAGAATAATGAGAAGTACTAATAAATGTTTGTTCATTGCTTGTTTAACAAATTTAAATCTCTTAGGTCCTTGAAAACATTGCATTGCATTCGCATAAACATTGTATATCATAGCATAACATTGCATCACAGGTACATTGGAGATTGGTTTTCTCATTTGCTCGCTATTTATTTTAGCGAAATGGCTCTTGAGCAGATGTCAAAGATCTCCGGGCTCGAATGCTCGGTTTGAGATGTTTACCACTTGGTCCAAGGCCAAGAAGATGAAGAAGCTCATCAACAAGAAGAAGAAGGTTGTTGGTCTCCTCAACATGGGTAGACGTTTCAAAGGGGGTCCTAGGGTGGTCAGTCGTATTGAACTCTCTGAAGGAAGTGTCCATACCGAGGGGAGTACTAAGGGTGATGAAGGTGGCGTGAACCAAAGAAAGGAGGAGAGGATCATCTGATTATAGCCAACACTCTGAGGAAGATGACAAGTATAAACAACTTGAAGATCGTCTGAATGCTGTGGAAAATCTGAAAATATCCGGGCTGAACTTTGATGACCTGAGTCTTGTTCCTGGTGTGGTGATTCCTCCCAAGTTCAAAGTTCCTACTTTTCCAAATATGATGGCATGTCTTGCCCTAAGCTGCATTTGAAGTCCTATGTCCAGAAGATCAACCCCCACACTGATGACCGAAAGTTGTGGATGCACTATTTTCAAGAAAGTTTGTCCGGAACTCAGTTGGAATGGTACTATCGACTAAAACGACCGTATCCGTGGAGTGATTTGGTGATGCTTTCTCTGACAATATGAGTACAATCTTGAATTGACACCCACTCGCATGCAACTACAAAGCATGTCTATGGGTCGTGACGAGAAGTTCAAGGAGTATGCTCAAGTGAGAGATTTAGCGGTGAGTTCAACCACCCTTGTCCAATAGGGAGTTGGTTGATATGTTCATGGGAACACCGACAGGCCCATTCTTCAATCATCGATTGGAAATTCTTCATCCGGATTCACCGTGATATTGATAAGCGGCGCATTGAAGTGGTATTAAGAGTGGAAAGATTCGGTAGAGACATCTTCAATCTTTGAAGAGATCTTTTGGTACTAAGAAAGAAGCCAATCGTGTATGGTCGAAAAGCCGAGCCAAGACCGATCGTGCTCAATCGTGGGCGGTTGTGATCTCAATCCTACATCGACACCTCGGTGAGACGGTAACGAGCAGCCCGAAGGCATTCTAAGATCAACATGCCTTTGTCGCAAGCCTTGCAACACATGTTGAAAGCGGTGATAACCTTGAGGGATCCTCCTCGAATGTCAACACTTCCTCTCCAGTACAATCCAAATGCTAAGTGTGCTTACCATTCCAACAGCCGGGCACGACAACGACAATTGTTGGGCTCGAAGAACAAGATTCAAGATATGATTGAAGCTAAGCATTGAGTTTGATCCTCTGTTGAGACTCGAATGTGATCAACGCTCCTATGCCTAACCATGACAAGAGTTCCAATCTTTGTTGGTGGCGATACTTATGTTTTCAACATAGATAACTTGACTATCCCTCGATGGTGTTAAGAAGAATCTGTTGCAAGCGGTGTCAATCCGGGATGCCCGAGAGTTGTCGTTGGTGCTCGTGCACTGATGGTTGTCTTGGTTGAGAAGGCGTGTTCGGTGTATGATGGATAACCGTGAGATACTATTTCGAAACCACGCGAAGCGTGTGAAGAAATGTCTAAGTTGAAGATCGACAATGCGAACAAGCTGTATCATCTGTTTGGGATACCTTGGGGCAGCCAAGTGGAAAGTATGATTACATGGTGAAGTACGCCCGATAGTTACAAGATTCCTATTGAAGATGTTAAGGCGACCGGATGGGGTGACGATTTCCGAAGACTATCTTGATGTTAACACTAAGGATTTCCTCTGCGATTCCGTGCCTAGAATGGCACCTCTCATTATCACTTCTCCAAGACCAGGCCATATTCCTCGACAAAGCTATCCCTTGGAACTATGGGTGATGTTTACTATCATGGCGTCAAGCAAGACCCTCGACCATTGAAGATCTTCGTTGGAGCTATTCGACATCGACAACATCACCGGATCCGAAGGTGACCGAACGGAAGGGTATTCTCTCGGATATCTCTCCTCCAAAGACACTGCGACTCCAGCTCGCATTCCAACTACTCAATCAATATCCCGGCTAGGGAAAGAACCGTTGACTCATCCCTCGAAAGTACCAAAGGAAGTTCTGAAGACACCTCCAAACAAGAAATGGAGGAAATTCAAGATCATCAAGAAGAGTGATTACAATGTTGTGGAACAGTTAGGACAGACTCCGTCCAAGATTTCCATGCTCGCTTTGCTTTTGTGCCGAGGCTCATGCTAATGCCTTGGTGAAGTTTCGAAGAATGCTCATGTGCCGAAGACACTACCACCGATCATTCAAGTTTGTATTGCTAGCCTGGCTGCCAACAACGGCCTAGGCTTCTCTGATGCTGATTTGACTCCTACCGGAAAGGAACATAACAAGGCCTTGCACATCTCTATTGAATGCAAGGGCGTTACATTGTCTCATGTTCTGGTGGATACCGGTTCTCTGAATATCCTTCCGAAGCTTTTGATCGACTTGATGTCGAAGGGTTGGTTCGAGACCCGGTGACATCATCGTGAGAGCTTTTGATGGTTCTAAGCGCGCAGTGCTTGGAGAGCTCACTCTGTTAAAGTCGGTTCCCGGACTTTTGACTCTACTTTCTTTGTCATGGACATCCGTCCACTTATTCTTGCCTACTTGGGCCCTTGGATACATGGGGTGGTATTACCTCTACCTTACATCGGTTGAAGTACCGGTGAAAGGGAAAGTTGTTACAGTGTGTGGTGAAGAAGAGTATATGGTCAGTCATCTACAGTCATTCCGCTATCTCGAGATGGAGGGTGAATTCTTCGAGACTCCCTGTCAAGCTTTTGAAACAATACCCAGTCATGCTGTTGGCTCTCCGTCCTCTGAAGTTGCTAAAGTTCCGCCTAGGATGGCCTCTCTGAAAGATGCTCAAGCTGCTGTTGAAGAAGGTAGTTCTATTTGGGGACAGCTCCCTAATCTTCCTTTCAAATTTGACAAGACTGGTTTAGGCTTCACCATCAAGGGTCAGAAGATGATACGCCGCGAGCGTGCGGCCAACTTCCTTCCGTGGCCAGTGGAATCCATGCTATAGAAGACAACGACAAAGGCTTCGACATCAACAAGTGGATCTTCCCAACTCCAGATCATGGGCTCAGCAATTGGAAGACTGAAGACGTCATACCAATTCCTTTAGCCAGGAGTAATTGCTTTTGTTTTATTTTGCTTTTCGTATTTCTTTATGTTTCGAACAATAAACTTTGAAAGCCTGGTGCCTTGCCCGGGGCGTCATGGTTCGTTCGCGAGGGTTTTATCTGTCGTTTGCGTATTTTCATTCAATAAATTCGTTGGACTTTTGCATTCAATTGTTTGTTTTCTTTCTTTACTTTATCACCCCTTCAAAAGCTATGTGTTCTTACACACACCACGTGATACACTGCAGAATCACTCCGAATCTCGTTAATACACTATGCTAGTGCTAAATATGACTTGATAATCCGATCTACCAAGCAAGACGAAAGTGAGGAAGATTGTGAAGTGCCGGAGAACTTGCCGGATGCACTACAGAAGAAGCGAGCTATACCACCACGAAGAGCAAGTTGAGGTGGTGAATTTGGGTGTGACGAAGACAAAAGAGATCAAGATAGGAGCGGGTCTTGAGCAGTGTTAAAGAAAGGTTGGTTCGGATGCTACGAGACTATATTGAGGTTTTGCTTGGTCATACGAAGACATGCGGGTTTAGACATTGATATTGTGGTACACGATTGCCGACAAAAGAAGGTTTTCTCGGTGAAGCGAAGGTTCGTCGCATGCGTCCTGAGATGTCAGAGAAAATCAAAGCCGAAGTTATGAAGCAGTTCAACGCCGGTTTCTTAGCATTACTTCTATCCACGGTGGGTTGCTAATGTGGTGCCCGTACCTAAGAAGGATGGCAAATACGAATGTGTGTGGATTACGAGATCGAACAAAGCGAGTCCGAAAGACGATTTCCACTTCCTCATATTGATGTTCTGGTTGACAACACCGCTCAGCATAAGGTTTTCTCCTTCATGGATGGTTTCTCCGGTTACAATCAGATCAAAATGGCTCCCGAAGACATGGAAAAGACTACCTTCGTTACACAGTGGGGCACTTTCTGCTACAAGGTTATGCCGTTCGGTGAAGCAGCGCCACTTATCGCGTGCTATGGTGACATTATTTCATGACATGATTCATCACGAGATAGAGGTCTATGTCGACGACATGATAGCTCGATCACAGACTGAAGAAGAACATCTTGATCATTTGCAGAAACTATTTGACAGATTGAAGAAATACAGACTGAGGCTTAATCCCAACAAGTGCACCTTTGGAGTCAGATCCGGAAAACTCCTAGGGTTTGTAGTCAGTGGAAGAGGTATTGAGGTTGATCCCGCCAAGGTTAAAGCTATTCAAGAGATGCCAGCTCCTCGCACCAAGAAGGAAGTCAGAGGTTTCTTGGGCCGATTGAACTACATTGCCAGATTCATTGCACACCTAACTGCTACCTGTGAGCCGATCTTCAAGTTACTAAAGAAAGATCAAGTAGTGGAGTGGAATGACGATTGCGAACGCTTTTGACAAAATCAAGGAGTACCTTGAATCCTCTATCCTTATGCCACAAAGGAAGACCTCTTATCATGTACTTGGCGGTGTTAGAGAATTCAATGGGGTGTGTTGGGGCAACATGGCGAGTCAGTCGAAAAGAGCATGCAATATACTACCTTAGCAAAAGTTTACCGTGAAACAAGATACTCACACTCGAGAAAACTTGCAACGCTTTGGGCTGCTCACGACTAAGACAGATATGTTGACTCACACTACCTTGTTGATTTCTAAGATGGATCCGATAAAATACATCTTTGAGAAACCAGCTCTCTCCGGAAGAATAGCAAGATGGCAAATGATCTTGACCGAGTATGACATCCAGTACACTTCTCAGAAAGCGATCAAAGGAAGTGTGGTAGCCGATCATTTGGCTCATCAAGCCGTAGACGACTATCGGTCTATGCGGTTCAATTTCAGACGAAGATGTTTTACTAGTTCAGATTTGAAGAACCAGGCCCAGACGAAGGACCTGAACAAGGATCCCGATGGACTATGGTCTTTGATGGAGCCTCAAACGCACTTGGCAATGGCATTGGCGCCATCATCACGTCCCCTGCAGGCGGACATACTCCTTTCACCGCCAGATTATGTTTCAGTTGCACTAACAACATGGCCGAGTACGAAGCGTGCATCATGGGTATCAAAGCTGCTATTGACTTAAGAATCAAGTTCTTACAAGTGTATGGAGACTCGGCTTTAGTGATCGGTCGATTAAGGCGAGTGGGATACGAAGCATCCGAATCTCATTCCATATCGAGAGCATGTTCTGAGTTTGATTCCTTACTTCGAAGAGATCACTTTCAATCACATTCCACGAGAAGAGAATCAGTTGGCAGACGCATTGGCTACTATGTCGTCTATGTTCAAGGTTAGATGGGACAACGAGGCTCCCCAGATCATCATTGAGAAGTTTGACGAACCGGCATATTGTTGTGAGCTTGGCGAAGAGAAACCTTGGTACTATGGCGTGAAGAGGTATCTTGAGACTCGGGAATATCCGAGGGCATCATTAATGAAAAAGTTCATGAGAAGGTTTGCATCCAAATTCTTCCTCGAACGGCATCTTATACAAGCGCAACCACGACTTGTGCTTACTCCATTGTGTAGACGAGAAAACGACAATGCGTATCATGGAAGAATTACACGGCGAATTTGGTACCCACTCCGGTGGACACACTATGACTAAGAAGATTTTGAGAACAGTTACTATTGGTCCACCATGGAAGTGATTGTCACCGCTATGCTCGATCTTGTCACAAATGCGGTTATGCCGACAAAGTGCACGTACCTCCGGTACCTCGAATGTTTTAACTTCTCCGTGGCCTTCGCAATGTGGGGCATTGACATGATTGGAGAGATTAAACCCGCTTCCAATGGACATCGTTTCATCCTTGTGGCAATTGATTACTTTACCAAGTGGGTAGAAGCGACCTCGTATGCATCATTACCAGAATGTTGTGGCTCGATTCATCAAACATAATCTTATCATCGGTATGGCACTCCGAAAGGATTATCACGATAACGGTTCCAATCTCAACAACAAGATGATCATTGAACTCGCACGCAGTTCAAGATCAAACATCACAACTCTTCTCCATATCGGCCTAAGATGAATGGCGCGATGGAAGCCGCCAATAAGAACATTAAGAAGATTATCAGAAGATGACGGTGACTTACAAAGATTGGCACGAGATGTTACCATTTGCTCTTCATGGTTATCGCACTTGCGAACATCCGAGGGCAACCCTTCTCTCTTGTATACGGTATGGAAGCCGTCTTACCCATCGAGGTTCGGATACCCTCAACCGAGTCCTCCGGGAGGCGAGTTAAGTGAAGCGATTGGGTCGGACTCGCCTTGACCGATTAACTTGATTGATGAGAAGCGACTCGCATCCATCCGCCATGGACATTTATCGAAACGAATGATCGGGCGTTTAACAAGAAGGTCAAGCACCGAGTCTACCAAGTCGGTGATCTAGTAGTCAGCGCATCATTCTTCCACAAGGTGATCGAGGGCAAATGGACTCCCACCTATGAGGGACCGTTTGTAGTCAAGGAGTATTTTCGCGGAGCTATGATACTTAGCACCATGGATGGTGAAGACTTCCACACCACGTGAGCGAGACATAGTCAAAAATACTACGCATAAAAGAGACCCGCTAGGTCGTGGCCTAGGCAAAAATAAGGGCATCTGGCGAACCAAAAGGTTCGGGCAAAAATTAAGGATATATACAAAACATGTACACGGCAAGTCGAAAACACGAAAAGCGGCTTGGGCAAAAAGGTATCATGGCGAAAACCGAAAGGGCGGTCTAGGCAAAAGTTAGGGATTTAAGCGTCGACTATGTCTCTTCGGATCACGCTTTCGGACTACTATCGGCATTCAAGATTCAAATGGCGAAGATCGATCTATTCACTTTCTCGACAAGGAGATGAGATAGTTGAAATATATGAGTACTAGCATAGTTGGAACTTAACGAGATTGTTTCCGCATAGCTTTTACCTTTCTTGTGTACAAACTACTTGGCCATCGCCACATCAAATAAATCTGACTTCTTTCTCTTTACAATTTCTGTTGTTGTTATTTGCAATAAGTCCAACGTTTGCTTTGAATGACTATACGCATTTGACAATAAAAATCTCTCTGCAAACATACGAAAAGTGAATATGCAAAAGTACTTACTACAGGCTCTAGGATTTGGGATGACGACGAAAGTCACCCATACAATTCCCCACAGAGCATAAAGGTGTCACCCACAACACACCTTCCCCAGCGGAGTATAAGGGAATCCACGAGCAGCAATTCCACTCAATCGAGCAACGTTACATCAGTCTCTAAGCAGTAACACCTCATCCCCAGTCAAGGTATTCATCCCCAGCGGACGGGTCTCAATCCTTCCCCTTTCCCCGGTAGCAGTATCCAGACTCGAAACTTGGTCAGATAGTACACCGGAGAAAACCACCTTCTATTCCCCAGCCAGAGATTACAACGGACTCTAGACTCTTCAAGGTCTCTCGAACCATCAAATGCTCTCCGGTGAGATCTACACTCGGAATCCCCAGTAGAGCACCTCCTAAATTTCCTCAGCAGGATCTACATACAAGGTCCTCAACAGATCGCCTCCCAGACTTTCCTCAGCAGGGTCTATATATGAGATCTCCGACAACGAGCCTCTCGAATCTCTACCTTCCTCAACAATGTCTAGGCCCAAAACTTGGTCGATAGTGCATCGGAGGAATCCAAGATATCTTTCTTCTCCTTCAAAGGTTCTCACCTACTCAATTCCCAGCGAAGTCGAAATCTTCAAACAGAATATCCGCATCTTCTTCAAGATGGATATGTTTTGAAATATCACAACATTCATCATTCATTCATTCCTCATAAAGTCATAATTCATGCATATGTCATTCATATACACTGTCATGCATCATACTTTGCATAAAACTAACGAATATTCTATCAAAGTTTCTCTTGTTTTCTCCAAAGCAGTGTGATCACTTTTGAGCAAATAGGTCGAGATTAAGCCCCGAGCCGACGGAAAACTATCGAAAGACCGCCTTCACAGGTCCAGATTAAGCCCCGAGCCGACGGAAAACTATCGAAAGACCACCGACGACGGTCGAGATTAAGCCCGAACCGACGGAAAACTATCCGAAAGACCTCTGGTTATCCTCCGATAACAGCAATGGATCAACACCGATGCACAACAGGGAAGCTATCCACATTTTTGCCAATTACAATCTCCCTCAGAGTAATCAGCACGAAGATTTATTCTAATTCCTTATTATCAACAGCAACTACAGAGTCTAGCGTACGACTCAGTTGCCTTGGATGGCATCTTAAGCCCATCTCCGACTATTTGTCAACATCCCTTCACTTTCGAATCTGCATATATGGTTAAAATCAATACAAACCAATAACCTCATTCAAGGTGAACACGAAGTCTAACGTCGACTCCCCGGATGGCATCTTAAGCCCATCTCCTCTCCATTCCAGGAACATCTACAGAGTCTAACGTACGGCTCGCTCCCCAGCATCGACCTTTCCAGATGGCATCTTAAGCCCATCTCTGTCAGCTCTCCTATTAACAACCTCGAGTCTAGCGTCGACTCGTTCCCCAAGTCTCCAACTTCTCCAAATGGCATGTAAGCCCATTCCGCATCATCCACCAGGCGAGTGCAAATTTTCGGTGTACTCGGTGTTCAATCATCTTCTACCTCCAGGTCACGAAAGACAAGCATGTCAATCTAACCCTTCCAGTACAAGAAGATCGAACAGGGGCAGCTGTCATACCCCAAAATTTGCCCTCCATCTACTCAAGAGATTTTATACACCCATACTCAAGGATTCCTCAAGAGTTGATCAGACAAACTCTCTCCTAGACAATCAACCCAAACTAGGGTTTGGTATCTCTCAGGTCAAGATGAGTTTCCAACATCTCCAATGACCTTCATGCCTCCTCATATGCTTCAAAGATTCTCCATGTCAATTTTCAAGCCTCACAAGTCAAGTTTCCTCAGACAACTGCTCAGATGGATGAAAATCGAGTGTATTGGACAAAAGTCAACTGTGGTCAACATACAGTCAAAACTTCTGATTTTTGGTCAACATCCTCATTTTGAAGTTACATTCATCATTTGATCAAGAGTTGATCATGATTCATCAAGAAAACTCAAGATTTGCCCAAAAGTCAAACTTTCTAAATTAGGGTTTCTAGATGAAAAGTCAACTGAACTTTGACTGATCATAACTTTCTCATACTTTCTCAGAAATTTTTCCACCACCTCTTGTTTTGAAGGAAATTCAATTCTCTACAACTTCATGTCTCACAAGAATGTCCAAAAAATGCTTCATTTGAGAGGTATAGCTCAAAGCATTACTCATTTTCAAAGTCAACAAAAGTCAACTTTTGTTTTGAAGATATTTTGAGCATGGTAACTCCAATTGAGATGAGACCAAAAACATTGGTTAGAGGACTCTTAGAGCTTTCCAAAAGTCCAAGAACTCTCAAAATGTGGAAAATTGAGCAAGTTGCACCATTCACAAGTTGGGCAATTTTGAAAGAATGCACAAAGAGATACTTCAAAAATCAAATCTTTTGCAAATGGGCCTATCTTTTCTTCATCCTAACTTGTTTCTCAAGCAATTAGGAATATCCAAGCCCAATGCCACGAATTTTTGGTTTATTTTTCTATTTAATTTGGAATTTATTCATTTAAATACAAATTAAATTCAAAAATAAAGTATAAAATCAAAATTAATTGAAAGATTGATTTTTATTCTTTCCTTGATGTCCAATTAACTCACAAATGCTAGCCAAATCGAATTGAAGCAAAAAGGCAAGATTGGATTGAAATTGATCAAATTTGAAAATTTGATTTTCATGAAAAATCAAATTTGATTATCATTGATTATTGATCAAATCTTTCCAAATTCAATCTCAAATCCTTCAGATATATACACAATGCATATCAATCAAAGGGACGAAAGAATTGCTCCGAACCCTAGTTTCAAACTCAAAATCCGTGCCTCTCAAGCAAAGTGTAGACCTAGTTCCGACCACTTTCAATCGCATTTGAGGATTCCATTGCATTCCTTGGGTTGTTCAAGCGTCAGGACCTTTACATCATCCAAAAGCATCAAGAAACACATAATCCGAATTTGGTTTGTTCATGTTTTTCTCAAAATCGATTTCCGTTATTCATGCATTTTTAACATGATTCGTTGTTGTTTCTGTGATTAGAATGAAGGTTACAAGCTTTCTGGGCAGGTTAATTGCATTTCCATGGCTTAGAACGAGAATCACCATAGTTAGGGTTTTCGGCCTCGATTTAGGGTTTCTCTATACAGGAAAAATTGGACCATGAGACCTATACCATTGCATTCGGGACGACATCTGGAATCGGACCATGGTTTCAAATATAATTTATATTATGTGTATTGCATTTTGTGTATTAGGGACATAGCGTCGAACAAAGCCGACTGGATTTTCAAATATTCAAATCGGAGAAGACGATCGTTGGCGCGGAGGCGAGGCAGGGGAAAGCGACACTGTTATAACGCACTCACTCCGGACTTCAAGCTGATGTACACATGGCGTAGTGGGCGTGTTGGACCTCAAGGTTTCACTTCATGTCCTCGATTCGAATCCCCAGGACCATTTGGTTTTACACTTTTCCAAAACTCTATTTTCATATTTTTCTTTAATTTCTAATATTTTCATTAATTTTAATTATTCTCATGATTTTTATTCTGCATTTAAAAAATTACCAAAAAATATTTTCTTTTTACATTATTTTCATAAAAATCTTTATTTAATTTATAAAATTAAAAAATACCTTTTTGCATGCATATTTATTTTTATTTTGATTTTAGCATTTAAATCACCGTAAATTAGTTTTTAATTATTAAATCTTTTCCAAAAAATCCCAAAAAATTATTATAGCTTATTTATCTTATTTCCAGCATGCATAAATTTTCTCATATTAAAATTTGCATTTTTTCTAACATTTTCTCTTATTTCAATTTCATCATATTTCCCAATTTTCTTATTCTTTCACAGGTTGCTCCGATTCGGACGTTTTTTCTTTTATCATTTTATTTTTCCAATAATGTAACTGCTCATGGGATGTAATAGTTTAATTTAGGACTTTTACTTTCCGCACTCCTAATTATGTATCTGCCCCAAAGCCATGTAATAGCGTAGGTTTATCTTTCCGCACTTTTACATTCCGCATTTTACTTTCCGCATTTTACTTTCCGCACCCTTATCAATTGCTAGTAATTAGGCGTGTATGGCAAGATAATAATTGGACATAGCTCACACTAATTTCAAGATAAAATATCCGAATTTGACACACTTCTTTCACACGCACCTTAGGGTAATTCTCTCGATGCCTTCGATTACAAATGGTCATGTCCCTCGAACGTAGAGGTATTCTAGCACCGTTGCCTTCCAAACAAATCATCATAGTCCCTTCGATACAAAGATCATAAGACCCACGATGTCGCCTCCGAATACATGATCTTGACCCTCGATTGTCGCCTCGAAAATGATGATAGTCCCTTCGAATGTGCTAGGATACTTCCTACAAGTTGCCTTCTATGACCATCCGATGTCCCTTCGAATGTCCGCTTACATCCAACGAATGGAGCTACCTACTAACTAATGGTATGGCTAGCGCTATTCTCAAGGAATGTAGAAGTACAACAAAACGACCAATTCTGAGTGGGTAAATAAGTCTCTTAGTTGCTTGCTCTATCAAATGCTTTTCACACTACACACTCTTTTTCAAAGTTCAATTTCTTTTCAAAATAAAACATTTCCGAACACTTTGTATACACTCCTACATGAGTCATTACAAAGTCAAAGCGAAATGCCTTTTTTCAAAACATCTTTGTCAAACACACAAAGCAATTTTAAAAGTTATCTAAGAGCAACTAAGAGCCGTAGAATAAGCTGCGGATGGAAAGGGTGCTAATACCTTCCTTTTCATAACCATTCTCCGAACTCGAGAATCTAACGAAGGTCTTTTTCTGTTACTTTTACCTTCCCTTAATTGGATAAAAATAAAAGTCGGTGGCGACTCTTGCTATCCGCACATTTGGATACAAAAAATCCTACAAAGTCAGTTCACCGTATCACAGTCATAAAATGTTATCCCTTATCGTCTCAGTTATTAAAATACCGAGGGGTTACGTTAAATGCACATGGGTTCGATTCCCATCCTCGACATTTTTATTATTTTCATAAATGGATGGCGCGTCCCTTAATAATACTCGATTTTCTGATTAATCAAGGTAATCACTACGCCAAACAAGGGATTAGACAGCACTTTTTTAGGCCTTTAACAACGCTTAAAAGCGCTGCTAAAACCACCGCTGCTAAAGGTATAGACATCGCTTTTTCCTAAAAAGCGCTGCTATAGGTACCCTCGTTAGTAGCGCTTTCACTTTAGACAACGCTTTTGAAAGAATTTTAGGTGGAGCTTTCGACAGCGCTTGGTAAAAGCGCTGCTATAGATACCCTTTAGGCAGCTCTTTTCCTGAAAAGCGCTGCTATAGATATCCTCTTTAGCAGCGCTTTACTTTATATAGCACTTTTTTATTTCCCCTTTAGCAGCGCTTTTTTACTGCCCCCTATAGTAGCGCTTTTTCATCCACTTTAGACAACGCTTCTCATTAAAAGCGCTGTCTATTCCTCCCCTTTAGCAGCGCTTTCCCTAATAAATTTTTGAATATAATTTTTTTTCTTCATTTAAAACAAAATGCTGCTTATCAGATTTAATTTCACCATTTTTGCACTTGATTTTTTACCAGAATTTGTAGTTTCAATATAAAATTTGAAACAACAACAACATCAATATACAACAATGAAACAATATTACAACAACATCAATATACATCAATATACATCTTCAATCCTTTTTTGCACAATATATACAATAATGAAACACCTTGAAACAACAACAACAACATTAATATATACAACAGTGAAACAAAATTAACAATGAATTACAAAATAGCTCTATCTTCTACATCGATCTGCACCTATATAACCTGAAACAAAATCAAAAAATTGAAATTCATACAAGTTACCAAATAACAACAACAAAAACAATAATATTGTAACACAACTATAACGACATATATTATATTTTCAAAACTCAAAGTTATACCTTATAGTAAAATTCTCAACTCCATAACAAATTGACACCAATCCTCCATAAGTTCATTCAATTGATCTTTTGAGCAATAAGCACACTTGAATTCATCAAAGTACTACATAATAATATAACATAGTATGATTTACTTAAAACACTAAGTCATTTTATGAGAAATATTAAAATAATTCCTAAGTTAGAAATTCATACCGTGGATGGAATCTCTAATCGGTCCAAAAGAGGAGTTTCTTTCATAAACCTCAATATAAAATAACCGCAATCTACACAATTGCGCTGACGAGGACACTACACATGGAAAGAAAATACATATATACATCAAGATATACACCTTAACTTGTTTTATCAAGTATCATCGCTATATAATCAAAATTGTGAAAATATATGACTCCACTTTGATCCAAGAAATATTGTTGACTCTACTTCTTGGTACTTGAATATCTCTTTGTGCTCGAAAACTTTGTAGAATGCTATAATAAAATAATAATGAATATTTAGAACTATCACACATAAATAATTAAATATACACAGGAATATTTTAGAACAATCTCACTTACGTGTCAATCGTCTTCTTCATATCTGGGTATGTTGTCCAATCATTTCCCAATGAATCCAGATAATATACAATTTCTCTCACATGATTAATCGCAACCAATAACCAGTGTCCACTATAATATTAAACAAAGGTTAGATGGAAACTTTCTACACAACGTTAAAAAACAAAAAAAATTATAATCGAGGAAATTTAGAATGAAAATCTTACTTGTGGCCTGTATTATATGGTAAAAAGAACAATTTTTCTGTATCTTTGCTGGCCATAAATAAACGAAGTACAAACGCTATTACTTCATCTGGTTTTGAGATGATTGACCCTGCATGGACAAAGTTGGGATTTATGAAAGCGAATCTGGCTTCCAATCCACGCGGGCGAATCAACTTGTCATACAGAAACCTTAAATAAAAACATCATTAACATTAATTATTCATTGAAATGAGTAAATAAATTCGCCAATTAATTAAATAAAGTTGATTGGATTATACCTGATGTATGTATTGATAACAGCGATGCCTAATGTCAAATGTCCAAAAACTTGTTCCAAATCCTCCTTACCAATTGCTGTCATGCCTTCAAAACCATAAATCCTCGCATCCAAGGGTATAAGACTAGTACCACCTTGCGAAATAGTTGTGAAGCTTATATATGTCTGAAGGCACGACCTATACTGTGAAATAGTTTTCTTTCTAGCCCCGGTCCTCTTAGCAACACTCTTTATTTCTATGGAAATGTTGCTAATTACAGACTCCTTACCCTTACTGACAGCTTCAATCTCTTTAGCAGGAATAATTTAAATATCATAAAATTAGATTGGTCAAGTATAAGATGAAAAATTAACATTATCTAAGCATAAATATCATATAATTGTGTTGTACTTGTTTTTTTGATGCCACTGACCCGATTGGCCGCGTGTTAGCTGAAGATTTTGATACGTATGACTCGAAGTAGAAGTCTTAAGTTAGAAATGAAATGAGGTTAGTGTTCGTTGGAACAAAGCGAATGCCACAGTTCGGAATGGGAGAAATGGCTCTTCGAATAGACGTACTGAAACTCAGAGCTTCGAATGGCAGTTATGATGATATATGTAAAAGGAGCTTCGAAGTAGTAACAAGGTTGTGTTTGTGAAGTGAGTTCGAAGCAAAGTGACACAGCATTTGAAATTCAAACGCGAGCGGGATAATTGGAAGTTAAAATATATGCGCTGGAAACGGTTCGAAGACGCGTGGAAGCTAGAGAAGCGCAATGTTCTGCATGTTCTGAACGTGGCAAGATCTTATAAGTCAGACCGTTATGGTCGAAGTAGTATAAATAGAAGTCTTAGTGTTAGGATTTCGTGTGTCATATCTATTGTACAAAATTCAGTAAACATTCAAAATACCACATGGCTAGGGAAACGAATGCTCGAACAATGTACGTATGATTGCACCAAACCTTTATAATTCAGTAAAACATCTTTATCTTTCCAGTTTATCCTTTATCTTCGCATCAATGTCTTTTAAATACCTTTACATTCAAAGCCATTTAACTATTTTCTGCATTTAAACGTTTCTTCTATTTCGAAGTCTTTTACATTTCAGAAACCTTTTACATTAACGTTTTTACATTCCAGATGTCTTTTACATTTCATGCTTTTATATTCATGCTTTTACATTAAAAGTCTTTTACATTTAAAAGTCATTTACGTATTCCTGCATTTACACATTTCTTTGCAAATCGAACCTTTACTCATTTACTCATTTAAGTCAGTTTTGTATCTCTTTATTTAATCATGTCATTAAGTTATTTAACACTGCAATCGGAATGCATTGGATATATATAAAACACTCAAAATATAAGTCTTAAACATGAATACTAGTTTAGTTATTAATTTTATCCAAACGACCAATATCCCATAGGATCAATCTAGTCGATCCTGCAAGTTACCAGACGAATTTAATAACAGTCATAAAGATTATTCGATAGTTTGGAGGACTAGCGGTTGTTTTTACCAGAAATCACTGTAAACAAATTGGCACGCCCAGTGGGACACTCATTGATCGTTACAAATTAAAATAAAATAAGGATTGTTTAAGACATAATCATTATAAGAGTTCTCTCTGAGTGTCAAGTTCGTTGTTATATGAACCTTAGAAGTGGTAGAATAACTAATAGCAACCAACCCTTACCCAGAAGAAAACGAAATAATAGGATGTCTAATCCAACCAATCAACAAGGGGAACAAAACGCCCCACATTGAACAGGCACTAATGTGTCTGCTTCGACGGGAACGTCTAACGCGATCCCTTCGAACGCACAGTCTGTAGCCTCTTCTACCAGTAATGTAGCCACGAACGGAACAAGTGGCATGTCAACGAACAATTCGACCCTAGGAAATACTGGGACCACTAGTTATCTTGGGGGACCTGTCCCACTAATTGGGGCACAAACCCATTTCGCTACCCCACCACCAACTAGACCACCCAGTTTCGATAGTAATAGACCCAGAAATCCCTCTTATGGGATGCCAACATCTTTTATGGCAGGTTTGCAGACTTCGACGTCGAACGCGTCACAACAATTAGGGTCAGGATCTGGGGCTAATCAATTCATGACAAATAACCAAGGGTCAGTAGGTTATAGTACACTGCCTATCCTAACCATAGAAAATCAGATAGCTTTTAGGCAGTTGATGGATGATAGTAACCATAATATGATAGGAGTGTTAGCACAAACTATGCAAGAAATCTTTGCCCCAATAGTTCAAAATGTAACTGTAACAAATAGAGAAAACGCAGATAACATGAGTAGAATAGTAGATTTCTTCGCTCCGCCAGAAAGGCGTAGGCAGAATCAGGCATTGGTTCGAGCGAACATACCTATCATAGAGCAAGCTGTTGATGACTCACCCTATAGGCCAGTCAGAGAGGGGATCAACTTGGGGGCAAGGGCACAAAGGGTAGATACCCCAGTGATTCGAGAAGAACTACAAAGGGGATTGATAGAACCATTGGCAAGGGTCGAAAGATTAGATGCCCCAGTGATTCGAGAGGAACCACAAAGGGAATTATGGAACGGGGGCAAGGGTCGAAAGACTAGAAGTCCGCGTTTCGAGAAGAACAACCTAGAGGAGTTGTCATGGTGGGTCGAAACCAAGATCTGATGCATCGTCCATAGAGTTCAAACGACAATATCTTGGCGAAAATAATTTAACCACCATGATAGAGAGGATTATGGCCCAAACGGTCTTAATACTGGGATTAGAAGGCCAAATTATGCCTCTCCTATAGCGATTATGTAATGCATCTTGATTTACCAAGGGATACAAGATCCCTAAGTTTACAAAGTTTGTTGGAGATACCAATGAATCAACAATGAACACATAGCAGTATCCGATCAAGTAGGAGACATAGCAAATAATGAGAACCTTAGGATTAAATATTTCCCAAGTTCCTCACTAAAAATGCTTTCACATGGTTTACCACTTTGCCTCCTGGATCCATAGATACCTGGACCCTCTTGGAGAGATTGTTCCATGAACAATTCTATATGGGACAATCCAAGATAAGTCTAAAGGAACTAGCAAGTGTTAAGAGGAAGTTCGAACCCATAGATGAGTACTTAAATAGGTTCAGACTCTTGAAGTCTAGATGTTTCACAGTAGTTCCTGAACATGAGTTAGTCGAAATGGCCGCTGGTGGCCTGGACTATTCTATTCGAAAGAAATTAGACACACAATACTTGAGGGACATGGCTCAGTTAGCAGATAGGGTTCGACAAGTCGAAAGACTAAAGGCCGAAAAGGCCAGGGCTTTTAAAAGTAATAAGAAAGAAAGAATTTCCTATGTCGAAACTGAGGAAGTCGAAGACTATCCTGAATTTGAAGAGGTCGAAATAGATCTCGCTGAATTAAAATAGGCTCCACCTTACTCCTGTAAACTACTAGTTCCCACAAAAGGGAAAGAAATTGTTGAAAATGAGAAAAGTGACAAATTCCCAAAGAAGGTATATACCTTCGATGTAACAAAGTGTGACGAGATTTTCGATTTGCTTGTCAAAGATGGCTAGTTAATTGTGCCATCAAATGTCAAAATACCTCCTTTAGATCAAAGAAAGAAAAGAGGGTTTTGTAAATATCATAGTTTCCTAGGCCACAAGACCTCACAGTGTTTTCTTTTCAGGGATCTAATTTAAAATGCAATTAAAGAAGGCAGATTGAAGTTTGCTGACAAACCAAAAATGAAAGTAGACGAAGACCCTCTGGATGTTGCAGACACCAACTACTCCGAGCCTTCGTGCATTGGGGAAATCAATATGGTGGAAGCAGACCAAGAGACCACTCCATTAGGAGAAGAAAGCACTGAGAATGGAAATTGGGTGTTAGTCGAAGTCAACAATGGAGTCACTGAGGACGTCCACAAACAACTAGAGGCTTCGATCGAAACAGTGCCATCTGTTGTTTCGAAAGAGATCCAGGATACTGAGGGCCAGGAGGACTAGAAGCAAGAGTTGACACAGGCCACTGAAGGCCTAAGGCTAAAATTGGAGAAAGTAAAGATCACAAAGCCAGCCTCCCCTCAAAAAGAAATCTGGGATACCTTGGGAGAACCCAGTGGGAAGTTCGATTATCTGGTGAAATATTCTTCTCCAGAGAGTTCGAAAATCCCAATCGAAGACGTCAAGCCCATAGGATGGGGAGATGATGATATAAAGGGGGAGGATGGAGATGGTAGCATTCCTCAGAAGGAAGTCTGGGATACCTTAGGGGAACCCAGTGGAAAATTTGATTACCTGGTAAAATACTCTGCCCCAGAAAGTTCAAAGATCTGAATCGAAGATGTCAAACCATCAGGATGGGGAGATGATGACGAAAAAGGGGAAGATGTAGATGTCAATATGGTGGATATGGAGAGACCTCGTTCTGAGATGCAGGAAATGGAAAGGTACCTAGAAAAGGAAAAATACAAAATGGTGGATGGCTATGCTGCAGATGCCAGCCTCAAAGATTATCTCATGCTGTGCCACAAGGGAAATGCTGAAATGATGCTATGTCCTAGATGCAGCATCATCTGCAACCAGAGAATTGCTGCAGATTTCGAGAGGAAACAAAGGGCTCGAACTGGAATCAAATGGCGCCAAGACAACCAATTATTTAGATGTTACCCTAGAGCTGGGGAGAGTTTGTTGGAGTTCTTAGTTCGCTGTCACAAAGGGGCAACCAAGTGCCTGATTTGCCCAAGGTGCTCAACATCATATGACCAGAACATGGCTGGAGCGTTCGAAACTATTCCCTTCGCCCCATGCTGGAATCACAAGGAGGTTGGTCAGATGAGTCAACACTTCGAGGGTAATCATACTCAACGAAAGCCTGACAGCCCCTATCCTAAAGGTGCTCGAAGGGTGACGTTCAGAATCCCTGCTGAAGTACCAACAGACAAATGGCTGCAAGTCAAAACCAATAAGGGGAAAGATAAATGGAGAGGTAATGAACGAAATGCACGTCACGCTATGATATATATGAGGCAATTCAACACTGCGAAGAGGGAAGAATTGAGACTAGAAAACTACAAAGGTAAGAATCCCATGTCAAGATCCCAATGGCGAAGGCAACAACGAATTTCGAAAAGCTGAAAGGGAAGCTATGGTAGACAAAAGAGAAGCTTCGACCAACAACAAAGAAGTGTCAAGTACCAACAAACCAACAACGAACAAGCAACCTGAAGACAAACCTCCAGTTAGTAGGAGACTTTTCTCTGAAACACAACCAGATGAATCGAAAGAGTATACTCCAAGTCCAGAAGAAGACGAGGATATGCTGACAGACAACTTCGAATCAGAGGGGGAGTCTTCACTCAACTTAAATTGTAATGCGGTATCTGTATTACCTTCTGAGTTCGGACAGGAGACCAAAATCGAAGAGCATGAGGAAGAGGATACCATAGATTTGATGAAGCACAGACCAGTTTGCTACTATGTAATGGATAACGGCGCAGTCGAAGAGCAGAACGCATTCTTCGAACACCCAGAGCCAGCAATGAAGAATCATTTGAAGCCATTGTTCATTCGAGCAAAGGCTGGAGCCCATGGCGTGAACAAGGTCTTAGTGGATGGAGGCGCTGCAGTTAATTTAATGCCTCAATTCATGCTGAAAAAGTTAGGAATACAAGAAGGTGATGTCAAACCACACAACATGGTCCTATCCAATTATGAAGGGAAAGTAGGTCAGACGTTGGGGGTAGTTCAAGTGGATCTAACCGTAGGATCGAGCTGCAGGCCCACCATGTTCATGGTGATCGAAGCCAAGGCCAACTATAACTTGCTGCTGGGAAGAGAGTGGATCCATGGCGTAGGAGCAGTTCCTTCGTCAATGCATCAGAGGTTGGTTCTATGGAGAGAAGATGGTATAGTGGAGAATATCGAAGCGGACCAGAGTTACTTTATGATAATAGTCAATTTAGTCAACAAAAGGAATTATGACAAGTACTTGGCAAGAATAGCCCCTTGTACCCCAAGTGACGAAATGAACGAAACAAGGGAGGCACACTACTATATGACCCTTCACCATGATGGCATGTACTGGGATAGGAAGATAATTAAAGGAGATGAAGGAGTCAAAGGCACTTCGCAAAGACGGCCAGCAGGCTAGGAGTTCGACAACCTCGCTCATGACTGAGTCCTCCTTCTTCGAAAGGATTTCGGCCTACATGGCTGAGAATGAATGGAAAACGGCTTCAGAGGCTGAAATAGATAATATAGTTGACATGAATGAAATAGATGGGAATGGCTCGAAAGACTCACCCTATGAAGAACACGAAATAGATCAAAGGCTCGATGCCATCTATGACAAGGAACCCTTGGGCTTCGAGAAGGATCCTACAAACTCAGGTGCCAAATTGTTAGCACAGGATCCGCTCGAAGAGGTAAATTTGGGGGATGACAATACAAAAAGAATAACCTACATAAGCGCAAAACTCAACCCAAGTCTCAAGCAAGAGGTGATCGGAAGTCCTCAAGAGAAACAAAGATTGCTTCGCGTGGGATTATGACGAAATGCCTGGTTTAAAGAGAGAGTTAGTGGAGCACAGACTTCCAATTAAGGATGGCAAGAAGCCCATCAAACAAACTCCTAGAAGATTCACGCCAGCAGTTCTCACAAAGATCAAAGCTGAGGTCGAAAGGTTGCTGCGTTGTAAATTCATCAGAACCACAAGGTATGTCGAATGGTTAGCAAATATAATACATGTCATTAAAAAAAATGGTTCTCTGAGAATATGCATAGACTTTAGGGATTTAAATACTGTGACCCCCAAAGATGAATATTCTATGCCTGTGGCAGAAATGTTAATAGACTCTACTGCAGGATTCGAATACCTAAGTATGCTAGATGGATATTCTGGTTATAATCAGATTTTTATTGCTGAAGAAGATGTTGCCAAGACAGCATTTCGTTGCCCAGGAGCTTTAGGCACCTATGAATGGGTAGTGATGCCTTTTGGTTTAAAAAATGCTGGGGCAACTTACCAAAGAGCAATGAATTCAATCTTCCATGATTTTATTGAGACATTTATGCAGGTGTATATTGATGATATAGTCATCAAATCTATATATGCAGAAACCCATTTGCATCATTTGAGCCAATCATTCGAAAGAATGAGAAAACATGGCTTAAAAATGAACCCCCTTAAATGTGCATTTTTTGTGCAGGCTGGAGATTTCCTTGGCTTTGTGGTTCATAAAAAAGGAATCGAAATCAACCAGAATAAGACCAAAGCCATCATGGAGACAAAAGCACCCACATCAAAAAGGGAGCTGCAATCTTTGCTGGGGAAGATTAACTTTCTCAGGAGGTTCATTTCGAATCTAAGTGGAAGAACTCAAGCTTTCTCTCCACTACTTCGTTTAAAGCAAGGCCAAGCCTTCGAGTGGAACGAAGCACATCAGGAGGCCTTTGACAAGATCAAAAGATATCTCTCTCAGCCTCCTATCTTGTCTCCACCTTCATGGGGAAAGCCCATGAGACTGTACATATCTGCTTCTGAATTTACTATAGGTAGTATGTTAGCACAAGAAGATAGTAATGGCATCGAAAGAGCCATATATTATTTAAGTAGGGTGTTGAATGATGCAGAAACTAGATATAGCAATATAGAAAAGCTATGTCTTTGTTTAGACTTTTCTTGTATGAAACTTAAGTATTATATAAAGCCTGTTGATGTTTATGTTTCATCTCATTTCGATGTTATCAAACACATGCTTTCAAAACCAATAATGCATAGCAGAGTTGGTAAATAGGCTTTAGCTTTGACAGAATATTCTTTGACTTTCATGCCTTTAAGAGCTGTGAAAGGTCAAGTGATTTCTGATTTCATTGTGGACCATTCATTGGTCGAAAAGCCTGTCATGGGTTATGTTGAAACGCAACCTTGGAAATTATACTTTGATGGTCGACCCACAAGGAGGGTAGTGGCGTTGGAGTCCTCATAATTTCTCCTGAAGGAATTCCAACAAAATTCAAGTATAAGTTAGATAGTCCTCGTTGCTCGAACAACGAAGCTGAATACGAAGCGCTTATTGTTGGACTTGAAGCTTTGTTGGAATTGGGGGCAACTAGAGTCGAAATTAAAGGTGACTCAGAGTTAGTGGTCAAGCAGATAACAAAGGAATACAAATGCATAAAGGAAAATCTGATGACATACTTTGTCATAGTTAATAGGCTACTCAAAAAATTCGAATACATGGATATTCAACATATACCCAGAATAGAAAATCAAGAAGCAAATGACTTAGCACAATTGGCTTCAGGGTATAAAGTTTCTGCCAAAAAATTTGAGGATTTGGTCGAAATAAGAGGCAGGGTTATGACTACTAGACTCATACCGTCAGATTTGGAAAACATTAAATTAGGTTGTGGTGATAAAGATGGATTCGAAGTATTAGCCATAAACACCTTATCAGATACAGATTGGCGAAGTCCATTAGTAAGTTATTTAGAAAATCCAACATTGAATGTTAACAGAAAAATAAAATATAGAGCATTATCATATGTCCTTATGGGAAATGAATTGTTCAAAAAGACCCAAGAAGGCGTATTACTCAAATGCCTAGGAGAAAGTGAGGCATATTTAGCATTATCAAAGGTCCACAATGGGGCATGTGGGGCACATCAAGCAGGCCATAAAATGAAATGGTTGCTATTTCGATATGGTATGTACTGGCCCAGCATGCTCAAAGATTGTATAGATTTTGCTAAAGGGTGTGAAGAATGCCAGAAACATGCAGGGATTCAACATGCTCCTGCAAGTGAGTTGCATTCGATCATTAAACCATGGCCCTTTAGAGGATGGGCATTAGATTTAATAGGAGAGATCAATCCTGCTTTGTCTAAAGGTCAGAAATATATCTTGGTAGGAATAGACTATTTTACCAAGTGGATCGAAGAAATACCATTAATAGCTGTAGATCAAGAGGCTATTATTGAGTTCATACAGAAACAAATTATCTATAGGTTCGGATTGCCAGAGAGCATAACCACAGACCAAGGTTCTGTGTTTACTGGTAGAAAGATGCAAGAATTTGCCCAAGAGATGGGGTTTAGATTACTAACATCAACACCATATTATGCTCAAGCAAATGGTCAGGTCGAAGCAGCCAATAAAGTAATAATAGGTTTGATTAAGAAACATGTTGGTAAAAAGCTAAGGAATTGGCATAAGACTTTAGACCAAATACTATGGGCATGTAGAACATCTCCTAAGGAAGCTACTAACACCACGCCTTTTCAACTAACATTTGGTCATGATGCAGTTCTACCACTAGAAATTCATCTACAATCAGTTCGAATTCAAAGACAAAACGAAATCCCATCTGCATTGTATTGGGAGATGATGATGAGCGAGTTAGTTGAGTTAGACGAAGTTAGATTGCATGCATTGGAAATCCTAATGAGGCAAAAGGAAAGAGTAGCCAGGGCATATAACAAAAGGGTGAAAGGTAAAACATTCAATATTAATAACTTAGTGTGGAAAGTTATATTGCCCATGGACAAGAAGAATAAAGCATTAGGTAAATGGTCACCTCATTGGGAAGGACCTTTTCGAATAGTAAAAACATTTTCAAACAATGCATATGAAATCGAAGAGTTGGCAGATGATAAGCGAATCCTAAAGGTTAATGGGAAATATTTAAAGAAATATAAGCCACGCCTGCAGGAGATTCGAATAATAACAACGTAATCAAAACAATATAAAGAAATGCCAAATGGTGATATAAATTGCCAAAATGGCGTTGTTTAGGTGTTACAGACAAACATTTAAATGAAATGCAGTATTCATTGAACAAACAGAATTTAGAAATGGGCATTGTTCCTCAATCTGTCGAAAATACTCCGAAAGGACTCAAGCCTTTGCTGAGTAAAGCGCCTCGCTCCTTCTAAGGTAGCAACTTCACCTTTAAGTTGCTCAGCTGCTTCCATCTCTGCAAGTCCTTTATTGAGGAGTTCTTTGAATTGTGTGACAGCAGTGTTGGTGTTATATGCCATTTGTTGTTGTTGGGCCTCCTTAATTTTTTGTTGAAGCTCTTGAATCTGCTTCTCCCAGAGAAGAATGGTTTGAGCTCGAAGCTCATAATCAGTTTTAGCTTGCTTGATATGCATGGCTTGCTCTTCAGCTTCTTTAGAAAGCTTCGAAGCATGCTCATAAGCAGCGTCCATTGCAGCTCGCTTCTCTTGGACCTTATTGGTAGCAGATTCATCTTGGAGGAGACACCCAGTCACGTTGTCTAGCAAAGATTGAAGTTCGAATAAGATGGTGCTAACTTCCAGAGAATAGGTGGTGAGGTCGACTTGATTAAGAAGTCCCTTCATAATATAGCAGGCTGTACTATCTTTCTTGAGCACTTCAAATAGATCCACATCAAGGATTGTCTTCCTAATCTTGTGAAGAAGTGCAACCCTATCATCAGAAGGCATTGAATCAGTAGTCGAACCAGTACCAGCCTTAGGAAGAGGAGTATCTCTCTGAGCTAGCTTAGCCTTCATATACCCAATAGGGTCATTTCGTTTTAAGAGGGCTAACTCCTCTCCAGCTGCTTGAGAGTGGGAAGACTCGGGAAGTTCCATACACAATGGAGTAACATCCATCTCGACTTCCATTGGCTCATTGGTAGGGACACCATCACCTTCATTATTTTCTTCCTCATCATCTTCTTCATCACCAACCAGGTCCACCACTTCGATGTCATTGTCTTCGTTACTATGAGCATCAGACTCCGTTCCTTCGCTCGAACCACCTTGAGCCTCTTCGTCTCCCTCTTCCTCAGATCCTTCCTCACTAGAATCTTCGCTCTCTTGAGAAGGGCAAGCTTTTGCCTCTTCAGCTTGGGTGACTTTTTCACTCTCTTGAGGGATCTTGAGAGGAGATTTCGGATGAGAAGTTTCTGGAGGCACTTCTGCAGCATCTTCAGGCGTTGTTTCGTTTGCTTCCTTGAGAGGGGGAGAAGTACCTTGGTCATCTGGTTGCTCGGAAGCCCCAATCGGAACCGCCATATTGGAGGATCCCTTATTCTGCACCAGATTACTTGAATCCCCATGGGGAGAAGAATGGGTAGGAACAACAGTTTTTGGTAGAGGAGTCGAAGTGGTAGGGATTGGATTTGAATCGTCCTACACAAACAAAGAAAGATTAAAAATTTGCACTAAGGTACGAATAACTATGTTTGTTGAAAAATTCGAATTCAATTTACCTGTGGATTATCTGAAGAAAGATTGCTATCTATATGTTCCAACATTACGTTGGAGGTCGAAGGTGGATTTTTGGATTTTGGTAAGGGAGCAACATCCCTGGAATCGAGTCCAGAGACATTAGTGTCCTTTGAAACATCTTTCTTCTGCTTCTTCTTCGAAGCCATTGGTGAACTTTCCCCAACCTTGGGATTCTTCCCAGTGGTACTAGGCTTCCGCTTCTTTGGAGTGGTTGGTGGGAGTTTATTAGTCTGAAAAGTATAAAACATGAGTTAAACTTCAATCATAAAGTAGCCCATTCAAAATGTCAGGATAAATTGATTACCTTTGGGGTTGGAGCAATTGTTGAAGTTGGAGCAATTGTTGAAGTTGGAGCAATTGTTGGAGTTGGAGCGATGGTGGTTGTTGTTGTTGTTGTTGCAGGAGTAATTTTTAGAATTGCTTGGGGCACATTGTCATCAGCTTCGATAGTTTGTTGGGAACTACTTCCTTCCTTGGTCTTCGACGCAACAGTCTTTATCCTGATGGCTGAAAATCAAAACAATTAAGGTAAATGTTAAAATAAAGAAAGTAAGAATTATTTGGGGATTTCCCAAGCATTCGCACCTGCGCCTTCATTCGAAACAATCGATATGGCAGAAAGGTCATAGCGAAGATGCCCTGGGAAATTATGGAGCCAATGTCGAGCCCATGTCACAGTCTCAGATGGCTTTAGTTTCTTTTGAGATTGGTACTTGAACATCTCTTTGCAAGTTAACCACCAAGGGTATGGGGGAAACCAAGCCAGAGCCAGTTCTGAGGTAGGTAGTTTAGGAAACTTAGGTGGATGCATTTTGAGTGCCAACCTATACTTATCCTCAGGTGACAACCCTGAAGGAAGTTTGAACTTAGAAATTTTTTCTTAAAATTTTTCCTTCAAGGTTTGGGACGCTCGATACACAGTGGTCTCCAAGCGTGTAGGATCATAAGTTGTGTCGAAGTAATTCTGAAAAGCCCTAATCTCTTTGGCATGAGTGAACATACCTTTCTTCGAGTGTACCTGCACATCGAACGCAGCAGTTAGTTTCTTTTGGATGGTGAGAGTATCGAACATATAAGATTGATAGAATTTAGTCCACCAGTCCAGAAAACCCTTTGCTGAAAAATAGGTTGGTTCAAAAGGAATTAATTCAAACTGAGCAAAATCTTGGTATTGTTCCTGTTGCAGCTTAGCTTCTCTGGCCTTGAAGGTTCGACCAGAAGTGATGGCACTCTGGGTTTGAAAAAGGGGTTCAGGGATTAACTGACATAAACCAAATTGTCTGGAGACAAAATTAGGTTGATAGGCGAACAAAAAGATTTAGTTTTTGGACGGAGTGATTCTTGAGGAGATTAATCTTGGGAGTAAGAAGGCTTTCCAAATGTCTTGAATCTCTTTGCTTTTAGCAGCCTCTGAAAGGGACATAGTGAACCATGATGGTCCATGAGTCCTCGAAGCAAAAGGTGCCATAGTCTCTTCAAATTTATGCCTTTTAGAGAAAATCATGATGTACTGGGAGAAAAGGACTTGGAAGTCATCTTTATCATCATTTGGAGTCAGTCTTCTCAGCCTTGTACCTTCAACAATTCGATCCGCTATCTCGGGATCTTGTTCAATGATGGTGTCAGCAGTGGATAATGAAGATTCGAACTTGGCATTAAGCCATAACTGGAGTAACCAGAAGGGGCCAGCTAGCAAGATGTTCTTAGGAGTGTGAGATTTCAGACTCGAAACAGCTGATCTCAAGCTTTCGTAGAGATCAACAAGTAAGAGCTCACTCAAACAAACTCTCCTATTTTCATGTAGGTCTCGGCTAGGAATAAACCCTACGGCTACTTGTAAAGACCGCTACAAAACACGATCTTGATAACCATAGGGTAAGAAAGGCAATATGCTCCACATCGACACTATCACCTTCAAGATGATAATGACTAATAAACTTTGAGAAGCTGGCCAACTTGACGTCAAGAATGATACTTGAGTGTTCTGAAATATAAGTCTCTCCTCGGTGACAAACCATGATGGCGCTAGAAAGTGGGTGTTATCATGCCTCCGTGAAGGTGAAAGGTGTTGTAAGTACTGTCCTAGAAGTATAAAGATGCAAACAGTAATGGATGGCTATAGGTGAAGCCTGGTTTCGATAACTTAATTAAATTATAGATACCTAGCTTCTCCCATTGGTGTGATTTCTTAGCTTCTACCTTAGTAAGCCGCCTTAAGCTAGCTATAGGGGGACAGATCGAATGGTTTAAAATTGCTTTTAACATAGTCCAAGACAAAAGGATCTTTTGGGGGAACATCAGGGGTTTCTATGGTTTTCGAAGCAGAGGATTCACTCATATTCTCAGTTCATAACCTAGGGATTTCTATCTTATTAAACAAAGGCTTAAAGTTATAACAAACAGGGAAGATTGTTCTGGTATCTTTCAGGATTTCAAAAACTGTAAGAGGGCCCATTAGGGCAAACCTCTTTCCAGCAACATTAGTTGGAATGAGTACCTGAGAAGAGTATAGAAGTTCTTGTTCCTTGGAGATTGCTTGGGGGATAAGTACAGATTGACCTTGGTGAGTACCAACCTTGCTTTCCATAATCGTTCCTGCGTTCTTGCTTTTCTTCTTAGAAATCTTCTTCATTTGGGATGTTGTTGAAGACATTGTTAGAAATTGTTGAGAGCTTTTAGGGTTTTTCAGCGAGAGGAGAAGGAGAAAGAGTTCAAAATGTGGAAAAAGAATAAAAGACTAAGTTGTTTTGTTTTTATAGTAAGGAAGTTGAAGCACTCACCAACTAAGGTTAGGATACGTGTGGATCGTGGGTTGGATATGGAATGAGGTGGCGTAAAGCTAGCATTGGTAATAAGCGTGATTAATGATAATCATTGTTTTAGTAACTGCACCATGCTGTGATGATTGTTTTGAGACGGTTAAGGGAACCAAGAGGCGTCTTGATTGACATAATTAAAAGTCATACACGGTAGAGTATCATGATTACTCAAAAGTTACATCAAAATCTTGTGAATATGTTTAAAATAAGTATTTCTCAGAAAGAGGTTCAAAATACATATTTTAAAGGGGCATTTTGTTAGCTGAAGATTTTGATACGTATGACTCGAAATAGAAGTCTTAAGTTCGAAATGAAATGAGGTTAGTGTTCGTTGGAACAAAGCGAATGCCACAGTTCGGAATGGGAGAAATGGCTCTTCGAATAGACGTACTGAAACTCAGAGCTTCGAATGGCAGTTATGATGATATATGTAAAAGGAGCTTCGAAGTAGTAACAAGGTTGTGTTTGTGAAGTGAGTTCGAAGCAAAGTGACACAGCATTTGAAATTCAAACGCGAGCGGGATAATTGGAAGTTAAAATATATGCGCTGGAAACGGTTCGAAGACGCGTGGAAGCTAGAGAAGCGCAATGTTCTGCATGTTCTGAACGTGGCAAGATCTTATAAGTCAGACCGTTATGGTCGAAGTAGTATAAATAGAAGTCTTAGTGTTAGGATTTCGTGTGTCATATCTATTGTACAAAATTCAGTAAACATTCAAAATACCACATGGCTAGGGAAACGAATGCTCGAACAATGTACGTATGATTGCACCAAACCTTTATAATTCAGTAAAACATCTTTATCTTTCCAGTTTATCCTTTATCTTCGCATCAATGTCTTTTAAATACCTTTACATTCAAAGCCATTTAACTATTTTCTGCATTTAAACGTTTCTTCTATTTCGAAGTCTTTTACATTTCAGAAACCTTTTACATTAACGTTTTTACATTCCAGATGTCTTTTACATTTCATGCTTTTAAATTCATGCTTTTACATTAAAAGTCTTTTACATTTAAAAGTCATTTACGTATTCCTGCATTTACACATTTCTTTGCAAATCGAACCTTTACTCATTTACTCATTTAAGTCAGTTTTGTATCTCTTTATTTAATCATGTCATTAAGTTATTTAACACTGCAATCGGAATGCATTGGATATATATAAAACACTCAAAATATAAGTCTTAAACATGAATACTAGTTTAGTTATTAATTTTATCCAAACGACCAATATCCCATAGGATCAATCTAGTCGATCCTGCAAGTTACCAGACGAATTTAATAACAGTCATAAAGATTATTCGATAGTTTGGAGGACTAGCGGTTGTTTTTACCAGAAATCACTGTAAACACCGTGTAATCCTCTTATCTTTTGGTTTGAGTTTTGTAGGAGTCTAACATTACCATGCAAAAAAAATATAAGTAAAATGAACGTAAAAAATTTGAGTACTCAAAGGTTCATAATGGTTGTAAGTATACCTCATCATCTATGCAAATGAGTCTTGACGGCCATGCAACATACGCTCCTATTGCCTCTCCCACCAATGTTGCATCCGAAACTTCGTCTGGGATTGGTAATAACGCACCCTCCTCTAAAGCAATATCAATTGATACTTTCAAATATCCAGAAGGGAGCGGTTTATGATGAAGTACTTCTCCCAGAGTGTTATGCATTTTTCCCTTGCCAACCATGCGATAAGTCGGAGTCTCTAAAAAGAGTTGACAAGGTGAAATGCCCTAAACACTCAATAATAAATATGACATCATTAATGTGTATATATGTTAGTTAAATAAATTATACTAATTTAATTTCATAATAATATATATATAATTACCTCAAGATTACTTGGTTGAACTACACAATTGGCACTAGCTATGTCACTAGTTTCTTTAACACCCGAAGCTTCCCTTTCTGATTGGTGTCTTGCTTTTTCCTTCTTCAATTCAAGAACTTCAGCTTCTAATGCGTCCAACCTTGCTTGCAGTTCTTTATTGCTAACAACTTTTGTCATTGGATTGTTCTTTTTCAAGGATGTTGGAGTAACCCCATGTCCTTTACCCCTCACCCGACCAGAATACTCACGAACATCTAATGCTCGACTAAGTATGCTCCTGCAATCATCCGGTGGAGATGTAGACTGAGACAAAATCTCCTGAAATTCATATGAATATCGAAAAAACATGAATATTATATGTTAATAAAATTTTGATTTAATTAAAGAATTAATGTTATACTTACGGATTTTTCAAAAATTGGTTGTACATCTTCTTTAAGAACTCCATCCTTACCCACACGAGCAGCCTTCCGCAAAACATATTCCGGAAGAGATGTTTCAGAACTATTCTCGTCTTTTAACTACACATTAACACAAAATAAGATCAGTTATAACTCTTGATGAACAAGTATATCATTGTAATTTATAAATACTTACAATTTTTTGTTCTAATCGTGCATATCCCAAACACCCTTTTTTGTATGGATACGCGGGAGATGACGCTCTTTGGTGATTTACGTCACTTACACTCTGAAATTTTGGGGTTTTTCGTTTGGCTTTAAAAACATCCCATTCTTTAAGTGAAATCACATCTGCATATTCTATTGGACGCTCTGCATCAACAAAATTTGTTTTGGCATCTTTAAGATATTTTCTGTTTAAATATGTTCTAAACCCTCTTAGTATTTTTCCGGTCAATCCAAGACAATAATCTTTTCTTGTGTCATCAATGTTGAAAGACCTCTACAAAAAACATACATAGAGTGCGTTAGTATAATTAATTTAAATACGTAATCGTAATTTAAAGACATAATTTAAAGTACCTGCATCTCACTCCAGATTTTGTTTTTAGCGTCATCTAACTTATCATATCTCCACTCATCACAAGTTATTGGAATTTATCTCCTTACAACTGTACTAATGTAACTTGCCAATTTAGAACCGTTAGGCTTAATTAATTGGTCACTTGGACTCCAATGCACATCATATTTTATGCCTCTATCTCTATCACGAATGATATTCTTCATAATAGTTTTTCCTCGTTTAATTTCTTTTTCCACCCCCTTATCGGATTTGCCTCCACCATTGTCTCCATGATTAATAGAATCATCGTGTGGGTGATCCTCTTTACTAGCCATCTAACCTGTAATAAAGAAAAACATTAGTACCTAATGACAAATATTTAATTACAAATATATAATTCCAAATATCTAAGTCCATAATCAATGAGTATATAAAATGACAAATATATAATTTTATTAAAATGACAGAATATATAACATTTTACTATACTACCTCTTTCACTAACATCTCTTTCTTTTCTTGGTTGGATTGCGAATTACTTGTCTCTTAAGAACACAGACGGAGGGATTGATCCAAATTCCCTCATCATGATCTTTTCTAATATATGATTCATCTGCTGTAGTATTTTCATCTTGATTGTTTCTAATATACGAATCATTCTCAACATCAACATCACCTTGATCTACACTTTTATCATCAATCACTTTGTTAGATAAAAGCACTATAGACCATTTCGTACTCTTCGGGTCTATGACATAGAACACTTGTTTAGCTTGAGAGGCTAGAATAAAAGGCTCATCTTTGTACCCCACCCTATTAAGATCCACTTGCAAAAACGCTGACTTATCCATTCGTATGCCACTATTATGTACCCACTTGCAACCAAATATAGGAATCTAAAACTTCTCGTAATCAAACACCCAAATGGATTGATAACCCCAAAATATGACAGATTTTCATATTTGGGGTTTAAGTCCTTCATACTAGAAATGTGCATTGCTTCAGCTACCACAGTGACAACACTATTTTGCATAGTACTTTTATCATCTATTGTCCTTTGGTATAAAATGTGTATCCATTAATTGCTTATCCTCTATAAGAAAACACAATCGAACTTGGACCATATGCCAAACATCTCAACCTGTCTGATATTGAAGCGAGATCTGAATGAAACTTTTAATATATATGATCCTTAAACCACTGTATAAAACTTTGATTGTGCTTTCGTACTATCCAATTTTCATTTCTACTTTGATTCTCACCTCGGAGTATAGCCTTGTGCATTTCAACAAACGACTCAACCTCATTGTTATTGTGCAGAACATACAAATGCACTTGATCTCGTTCATCCCTTGATACTGTCACAATTTCATTTCCAATTAAGTTTTTACCTTTTTTTTCTTTCGAAAAAAATAAGATTTGGGGAGTCCAATGGATTGCACATTAGACAAATATTTAGTACAAAACTCAACCGCTTCTTCAACAACGTATCACTCAATGATACAACCTTCTGGACGACTTCGGTTTTTCACGTACCCTTTTAATATTTTCATATAACGTTCAGCAGGGTACATCCATCTCATATAAGATGGTCCACACAATTGGGTCTCTTTCACAAGATGAACAACAAGATTTACCATAATGTCAAAAAATGATGGAGGAAAATACATTTCAAGGTCACACAAAGTAATAATTATTTCTTTTTGCAATACTGGTAAGATCTCAGGATCGATCACCTTACTACAAATTGACCTGAAGAAAAAACAAAATTTAGTTATAGTGCTTCTTACTTTTTCTGGCAAAATAGGACGTATACCTATTGGTAGAAAATGTTCCATTATGAAATGGCAATCATGTGTCTTCAAACTCTTTAACGTATACCTTCTGGAACTTTAACTTCACTCAGAAACTTACACAATATTTTCTTTTCCTTTCTAGATAGAGTATAAGAAGCAGGTGGTAGATATGTTCGTCTTTCTTTATTCACGGGTCCTAATTCAGTTCTTATTCCCATCTCTACCATGTCTTCCCTTGCTTTAAGGCCATCCATAGACTTTCCTTTTATATTAAGTAACGTACCAATAACACTTTCAAATACATTTTTTTCAATATGCATAACATCAAGAAAATGTCTTACGTACAAAGATTTCCAATATAGAAATTCAAAAAAAATTGACCTCTTCTTCCACCCACCTGTGACAACTTTATGTGCAAAAGGCTTGCCAAACTGAATACTCTCATCTTTCACCTTTTCAAAAATTTGATCACCTGTCAATCCAAGTGGAGCTCTACGTTGTTTGGTATCTCCATTGAACGCTTTTCTCCATCCACGATATTGATGTTTAGAATTTAAGAATCTACGATGACCGAGAAAGACATTCTTCTGAAAAAGTTTCAATCGCGTCGTATCGGTTCCATCTTCACAGACATGACACGCTTTTTCACCTTTAATGCTATACCTGAATAGATTTCCATATGCTGGAAAATTGTTAATTGTGCCAAACAACATCGCCCTCAAATTGAAACTTTATTTCCTATATCCATCATAAACCTCCACACCGTTCTCCCACAAAATCTTTAAATCTTTGATTAAAGGTTTCAAGTATACATCTATGTTATTCCCTGGTTGTTTAGGCCCAGAAATTAACATAGATAACATCATGTACTTGCGCTTCATACATAGCCATGGAGGTAGGTTATAAATCATAAGAATCATAGGCCATATGGAATGTGAGATACTTTGAAGACCATGCGAGTTCATTCTATACATAGATAATGCCAAGCGAAGGTTTCTTATTTCTCCTCCAAAATCAGGATAATCATTATCAATTTTCTTCCACTGTGGTGCATCTGCCGAATGTCAAAACTTTCCATCGATAATTCTTTCATCTGCATGCCAAGTCAGGTGTCTAGCATCGGTTTCACTACGAAACATTCGTCTAAATCTCAGAATAATATGAAAATACCATAAGACTTTTGTTGGAGATAATTTTTTCTTATATCGAGATAAACCGCACTTAGGGCACTCATTCAACGATGCATATTCGTTTCGAAACAAAATGCAATCATTTAGGCATGCATGTATCTTATCATAGCTCATTCCAATAGAGCACAACATTTTTTTGGCCTCGTAGGTTCGATTAGGAAGAACATTATCCACAGGAAGCATATCTCTCAAAAAGGATAATAACTCTGTGAAACTTTTATCCGACTATCCATTGCGCGCCTTTAAGTTGTACAATTTTAATACCGCAAACAATCTTGTGAATTTGGGGTAATATTTATACAACGGTTTCTCTACATCACTTACCAACCTCTCAAAAATGTTGGGACAATCCTGAAGATCTTCTTCAAGTGCTTCTGCAATCTCTTCGACTCGATCACAATCATATGTATCCGTGACATTGTCGTATGAAGCATAGGTCGCATTACTTTTCACCCCCAGTTCAACATTATTGCTGCTTTTCTCACCATGAAATATCCAACATGTATAACTTTGATCAATTCCATGCATCAGTAAATGCGATTTCGATCCATCCGCGTCAACCAGACCCACATAACAACAACCCAAGCAAGGACATTTCATTCTTTGGGTCTTCAGCGTGTTCAACAACAAACTTAACGAACTCTAATACCCCATTCTCGCACTCTTTTGAAAATCGATCGACACACATCCATTTTTTATCCATGGTTTTACTATTTAGTAAGCTAAACAAAAACACTAATTAATATGAGGAAGAAATTTACCTCAAAAACACTAAGTAATTTAAGCTAAACCTCTATTTTTTATCCATGATTTTACTACTTAGTAAGCTACTCATACCAGAACTAGTAATTTGAGGAAGAAATTTACCTAGAATTCAGGGAAACACAGGGAATGAGCGTTGTACGTCGATCTAGGCCGGAAAACACTGATAATTCAAAGGAAAGAACTTTTTTAACAGCAACATCATAATCCCAACAGAGTTTAACAACAACTCTATCTTTTATATAATAAAAAATTATAAATTTGGTGAATATAATTACTACTATCTCTTTCGGTCACTATAGAAATATTCAGTGTTACTATAATCACATAGATAGAAACTATGGAATGTGAATAAAGAGAGATGGATTGTGAAGAGGTAGCTTAGCTGAGAAGAAGTTATGTAACTAACTAGTTATAACTACTTTTTAACTAACTAACTACCTTAACTGAAATTATGTCTCTAACAAATTTTACTAAATGCCAAAAGTAAAAACAATAATATCTTCAAGGGATAAATCTATTTTAGTTTGTTATAACCTAACTTCCTATAGCAGGTTCAAAACCAGATTGGTGGCTAAAGGCTTTTATCAAATGCAATGCTCTTATTTTAATGAAACATTATCACTAGTTGTTAAGCCATTCACGATACAGTTAATCCAAACAATTTTGCAATTTCACATAAGTGGACTATATAATAGTTGGATGTTAATAACACTATATTGAATGAGACACTTAATGAAGAGGTATGGATGGAAAATTCTCAAGGGTCTGACAATGGAAATTCAACACTAGTACACAAACTAAATAAAGTTATTCATGGACTAGAACAGGCTCATGGACAATGGTTTTGTAGACAAAAGGATACCATGGTTCTACTAGGCTCATAGCTACCAAGTGTGACCCTTCCTATTAAAAGAAATTTCCCAAAATACACGTCCTAGGACATATAAATTCTGCAGGAGAACTCAACAAGTGTTTAGAGACTGTTTTGGACATAAACAACTCTTTCTAATCTCAACCAATAAGTTCCTTTGACAAATCTCTTCACACATTGTAACACTTGAAACATATGAGTCCAAACTTTTATGGTTAAGGTTTGAAACTTATTTGAACCTCATTTTAGGATATACTATACATTCACTTTACATGTTTACTGAACTATACATTGTAAGAGATTCCATTGACAATATTAGAAGTTTCACATTCACTCCAATATCTGGTCTTGAATAAGATCATACATCTCTTAACAACATATAAAACAAAAATGCAGAGGTAAAATGGCAGAACCAGAACCAGAACCAGTACCAGTATAGGGAGACACATATGAAAAATGGCAGAGGTAAAACAAGAACTCAAACCTGCAACATAAATTATTTTCTCCTTAGGTACCCATATCCTTCTGGGTCCTTTCTAGTTAGAAGTTCTAAGGTTCTATTTGAACCTTGGTTTAACAAAAAACCTTTCAGAGTGTGACGTGTATTTAATGTTGTGTGTGTGACCAAATTCAAATTTTTTGTATAATGGTTTGTACTGATTTTCATCTCATCAACAGATTTTGGTTTATATATTTCTTTCCCTATTGGGGCTTTATATCCTAAACCTTTTCTATTGTTTCTAGAAACTCCATAAATCATAGAAGCCATCTTGCTTCTGTCTATGCTTTTAGCTAGAAACTTCTGAAAATTGTAGTCATATTCTTTCAAAATATTTATAGAACTTGAAGCATCTTCTGAGCTGGAAATTTGTTTAACATTTTGAAAATCATTTTTGAGTTTATTATTATTTTCTTTAAGCTCAAAATTTTCTAACTTAAGTTGCTCAATTTCAAATACAAGACTTTTTCTGAGTTTCTTATATTTAATTTTGAGTTGACCATATGTTTCTAGAAGTTCTGACAGACTATCTTCTAACTCAGTTCTAGTTAGTTCAGAAAATACCTCTTCTAACTCAGAGTCAGAGGCAGAGTCATCTGCTGTAGTTGCCATGAAAGCAAGGTTTGCACGTTCATCTTCTGAGTCGATTTCAACTTTAGAGGATTCTGAGTCATCCCATGTGGCCATCGTTCCTCTTCTCTTTTCAAACTTTTTCTTTAGTTTTTCTTTTTGAACGTTGGGGAATTCACTTCTGACATATCCCATTTCTTTGCATTCGTAGCATTGGATGCCTCTCTTGCTGAACCTCTTATGTCCAGAAGATTCTCCTTTATCCACATATCTATTGTGGTTCTTGTATTTCTTTTTCCTATATTTCCACATTTTACTTATCCTTCTGGAGATCATGGATAATTCATCTTTTGACTCCGAATCTTCAGAACTTCCATTTTCTACCTGAAAAGTATTAACGTTAGAATTTTTTTGTGGATTTTAATGCAATTGACTTACCATTCTTCTGGGGTTCAAATTCATCCAGCTCAATCTCATGACTCCTCATAGTTCTAATGAGTTCTTCTAGGGAGATTGAATTTAGATCTTTTGACACTTTGAAGGCAGTCACCGTAGGCGCCCATCTTCTGGGTAAGCTTCTAATGATCTTCTTTACATGGTCAACATTTGTATAGCCTTTTTCCAGAACTCTTAGACCAGCAGTTAGAGTTTGGAACCTTGATAACATAGCCTCAATTGATTCGCCTTATTCCATCTTAAATGCCTCGTACTTCTGGATCAGCGCTAGAGCCTTAGTCTCCTTAACTTGAGCGTTCCCTTCATGTGACATTCTGAGTGACTAAAAAATGTCATGTGCTGTGTATTTATTTGTGATTTTTTCATACTCCATTTTTGATATAGCACTTAACAGAATGCTTCTGGCCTTGTGGTGATTTTTGTATTCAATCTTTTGTTGTTTCTCCATAGATTTTCTATCTATCTTGTTTCCTTTTGCATCCACTGGATGTTTGTAACCATCCAACACCACATCCCATAGATAGGGATCATAACCTGAAATAAAACTTTCTAGTCTATCCTTCCAATATGCAAAATCTTCTCCATCAAACATTGGAGCTTTTGTGTTGTTGTTATCTGTTGCCATCTTGTGTTCTTCCCTTCTGGATCTTTATCTGACACTGTTAAGTGTTTGCACCCAGAACCAAGACCTCTGATGCCAATTGAAGGCTTGGAAAAAAACTTAGAATGGGGGGGGGTTGAATAAGTTTTTCTTACTTTTTAGATCTTTTACCCAAACAACAAATAAAATACTCAAGTATTTTTATCTTGGTTCGTTTGACACTCAAACTACTCTAGTCCACCCGCCAAGGTGATTTCGCCTCTCTCAATGAGGACTTAATCCACTATAACCAACGATTACAGAGTGCATTACCCAACCGGTGTGACTAACTTCCTCTAAGACTCACTAGTCCTATCCCTCTCAAGAGTTCTGACCCAACTGGTCTTGTCAAGGAACAAACCTCACAACCAACCATTGTGACTAACACCTCTAAGACTCAACTAGTCCTAGCCCTCTCAAGAATTTGACCCAAACTGGTCTTCTCAAGGAACAACTATCAGAATGTTAGATTCTGACTGACTGTGTACAAAAGTGCTTCTAGAAAAGCTGTTCTTCACTAAGTGAAGTTTACACAAAATTTAAGCTCAAAAATAGTAAACTAATTTACAAAAGATAATTCTTTGTACTTGCAGCAAGTTTACTTTTGGAATGGATTTTTGCAAGCTGTTAGATGTTGGTGCGAGTTGTTCGTACAGTACTTGCATAAGTTATTGTGAATTGTTGTTTTCCTTCTTTGAAATTGAATCCTTAAATAGTGCTTCTAGATTCTGCCTGTTGCTAGTAGAGTGTCTTGAAGAATGGAAAAGGTAATTAGTACTTGCTTAGCTTCACGTGACTTTGCTTAGCCTTTGACGTAAATAGCTTGCTAAATATTTCTTGGAAGTTGAACCACTCAAGTATTTATTTTCTTCGCTCAGTGGGTCTTCATTACTGTTTGGCAGATTTTGTCTTTTAGGAAGTAACATACATATTTAAAAGGATCTTCTAAATATTTTCTCATTAGAACTTCTGTTGGTGCTTCTATTAGAAGTTTACTCTTGCCTGTTTCTATCAGAAGTTGCTTATATCAGAAGTTGCGTTTTGCTTGCTTCTATCAGAAGTTGCGCTGTTCTTGCTTCTATCAGAAGTTGCGCTGTTCTTGCTTCTATCAGAATTTGCATCGTTCTTGCTTCTATCAAAAGTTGTGCTGTGGTTGCTTTTATCAGAAGTTGCGCTGTGCTTGCTTCTGTCAGAAGTTACGTTGTGATTGCTTCTATCAGAAGTTACGTTGTGCTTGCTTCTGCGCTATGCTTTCTTCTTTGTTGTGCTTGCTTCTGCATTGTGCTTGCTTGACCAGAAGTTCTATTCTCATCAGAACTTATAATACTTCATTTTCTGTAAGCCTTGTTATACATCTTCTATTCAGAACATATTGTTGGTGCTTTTCATCAGAGGTTGCGCTTTGCTAGCTTCCATCAGAAGTTGTATTTTAATCTTTACTTCAGAAGCTTTCTTTGTAGCGTATCTTCCAGTAGTTCTCGCTCAGAACGTCTAAGGCGTGTTTCTGTCAGCAGTTGCTATGAGCGTGTTTTGTCCATTCAAAATTCTAAAGCATGTTTCTTTCAGCAGTTCCTTTGAGCGTGTTTTGTCTTATTCAAACTTCTAAAGCGTCTTTCTTTCAGCAGTTCCTTTGAGCGTGCTTTGTCCAGAAGTTCTGCTCTCATTAGAACTTCTAACTTCAACTTCTGCTCAGCATGATATTTTCCATTTTTGCGCTAGAGTCAGAACACCTTCTGAAATGAATATGTACACGTCAGAGTATCATATTCAATTATACAAAATTTATTATGCTTGTTATAATGAAAAATTTAATATATATTATTAGAAACAAACTTTGTTCTAACAATTTTGCTTGGTTTTCCATGATGAATGGTTCATTCTAGTAAATTTCCTTTTAAAGGTCAACCCTTGTGAATCCTAAATCATCAGTTTCTAGACTAGTTTTACTGTCAATCCACATGCACTTAAATAAAGGAACTTTAAAAAAAACATAGTCAATCTCTAGAGTCTCCGTAATGTTTCCAAAGAATGCTCTAGATGCTAGTACTGTATTGTTATCTTTGGAACTAGAAAAGTACATGGATTCGACCTCAACCATAACACCACTATTTTATGCTACGATCATCCTTTGATTTTGTATAGAACAAATATTTTCTTATGTCGTGTACACTCCAAGTATTTACATTAAACTACGTGACAACCATTTGCAAATATCTGATACACCATTCTTTTCAGAAATAGTTTTCTTAAACCAATCTATAAAAGTTTTGTTATGCTCTGTCAATAACCATTTTTCATTCATCAGGGGGTATTGCTCCTTTATAAGATTTTTATGCGCGGTTAAGTAAGGATCAACTTCACTAAGGTTATTAAATATATACAAATGTGCTTGAAAAATTACTTCTCGATTAAATGTATTAACATTTAAACCTTGAACACCTCTACCTTCATAAAATCCATCATGATGAGACTCAGGCACTCCTACAAAGTTTGCATCTGACAAATAGTTTGTACAAAAATCAATAGCTTCTCATGTGATGCACCTTTCTATGATTGAAGCTTCTGGACGATGATGATTCTTTGTATTTCCTTTGAAAATGTTCATGTAACGCTCTACCAGATACATCCATCTCCAATTATAATCTCCCTTACTATATGAATAACTAAGTGAACCATAATGTCAAAGAATCCTGAAGGGAAAAACATTTCTCACTGGCACAAGATAATTGTAGCTTCATGTTCCAATTCATTTAAATTTCCAGGATATATAACTTTGTTGCATCTAGCATTGAAGAATAAGCACAATCTTGTTATAGTAACCCTTACATTTCTTGGTAAGATGCCAGAGATAGCCACTAGTAGAAGTTGTTGCATCAAGATATGACAATCATGAGATTTTAAGCCAATTAATTTCTGATCGTTCTCTGACACAAATTTCTTAACATTTGATGAGTATCATTGTGGAACTTTTATACCCTGAAAAAAATCGCAGAAACCTCTTTTTCTTTTTTAGAAAGAGTGTGACATCCTGGGGGAAAATATGTTCTATTTCCTACTTATTTTGGGGATAATTCTTGTCGTATACCCATCGTAACCATATCTTCACGGGATTTCTTAGTATGTTTTGTCTTGCCTTTAATGTTGAGAAGTGTTTCAATCAAACTATCACATACATTTTTCTCAACCTGCATCACATTAAGACAATGTCTTAAATAAAGATTGGACCAATATGAAATATTAAAGAACATCGACCTCTTTTTCAAAAAAAAATTCACCACTGGCTTTTTTTTTGTTTCTTTCCAAAGACAAATTTAATGTGTTGTTGTTTTCTATAAACATCCTTCCCGGTTAAGGGTTTTGGAGTTGGAAGAAAGTCCTGCTCTCCATTGAAAGCCTTGTGCAATCTACGATACAAATGACTAGGTCTTAGAAATCATTGATTCCCCAGATAAACTGTTTGTTTCCTTTTGATAATTGGTGGTGAGATGTATTACATTCACTTATAGGACTCACATTATGACCCTTGATGTTATACCTAGACAAATTACTGTATGCATGAAAGTCATTGATTATGCAAAAAAACATGACATGCAACTTAAAGTTATCACTTGTATACACATCATCAACATCAATACCTTCCTCCCACAGAAGTCTTAAATCTTCAATAAATAGCGAAAAATAAACATCTATGTGAAACTACCTGGCTGAACATCATCAGATAGAATATCAATGAAGTAGCCATCGAACGTTTTTTATCTCGCCAGAGGAGAAAGGAAAACATCGAGTAAAATAGGATTGATGCTTAACTTCAATATGTTTTGAATATAGTCCCTTATGAAATGATGCTTAATTTCTATATGTTTTGCCTTAGAGTGCAAAATAGGATTTTTTGATAAACATATAGCAGAAGTATTATCACATAGGATAGGAATCTTACACTCATATAGATGATTGTCTTCTAGTTGACTCTTCATCAAGAGCATCTGAGTGTTACAGCCAATAACAGCTGCATATTCTACTTCAGTGGTTAAAAGTGCAATTGTGGCTTACTTCTTGCTATACAATGAGATCAGATTTTCACCTAGAAATTGACAAATTCCAGAGGTGATTTTACGTTCTACTATATCTCCAGCAAAGTCAACGTCATATTAACCTACTAATTTAAAGTCTTTGGATTTTTTGTAACATAGTCCAACATTAGTAGTACCTTTCAGATACCTTAGAATTTGCTCAACAACAGTTAAGTGAGATTCTCTGGGATCTGATTGGAATCTTGCTCATAAGCAAATGCTAAACAGAATATTTGGCCTAGATGCTGTTAGATAAAGAAGAGATCCAATCATACCTATGTAGAGTTTCTGATCTACCTTCTTACTTACCTCATCTTTTCCCAAAATGCATGTAGGATGCATTGGGGTTTTTTCTTCCTTACTTTCTGATAGTTGGAATTTCTTCAGAAGTTCTGTAACATACTTAGTTTGATGTATGTAAGTACCTTCTAAACAGTGATTTATTTGAATTCCCAGAAAGAATTTTAGTTCTCCCATCATACTCATCTCAAATTATGCCTACATAGACTCATCAAATTCTCTTCCAAGAGAGACATTAGAAGTTCCAAAAATAATATCATCTACGTAAATTTAACAAATCAGAATATCATTTTAAAATTTTTTTCTAAATAAAGTTGTGTCCACTTTCCCTCTGGTAAAATTCTTTTCCAAAAGAAAATTGCTTAAACGTTCATACCAAGCTCTGGGAGCTTGTTTTAACCCGTACAAAGATTTTTTGAGTTTAAAAACATGTTCTGGAAATTTTGAATCTTCAAAACTAGGAGGTTGAAGGAAATAAACTTCTTCTTCTATATAGCCATTTAAAAATGCACTCTTAACATCCATTTGATATAGAGTGATGTTATCTTGAACAACAAAAGAAATTAATAGTCTAATAGATTCTAACCTGGCGACTGGAGCAAAGGTTTCATTATAATCAATACCTTATTGTTGACTATACCCTTTTGCAACCAATCGTGCCTTGTTTCTGACAAAATCTCCTTGCTCATTCAACTTATTTCTGAATACCCACTTTGTTCCAATTATATTGAATCCTTTAGGCTTTGGAACTAGATACCACACGTCATTTCTGATGAGTTGGTTGAGTTCTTCTTGCATTGCTATAATCCAATCATTGTCTTGAAGAGCTTCATCTATTGTGGTTGGTTCAATTAGAGAAACCAGACCAAACAATGATTCTTCATTGTTTCTTAGAGAGGATCTTGTTCTAATAGGATCATTTTTTTCCAATAATTACATTTTCTGGATGTGCTGATGTGATTCCTGGAAATCTTTTCTGTGAGAGTTCTTCCGAAATTCTTAAGTTGTCCAGAATATCTTCTACAGTAGGATCTTCTGAGTTGTCCTTTTCTTTTGTCCCTTCAGAGTTTATTAGATGAACTTCTGTACCTGCAGAATTTTCAATTTTCTTTGGCTTTTGATGGCCAAGCTTATCATCAAATCTTAATTTGATTGATTCTTCAACAATCAGAGTTTCTATATTGTATACTCTATAGCCTTTTTAGAGTTTAGAGTATCCAAGCAGAATGCACTTTTGTGCCTTAGAATCAAACTTGTTCAGATGTTCTTTAGTGTTTAGAATATAGCAAGTACATCCAAATGGATGAAAATATGAAATTTTGGGCTTTCTGTTCTTCCATAATTCATAGGGAGTCTTTTCAAGAATAGGTCTTATAGAAACTCTATTTTGAATATAACATGTTGTGCTCACTGCTTCTGCCTAAAAGTGTTTAGCCATATTATTTTCATTGATCATGGTTCTGGCCATTTCTATTCTTTCGTTCTATAACTCCATTTTGTTGGGGAGTTCTAGGACAAGAGAAATCATGAGAAATGCCATTTTCTTTAAAATAATTTTCAAAAAATTGGTTTTCAAATTCTCCACCATGATCACTTCTAACCTTTATGATTCTAAACTCATTCCTTTTGAACTTGATTACAGAAGTCAAAGAACACAGAATGTGACTCATCCTTGTGTTTTAAGAACTTTACGCATGTCCATCTGCTGTAGTCATCTATAATGACCAATTCATACTTCTTGCCTCTGATGGATGCAGTTTTCACTGGTCCAAATAGATCAATATGCAGAAGTTCTAATGGCCTAGAGGAAGAAACAACATTTTTTTGATTTAAAAGTGGGTTTTCCCTTCTGACATGCTTCACACAGAACTTCTGAGTTTAACTTCAAATTAGGAAGTCCTCTGACCAGATTGAGTTTGTTAATCTGAGATCTTTTTCTCATGCTAACATGTCCCAATATTCTGTGCCAGACCCATTATTCATAATTAACAGACATAAGGCATTTTACATTCTGAGTTTTAAGGTCAGAAAGATCAATTTTATAAATGTTGTTCTTTCTCTTGCCAGTAAAGAGTATTGACCCATATTTTTGACTTATAGCTCTACATGACTTTTGATTAAAGATTATGTCATAACCATTGTCACTTAATTAACTTATGGACAATAAGTTATGTGCTAATCCTTCTACTAACAAAACATTAGAAATAGAAGGGAGATTACCATTTCCAATGGTTCCAGAACCAATGATTTTTCCTTTTTGGTTACCTCCAAACTTTACACCACCTCCAGATTTAAGTTCCATAATTTGTAACATAGACTTTATTCCTGTCATATGTCATGAGCATTCAGAGTCCAGGTACCATTGTAACACGGTGGTAGAACTGACTTGTTTGTTTTGCGTTTTATCGCAAATGTTGCGAATAGCAAGAGTCACCATCAACTTTTATTTTATCCAATAAAGGGAAGGTGAAAAGAACAGGAAAAGACCTTCGTTAGATTCTGAGTACGAGAGGTAATTATGAAAAGGGAAGGTATTAGCACCCTTTCTATCCGTAGTTATCTACGGGCTCTTAGTTGCTTAGCTCACTTTTGAAAAATTGCTTTATGTGTTTGTGTAGTTTAAAAAGTATTTTGAAAAGACATTTCACTTTGACTTCGTAATGATTCTTGTTGGAATGTATACGAAGTGTTCGAAAATGTTTCTTTGGAAAATGTTTAAATTTGTAATGATTCTCGCTGGAATGTATACAAAATGTTTGAAAAGATAGTTTTTGAAAAGTGTGAGGTGTGATAAAGTATTTGATTGGAGCAAGCAATAGAGTCTTATTTACCTACTAAGAATGGTCGTTTCCATGTTATTTTGCCTTCTCCTTTAGAATAAGGCTATCCATACCATTAGTTGATAGGTAACTTTATTCGCTGGATATGAAGGGACAATCGAAGGGTCATTGAATGCAACAAGTAAGGATACCTTAGCAATTCGAAGGGACGATCATCACTTATTAGTAGGCAACAACCGAGGGACGAGATCATATATTCGTAGGCAACATCGAGGATCATCGAGGGACTATGATCTTGATATTGAAGGGACTATGATGATGTTATTCGAAAGCGTCTTTACTAATGGTACCCTTAAGTTCGAGGGACATGACCATTTTTATTTGAAAGGCAATAAGAGAGGTTACCCTAAGGGGGGTGCAAGTGTGAAAGAGTGTGTTAAGTTCAGATAGTTTAGTCTTGAATTAGGGTGATCTAAGGGTTGATTTTATCTTGCGATACAAAGACTAGTTACTATACAATTAAGTAGTCAGTATGTTGTTATACCCCAAAATTTGCCCTCTTACTTCTCAAGACATTTCACATATCCATACTCAAGGATTTCACAAGGGTTGACCAGACAAACCCTCTCCTAAGCAATCAACCCAAACTAGGGTTTGGCTATCCTCAAGTCCAGGTGATCCTCCAACATTTCCAGTGGTCATCATGACTCATTATATGCTTCAAAGAATCTCTATGTCAAGTTTCAAGCCTTACAGGTCAAGTTTCCTCAAACAATTGCTCAGATGGTTGAAAATCAGTTGTATTGGACAAAAAGTCAACTGTGGACAACATACAGTCAAACTTCATAATTTTTGGTCAACATCAATATTTTGAAGTGATATTCATCATTTGATCAAGGATTGATCGTGATTCATCAAGAAAAGTCAAGAATTGATCAAAAGTCAAAGTTTCCAAATTGGGCTTTCTTAGACAAAAGTCAACAAAACTTTGACCAGGCATAACTTTCACATACTTTATCAAATTTTTTTCCACCACAACTCAATTTGAAGAGAATTCAATTCCCTACAACTTCATGTCTCACAAGCATGGGCATAAAATGCTTCATTTGGAAGTTATGGATCAAAATATTACAGGTCCTTTTCAAAGTCAACAAAAAGTCAACTTTTTGTAAAGAAGTGTTCATGAGAATGGAAACTTCAATTGCGATGAAACCAAAGATTTTATTTAGAGGACATCTTGAGCTTTCTAAAAAGTCCAAGAACACCCAAAAATGTTAAAAATTGAGCAAGATACACCTTGCACAAGTTGAGCATTTTTGAGGAGGTGCACAAAGAGAAATACATGACAAAATCAAATTTTTTGCAAATGGGTCTAACTTTTCTTGGTTCAAACACATTCCTTAGCTGATTTGGAACCTCCAAGCCCAAGGCCACGAATTTATCTTTTATTTTCTATTTATTTTGGATTTTTGATCAATTAAAAGCCAATTTAATTAAATAAAAGATAGAAAATCAAAATTAATTGCAAATTGGATTTTTCTCTCATTCTTGAGATCCAAGCAAGCCATACAAGTTGTCAATTTCGAAATTGCATTGTTTGGCAAAGGAATTGAATGAGATTTGATCAAAAAAGACAATATTTGGTTTCATACCAAATCAAATATTTTCTCATTGATTGGTGTATAATTTCTTCATGATTCTTGACCTAATTCACTCTACTATAAGTACATAATGCATTCACAAGCACAAAGGACGAGATCCTTGCCTCCAAGAACCCTACCCAACTTGAAAAAAACCGTGGCATTCAAGCAATTGGCAGCCCTAGTTTCAGATCAATTCAGTCAACTCTAAGCATTCCAACACGTTCCAGGAGGTTCTCTGATCCATTCCAGATACTCACAAGCCAGCAATACCTCCGGAATCACGAAATCAAACTCACGGTTTTCACACTTTTCTCTTAAAATCGATTTCTGTTTTTCATGCATATTTAACATGTTTTGATTGTTTGTTTGTGTTTAGAATGATGTTTCGAAGCTATCTGGATTGTTTAATTGAGTTTTAAGTGCAGGAATTGTGACATGCCATGGTTAGGGTTTCTGACCTTTGAATTAGGATCTTTTTATTTAGGCAAAATTGGACCAAATCGAGGGCACCATCATACTCAGAACAGAGTTTCCAATCGAACCATGGCCTCACCTTTAATTTATATTGTGTTTTCTGAGATTTAGAATGTTACAGGACTTGTAGCTACGGAAAAAGCCGTTGCTAAAGGCTTTTGCTATGAACTGAAACCGTAGGTAAAAGCCTGGTTCGAAAACGAAGAAGACGACCCCCTCGCGCGCGTGATTTCAGTTTTGAATATTTTAAAATTTCGTTTTATTATTTAATAATTCTATTTCGTTTTACTAACACCAAGCGCATATAGCTCAAATGGCAAGCACGTGGAAACTCTCACCCAGGGGACCTGAGTTCGAATCCCAGCGCCTCCCTTCCCTTTTTTACACTTTTCACAACTAACCACTTTTTCTATTTATCTTCATATTTCTTCTTCTAATTTAATTTTTTCAAACAATTTTCTAATGCATTAAAAATCACCAAAAAATATTTTCTTTTTTGCATTTAGGACAGAAAAATGCTTATTTAATTTTTGACATAAAAATTAATATTTTTGCATGCATATTTTAATTAATTGTTAATTAACCATAAAATTGACTTTTAATTGGTTTTCCCTAGTAAAATCAACCCTGAAAATTCCCAAAAAATATTCTATCATCTAATTAGGATTACAAACCTAAAAACTTTTTTCCTAACTAAAAATCTTTTTGTACTAAGATATTTTCTCTTATGCGAAATTCTTTTCTTTTCCGATTATTATGTATCTGCTTCTAGGTTGTAATAGTTAGGATTAATTTTCTCGCATTCTTTTTCCAATATTATGTAACTGCTCATGGGATGTAATAGTTTAATTAGGATTTACTTTCTGCACTCCTATATTATGTAACTGCCCCAAAGGCATATAATAGCGTAGGATTTACTTTCTACAATTTACTTTCCGCACCCATATAAACTGCTAGTAACTAGGCGTGTATGGAAAGATAAAAACGAATTAGATCGCTTCTAATTCCAAGATAAAATATCTAAATTTGACATACTCTCTTCACACACGCACCCCCTAGGCTATTCTCTCTCGTTGCTCTTCGAATAAATGGTCAAGTCCCTCGAACGTAGAGGTATCCCAACACCGTTGCCTACAAACATATCATCATAGTCCCTTCGATACAAAGATCATAGTCCCTCGACGTGGCCTACGAAAACATGATCTCGTCCCTCGATTGTTGCCTACGAAAAATGGTGATCGTTGAAGCAACTTGTTTTTCAAAAATCATTTAATTTTTAAAAACAGTGAAATCGCCACCTAATTTTATTTGTTCTAAAAGAAGAACGGGAAAATATAGACAAAACCCACGAAAAAAAAGGATAAGACGATTTACGAAATTAAGAGATATAGGTCCGGGAGTTGGTTATGCAAGGGGAAGGTATTAGCACCCCTTACATCCATCGTACTCGATGGTACCCATTTAGTTCAAAGTGTGTTTGTGTGTTAGTGTGAAATTTTACGTTCTTCTAAGTTTTGAAAGGAGAAAGAAAGAGAGAAGAAATGTTTTTATTATTTTTGCTCGCCTTTGGTCGTAAGACTTAGTGCCTACGTACTCCCTCGTGCAATGGGAAAGTCAGAGCGCCGTAGTTCGGCTAGAAAATAATTGTTTGTTGATTGATTTTAAATGAAAAGACAAGTCGTCATTTTTAAAGGAGAGGACTCGTCTAACGTCCACAAGGTGTAATAAAGAATAAAGGACTACGCACCAACATGAGGGAGGGTTTGAGAACACCTCTAGTACTCAAGTGGAGAAGTCGAAAACCTTGGGAATAGAGGAAGAAGCATCTCAATTATAAATGAATCACGTCTAATCTTAAAAAGGGTTTAAAAGTTAAAGGTGCTTGAGCGCACAATAAAAGTTTGAGTGAGTTAAGATTGATTTTAAGTTGTGGATGACAAGTATCAAAACATTAGGCTATCATCTAACGATTCGAATACTCGAAATTGGTGAGTGAGCTCGACCAATCATCTCTCATCCAAAATCTTTATTATGAAAAGGGTGAGGTGAAACAAAGTTCACATTTATTAATTGTATGGAATAAAAGTATTTAAGTCATTAGGCTATCATCTAATGGCCCAAATACTTTAAATTTAATTGAATCGCCGGGCTATCATCCAACAATTCAATTAAACGCCATAACACTATATTTTGGTTTTAGAACTTGGATAGAAGCTTTTAGTTTATTAGGCTATCATCTAACAAACTAGAAACTTCGATTCGTTTAAATCGTTAGGCTAACATCTAACAATTAAAACAAATCTCATCCAAGTATTTTTATGAAAAACACATTTTGAAAACAACTCGACGTTGGATCGAGGTTTGAGAAGAAGACTCGACGTTGGATCGAGTTTTTATTGAAAGTGTTTTAAATGCTTGGTGAATGGAGAAAGAATCAGGTTATGATCAATGTGCGGGAGATGGAGGAGAAACGAATAATTGTAAATAGCAAATAAAATCGACAAAGCCCATACAAGGTGGCCAACCTAAGCATAAAGTGATTAAATTACATGTGTACTAGCAAAGTGGGCTAGTCTACTAAGACGACCAATTGGAACAATTGATCGAAATAGGCTCACTGTAAGAAGGCCCAGGATCAAGCATACATGTGTGCATGTGTGGTTATCGCGACGCTTCGTAGCTTTGTCGACTTACGGGTTTAAAATGGTTTACAATTATTAGTTTAAAAAAATGATTTTTTTGGTTTTGTGTAAGTGACAGTAAAAATAAAATAAATGTGAACTAAATTATTACAAGAATTGTTCTTGGGAGAGGGATACATCAAATATAAATGGGGATTAAACGGTAAAATAAAATAGAAAGCGGTAAAATTATTTACAACGCATCAAGGGGATTGGGGTACATTTTTCCGAATGGGGATAAATTAAATTAAAGAAGAAATGATAAATTAAATATGTAAAAGCATACAAACAGAAACTAAATGCGGTGAAACATAAATATCGATTATTGTATTTTGTTTTATTATATAGAATAGATTATATGAACTAATTCTAAGAAATTAAATAATATACTTGTGTTCATACATATTCAAAAATTAAATTGAATTAAAAATTTAAAATTGCAACACAAAGAAGATTAATATAATTAAATTCGAACTTATTTACGAATTAATAGATAAAGTATAATAGTAATAGTATGTATATAATATATATTTACAATACTAAATATATGAAATAAAAATAATACTAAGTATAATTATATTTACCGTATAAAAATAAAACATAAAAATAATAAGTATATCTATACATACATTACTAAATATTGAATCAAAACAGTAACATAATTATAGATAACAGTATATAAATAAAAATGTATGTCGATGCACTTAAAAGAAAATGCATGCTCGGATCACCCTCGAATATCTTCACAAGCAACAGATACATTAGTAGCATAGTGTGGAATAAGATTGCAATAAATCGAAAAAATAGTTATAGAATCGGACGAAGTTAGTATAATATACATGAATGAGATGAAGAATTAAACAAACGGTCATTCGAATATTTCAATACACAAATAAACTAAAATCAAAGAAAGTTCAAGTTATAATAAAATCGAAACATGGGGAATTAATTACAAAGAAAGCTAACATTAAATAAGACAACACCGGGCAGCCACTATGCTACCGGTTATTTAAGAAAAGCATGTTGTCCCATGAGCTTCTCGGTTAAATTCACACGCAAGAAAATGCGGTATCAATAAACCATCATCGAAACTATACAAACATCGCTTTACTCAAAATTCCAATTGAAATTAAAACGTGGATAATACAATAATGTGGCATTGGCACCGATAGTTTCTCGCTCATATCTCACGCAAGTAAAACACATCAATATTGAACCTCATCGAAACTAAGCATAGATACCATTCAATCACAAACTTCAATCGAATCAAAATAAGAACTACATAGTAGACACGGTGTCCCAATAGTTTCGGTTAGATTTGCCGCGATAAACGCCGTATTATCATTGTATTGACTACTATTCAAAGACAAAACAATCGAAAAAAATGAAAATAATAATATAATGCTTTCTCGGTCAAATCGATAATAAACGCGACATCGATATCAAACCTTCATCGAAATTACACAATTGTTTCCTCCAGTCCATAATAATAACATCTCAACTAGATTTACACGCGAATTAACACGGCACCATCATTTAGCCTTCATCGAAACACTTTGAATTTAAGCTTAAATTGTATTAAAATCTAAATCAAACAAAATGAATAAATCAATGATAGAAAACAATCGGTTTCCCCACAAAGTTTCTCGGTTGGTTTCAACGCGAATACACGCGGAAACAACAAACCTTCATCGAAACTGACCACGGACAGCAATATATCATTATAAAAAATAAGGTATAAAACAAAGCTATAATACATGATTTTCTCATAGATTTTAGCAGAATAACAACTTAGATGCTTGGATTTAACATAAATAGCATAAAGTTTAACGCGAAACAAAAGCATAACCGAACATTACGAACCAAAAACCTCAGAGTATCACATGGTTCACTGCAGATCACATAGTTATCACATGACTTCTAGGGAAGATTCAAACTCAAAACCAACATAACGTTTTTTTTTTACATAAATTATGATAACAGGTCTCAATATCAGATTTACACCAGTCCAAATAGATTGAGATTAGAAAGTGAAGTGGACTGACCTTACCAAATTGAAACTGTTAAAAGGGAAATAGTGGCAGGGTTGTATTGATCTTGAGCAGAAACAGAAAGGATGAATGGCAGCAAGGAGGTCACGAAATGGAATGGAGGTGGTCGCAGTCGAAGGAGTGTTTGACGGAGGAGGAGTAAATAGATGCGTGGTGAGAAACAGGGGTTTTGCAAGAATGGAGTTTGCGAAGAAAGCGATATGGTAGAGTACAAGGCGGAATGGTTGACAAATGAGCTCCGGTTGAATGGAGATGGAGGAAAGGAACAACGAGTTTGTAACGGCGAAGATGATGTTATGATGGGGTTATACGGTAGTTGGAAGGAAGAAACAGGGAGTGTTGTAGTGAGATGGAAACGGAGAACAAGGGAGAAATGAAGGGCGGAGGGGTTTGGTTAACGGTGAGACAGAGGGTGTGTGAAGGTTGTTAATGGAGGGATGTCGCGGTTTGAAGAGAGGGCTGTGTATGGAAGGAGAGTGCAGCAGACAATGGGTGTGAGGAAACAGTGGCTAGAGTGACGGAGCGGTGGAAAGGTGAAGAAGAATTTCTTCTTCTCAGTTTTTTATAACTTGGTTTTTGTTTTCTTATCCGTTGCCTCACTGTTTCCAATTTTGGCCTCCTTGTAAACAGTGCCAATCATTACAATATATACTACAAATTAGGTTTAGGTAAATTTTAATAATACCAAAAATACCCTTTTTCATGAAATGGGCCACACAAATGGGTTGGGTATAAAATAAAAAGCCCAATAGTATTTTTGTTTGATTTTTTTGAGATAAAAATTGGACACCTAAAATTGTCAAAAATGGTAAAAGTTCGGACAATAATTATCCGAAAAAAATAAAATGAGTATATTAAAATAAATTACGGTATCAAAGATTGAAGAAAAATTATCAAAATAATAAAAATCGAAATAAAATAATAATACCAAATACCCGATTGTAAAATACTCACAGTTAAAAACGAGTCCTCAAACTGTATCGAAAAATTGGGGAGATCACATTTTTATGATTTACGCGATACGTAAATTTATAAAACAGCGAGTAAAAGATGAAAACTTGAAATATTTTCTCCGCTAATTTTTGCACAGTATCGAAACATTTTTAACAGTCTGTCTACAAAATCGCAATATCGATATCATCGACATATAAATAATTTTAAAACAATGCAATAAACAGGCAAAGAGGTAAAAATGAATGAAGTAAGATGACAGGTAATTTATAATTAAAAATGATGCGAATATCGATTTAAACTGACTTTTGGTCAATTTAAATACGACGTAATGATGTGAATGCAATGAGTGAATGACTGTTTTTTTTTATAAACAAAATGCGAGTAGAAAAAATATCAGGGTAAAATTTGGGGTGCAACAATCGTCCCTTCGAATATGCTAGGATACTCCTACAAGTTGCCTTCTATGACCATCCGATGTCCCTTCGAATTTCCCTTTAAATCCAACGAATAGGGTTACCTACCAACTAATGGTATGGATAACACTATTGTAAAGGAAAGTAAAATAAACCGGAAACGACCGTTCTGAGTAGGTAATAAGACTTTTAGTTGCTTGCTCTATCCAAATACTTTTCACACCTCACACTTTTTTTACAGTATACATTCCAGCGTGAGTCATTACGAAGTCAAAGCGAAATGCCTTTTCAAAACATTTTTCAAATACACACAGAAAACAATTTTTTAAAGATGAGCTAAAGCAACTAAGAGCCCGTAGATAACTACGGATGGAAAGGGGTGCTCATACCTTCCCTTTTCATAACCTTCTCCCTTACTCAGAATCTAACGAAAGTCTTTTTCTGTTCTTTTCACCTTCCCTTAATTGGATAAAAGAAAAGTCGGTGGAGACTCTTGCTATCCGCAACATTTGCGATAAAAAGAAAAACTAATTCCAAAAGTCAGTTCTCCCACCGTATTACAGAACTGGCGACTCTGCTGGGGAGACACCCTAAAGAGAGAATACCTTAGGGATTTTAGATCATTTTTACTGCTTCCTGTTTGACTTGTATGCTTTACTTTTAAGGGTTGCTTGGGTATTATACTTTGGATGTCCTGATGCTCCTCATGCTCAAGTTGAGGAAAGTATTTGGCGTCTGCGTGGTGTCACCAACACTAACTCAACTTTTAGAACCCTAATTGACCCATCTTGGCCATTAGAAGGTAGTGAGATGGACGACTTTGGTGCAGACTAAGGTTGGTTGATACTCGATGCTACGCTCATTAAGATCCGAATTTCGGGATGTTTCGGTCGACCACTTGGTAGTCGTATTGAAATAAAGCCTACGAGAAAGATCAATGATATGAGATTCCTAGAACCCGGTTACTATTATAGGACAAGATGAACCCACTCAAACTTTGGTAGGGTAGACACCTATACCTCATACAAGCCTTAAACCTAGGGCTATTGTGTGATTTGTTTGTGCTTGTTAAACATGACATCATGACATCATAACATTGCATATCATTTCAAACTATTTCAAGGACCTAGGAATTTATCTTTGCTCTGTTTTGTAGGGATCATGGCTTCTAGAAAGACTATCCGAATCAACTTCATGGGTATACCTCCTCAACTCAAAGAATTGGTTTCAGAAATTCCCGATCATACTCAGTTCATCAAAAGACATGGTTATCTGCTTGATTTGGTTATCTCCAGTTTTGAAGAAGATATGATGCACGTCTTATTCCAGTTCTTCGATCCGAAACACCATTGCTTTACATTCCCAGATTATCAGTTGGTTCCTACCTTGGAAGAGTTCTCTAAGCTACTTGGGATACCTATTCTTGATCAGATGCCATTCACCGGTTCAGAAAAGGCTCCTAAGTACGAAGACATCGCATCAGCATTACATCTAAAGCAATCAGACATTGAAGCCAATTGGGAAACAAGAAGTGGAGTTAAGGGTTTTCTTGCTAAGTTTCTGATAAAGAAAGCTCAAGAATTTCTCAAAGCTATGAGTTTTCATGCATTCGAAGACATTTTGGCCTTGCTAATCTATGGCTTGGTGCTATTTCCTAATCCAGATCAGTTCATAGACGTGAATGCCATCAAGATATTCCTCACTCACGATCCTGTGCCTACTTTACTTGGAGACATTCTACATTCTCTCCACACTCGTACCGTCAAGAGACAAGGAACTCTCATGTGTTGCATACTGTTACTTTCCAGGTGGTTTATTTCACACCTTCCTTAATCAGTAATGAAGAACGAGCAAAGATTGAAGTGGTCTCAAAGGATGAGGTGACTATCTCATTCAGATATTCGTTGGTGTCTTTTTTCTCAAAAGGACTTCACATTCATTGAGCGTTATGGAGAATTCCCTAATGTACCACTCCTTGGCATAAGGGGAGGTATCACCTACAACCCTTCTCTAACTCTACGTCAGTTTGGTTATGCTCGAAGAGATGGTCCTCATGATATGCTTCTCCAAGATATTGTGTTCGACTACAACCACGATCTCCAAAATTATCGTTGAAGGTTCATACACGCTTGGGGCATGGTAAAGAAGACTGATACCAAGACTTTGGGACACCAAAACTCCATTCCTTGGGAACCTTACCTCAAATGGGTGCGAGCTCGAGCTCAAAACCTCATGATGCCATTCATGCCTGTTCTACAAGTGATCATGGAACCTGTTGCTATAGGTGACGTACCCTATACCGTTCTCCATCCTGACATGCCTACTGATTTTGAAGACTTGAAAAGATCCTGGATTCAACTAAAATAAGAAAAGGGATACATTCGAAACTCAATGCTATGAAAGTGAGAAGAAGGTACTAGAGTTGACAAAGCTACTTCATGAGGAGCGAAACATCAACGCCTACTTAAACACCAAGAGGAAGCGCCCATGGGGGACTTAGAGCTTTAGGATTTTGTTCTTGTTATTTATTTTCCAAACTATCTTTTGTACTTAAAAAGAAAAAAGAAAGGAACTAATAAAAGTTTGTTCGTTCTTGTTTAACAAATTTAAATTCCTAAGGTCCTTGAAAACATTGCATTGCATTGCATAAACATCGCATATCATGGCATGACATTTCATAACAGGTACATTGAAGATCGGTTTTCTCATTCTCTCGCTATTATTTTAGCAAAAATGGCTCTTGAACAAACTATCAAAGATCTCCAGGCTCAAAATGCTCAGTTCTAGGAGATGGTCACCAGCTTGGTCCAAGGCCAGGAAGATTTGAAGAAGCTTATCGCCAGAAAGAAGAAGGTCATTGGTGTCCTCAACATGGGAAGACGTCACAAGGGTGGACCTAGAGTGGTCATCCGTGTGGAATTCTCAAACAAGAGCGTTGAAACTGATGAAAGTATCAAGAACAATGAAGAAGGCCAGCGTGAGTCTGAAAAAAGAGAAGAAGACTATGAGAACGAGCAGTATTCTCATGAGGATGAAAAATACAAACAACTTGAAGATCGTCTGAATGTTGTGGAAAATCTGAAGATATCCGGGCTGAATTTTGATGATCTGAGCCTAGTTCCTGGTGTGGTGATTCCCCGCAAGTTCAAGGTTCCTACTTTTGCCAAGTATGATGGCATTTCTTGTTGTCATACCCCAAAATTTGCCCTCCATCTACTCAAGAGATTTCATACATCCATACTCAAGGATTCCTCAAGAGTTGATCAGACAAACTCTCTCCTAGACAACCAACCCAAACTAGGGTTTAGTATCTCTCAAGTCAAGATGGATTTCCAACACCTCCAATGGTCTTCATGCCTCCTCATATGCTTCAAAGATTCTCCATGTCAAGTTTCAAGCCTCACAAGTCAAGTTTCCTTAGGCAATTGCTCAAATGGGTGAAAATCGGGTGTATTGGACAAAAAGTCAACTGTGGTCAACATACAGTCAAAACTTCTGATTTTGGTCAACATCCTCATTTTGAAGTTACATTCATCATTTGATCAAGGGTTGATCATGATTCATCAAGAAAACTCAAGATTTGCCCAAAAGTCAAACTTTCTAAATTAGGGTTTCTAGATGAAAAGTCAACTGAACTTTGACTGATCATAACTTTCTCATACTTTCTCAGAAATTTTTCCACCACCTCTTGTTTTGAAGGAAATTCAATTCTCTACAACTTCATGTCTCACAAGAATGTCCAAAAAATGCTTCATTTGAGAGGTATAGCTCAAAACATTACAGGTCATTTTCAAAGTCAACAAAAAGTCAACTTTTTGCTTTGAAGATATATTGAGCATGGTAACTCCAATTGAGATGATACCAAAGACATTGTTTAGAGGACTCTTAGAGCTTTCCAAAAAGTCAAAGAACTCTCAAAAATGTGGAAAAATGAGCAAGATACACTATTCAGAAGTTGGGCAATTTTGGACAATTGCACAAAAGGACATTTTGGTCAAAATGCAAAATTTTCCAAATGGGCCTATAATCTTTTGATCCAAACTTGTTCATGACAATATTTTTGACCCATAAATGCTTGACCATGGCAATTTTCTATTTTATTGATTTTATTTTGAATTTTAGAACATTTAATTCAAAATTAAATTATATAAAATATGAAAATCATATTTTTCTAAGAAGGGCTGATTTTATATGTTCCTTAATGTCCAAGCAAGCCCAAGATACTTGCCAAATTCGTGCTTGATCATGCATTGAAGGAGAAAATCAAATTTCTTTCAAAATTTGATTTTTATTTGAAAAATATTGAATGCTCCAAATCAAATCTTTTCCATTCCTTTTTTCCTCTCCAATCCTCTCTATAAATACCTAGCATTGCAGCCAGCACAAAGGACGAAACCCTAATCCTAAAAAGAACCCAAACTCTTGCAAATTTTTTCTCAATTCTTGAAAAAATCGTGTTCTTGTTTCCAGCCCTTTTCAGTCCAAGTAAACCATCCCATTGTCTTCAGGAGGTAAGTTTAAGTAAGTACACACTCTTGCCATGGTTTAAAACACACTAGATCGATGCATACATGATTCTACATATTCAAAACTTTTGATTTTTGCATTTTATTCATTTGCGCGTTTTAATCAATTCTAATGTTTTTATTGTGTTCATGAGGCTTTATATGATTGATCTGGGTCATCGTTGCATAACTTGAACGTCAGAAACACGATTTGCCATTATTAGGGCTTTTGGAACTGTTTCGCTCGAACCGGTTGATACAGGCCTTTTCAGGCGAAACTAGCACCACCATCGTGTTCGCAGCCCTCGATTTAGGGGGGTAGGGTACTCTTTTCCTTTTTATTTCACGTATTTTTCAGGTTTGGAGATTTGAGTGATCGGAGAAGGCGATAGAGCTAGGGCTCGCGTCGTTGACCGATTGGACTCGCGTAGCTGCGTGGCGTCATGGCAATTCGATTCGTTCTCTCATCCGTGGGCCCGCGCGTCTTGACTCGATTTTCAACATATCCGATGGCGTCATCGCTTATGTATCATTGTTTCTCACTTTCAAAACACCAAAGACACGTTGTCCCAGTGGTTAAGGCTTGGCTTTTGGGAAGATTCTCCTCAGGGTCATGGGTTCGAGCCATGCCAGGACCAGCTTTGCTATCCTATTTTCACAAGTTCAATTTTCTATTATTTTCAAATTCTTTTAATATTTGCCTCCTATTTTAATTATTTTCACAATTTTTTTTTCATGCATTAAAAATTATCAAAAAATATTTTTCTTTTTACATTATATTCTAAAAATCTTTATTTAATTTAATAAATTAAAAAATATAATTTTTGCATGCATATTTATTTTATTTATATTTTTGCATTTAATTCACTTTTAATTGCATTTTAATTATTAAATCTTTTCCAAAAGATCCCAAAAAATTATTTTAATTTATTTATCTTATTTCCAGCCTATATTAATTTTTCCATATCAAAATTTGCATTTTTCTAACATTTTTTCTCTTGTTCGATTCATTTTCATCATATTTCCCGATTTTCTTATTCTTTCACAGGTTCATCCGATTCAGACGATTTTCTCGTTTTCTTTTTATCATTCTATTTTTTCCAATAATGTAATTGCTCATGGGTTGTAATAGTTTAATTTAGGATTTTATTTTCCGCATTTTAAAATTATGTATCTGCCCCAAAGCCTTGTAATAGCGTAGGTTTTACTTTCCGCACCTTTACATTCCTGCTTTACATTCCGCATTTTACTTTCCGCACCCTATAAATTGTTAGTAACTAGGCGTGTATGGCAAGACTAATAATTGGACATAGCTCACACTAATCTTCAAGATAACATATTCTGAATTCAACACACTTCTATCACACGCACCTTAGGGTAATTCTCTCGATGCCTTTCGATTTCAAAATGGTCATGTCCCTCGAGCGTAGAGGTATTCTTCGCCTTCCAAACAAATCATCATAGTCCCTTGATACAAAGATCATAAGACCCACGATGTAGCCTCCGAATACATGATCTTGACCCTCGATTGTCGCCTCGAAAATGATGATAGTCCTTCGAATGTGCTAGATACTCCTACAAGTTGCCTTCAATGACCATCCGATGTCCCTTCGAATGTCCGCTTACATCCAACGAATGGAGCTACCTACTAACTAATGGTATGGCTAGCGCTATTCTAAAGGAATGTAGAAGTACAATAAAGCGACCAATTACGAGTGGGTAAATAAGTCTTTTAGTTGCATGCTCTATCAAATACTTTTCACACACACACTTTTTCAAAGTTTAAATTCTTTTCAAAACAAAACATTTCGAACACTTTGTATACACTCCTACATGAGTCATTACAAAGTCAAAGCGAAATGCCTTTTTCAAAACATCTTTGTCAAACACACAAAAGCAATTTTAAAAGTTATCTAGAGCAACTAAGAGCCCGTAGAATAACTGCGGATGGAAAGGGGTGCTAATACCTTCCCTTTTCATAACCATTCTCCGAACTCGAATCTAACGAAGGTCTTTTTATTACTTTTACCTTCCTTAATTGGATAAAATAAAAGTCGGTGGCGACTCTTGCTATCCGCACATTTGGATACAAAAATCCTACAAAGTCAGTTCACCGTATCACAGAACTGGCGACTCTGCTGGGGACTACATTCTAAAAGAGAGAATTGCCTTAAGGATTTCTAGATAACTTTTACCGCTTTCTGTTTGAATTGCTTGCTTTATCTTTAAGGGTTGCTTGGGTATTATATTGTTGGGGGATCCTACACCCGGATCCGGGTTTCCTTTTAGGTAAGTGGCATTAGATCATCGTGACCGCTAGACGTATAACTACGCGGTCAACATGATGGCTACGTTAGCGTGACACTTTGGTTGCCCCGATACTCTTCATTCCCAAGTTGAAGAAAGTATTTGGCTTGCGTGGTGTCATCAAGCGCTAACTAAACTTTTAGAACCTTAATTGACCCATCTTGGCCATTAGAAGGTAGTGAGATGGCCGGCTTTGGTGCAGACTAAGGTTGGTTGATACTCGATGCTACGCTCATTGAGATTAGACTTTTGGGACATTTTCGATCGACCACTTGGCCGTCGTATTGAAATAAGCGCCTCTGAGAAAGATCTATGATATGAGATTCCTAGAACCGGTTACTATTATAGGACGGGATGAACCAACTCAAAATTTTGGTGGGATAATCACCTATACCTCATGCAAGCCTTAACCCTAGGCTCATTGTGTGAATTGTTTGTGTGTGCTAAACATGACATCATGACATCATTCGCATTGCATATCATTTCTAACTATTTCAAGGACCTAGGGATTTATCTTTGCTCTTTTGTAGGGATTATGGCTTCTAGAAAGACTATCGAATCAACTTCATGGGTATCCCTTCTCAACTCAAAGAATTGGTTTGAAATTCCCGACCATGCTCGTTCATCAAAAGACATGGTTATCTACTTGATTTGGTTATCTCGGTTTTGAAGAAGATATGATGCATGTCCTATTCGGTTCTTTGATCCAAACACCATTGCTTTACATTCCAGTTATCAGTTGGTTCCTACCTTAGAAGAGTTCTCTAAGCTACTTGGGATACCTATTCTTGACCTAATGCCATTCACCGGTTTAGAAAAGGTTCCTAAGTTCGAAGACATTGCATCCGCCTTACATCTTAAGCGCTCAGATATCGAAGCCAATTGGGAAACTAGAAGTGGAGTTAAGGGTTTACTTTCCAAATTCCTAATTAAGAAAGCCCGAGAATTCCTCAAAGTTATGAGTTTCCATGCATTTGAGAACATTGTTGCCTTGCTAATTTATGGTTTGGTTCTATTTCCTAACTCGGATCAATTCATAGATGTCAATGCCATCAAGTTGTTTCTTACAATCCGGTGCCTACTTTACTTGGAGACATCCTACATTCTCTCCACACTCGTACTACTAAGCGACAAGGAACTCTCATGTGTTGTATACCGTTACTTTCAAGGTGGTTTATTTCGCACCTTCCTCCATCAGTTTTGAAGAATGAACAAAGGTTGAGATGGTCTCAAAGATTGATGTCACTCTCTCATTCAGATATCCGTTGGAATCTTTTCTCTCAAAAGACTTCACATTCATTGAGCGTTGTGGAGAATTCCCTAATGTACCACTACTTGGTATAAGGGAGGTATTACAACCCTTCTTTAGCTCTACATCGGTTTGGTTTTGCTGAAGAGATGGTCCACATGATATGCTTCTCCAAGATGTTGTGTTCGACTACAATCACGATCTCGAATTAAGCGAAGGTTTATACATGCTTGGGGCATGGTAAAGAAGATCGATACCAAGACTTTGGGGCACCGAACTCCATTCCTTGGGAACCTTACCTCAAATGGGTGCGAGCTCGAGCTCAAAACCTCATGATGCCATTCACGCTGTTCTACCGTAATTATGGAACTGTTGCTATAGGTGGCGTACCTATCCGTTCTCCATCGACATGCCTACGATTTTGAAGACTTGAAGAGATCACGGATTGATTAAAGAAGAGAGGGATACCTTTGAAGCTCAGTGCTATGCAAGCGAGAAGAAAATTCTAGAGTTGACAAAGCTACTTCGCGAGGAGCGAAACATCAATGCTTACATCGGCACCAAGAGGAAGCACCCATGGGAGACTTAGAGCTTTAGGATGTTTATGTTTTCTTATATTGTTTTGAACTATCTCTTGTACTTAAAAGGAAAAAGAATAGTAAAAAGAAGTACTAATAAATGTTTGTTCATTGCTTGTTTAACAAATTTAAATCTCTTAGGTCCTTGAAAACATTGCATTGCATTCGCATAAACATTGCATATCATAGCATAACATTGCATCACAGGTACATTGGAGATTGGTTTTCTCATTTGCTCGCTATTTATTTTAGCGAAATGGCTCTTGAGCATCATCAAAGATCTTCAGCTCGAATGCTCGGTTTGTGGATGTTCACCAACTTGGTCCAAGGCCAAGAAGATCGAAGAAGCTCATCAACAAGAAGAAGGTTGTTGGTCTCCTCAACATGGGTAGGCGTTTCAAAGGGGTCCTAAAGTGGTCGGCCGTATTGAGCTCTCTGAAGGAAGTGTCCATCCGAGGGGAGTACCAAGGGTGATGAAGGTGATCGCGTGAGCCAAAGAAAGGAGGAGAGGACCACTCCGATTATAGCCAACACTACGATGAAGATGACAAGTACAAACAACTTGAAGACCGAATCTTGTGGAAAACTTGAAAATGTCGGGCTGAACTTTGATGATCGAGTCTTGTTCACGGTGTTGTGATTCCTCCCAAGTTCAAAGTTCCAACTTTGCCAAGTATGATGGCATGTCTTGCCCAAAGCTGAAGTCCTATGTCGGAAGATCAATCCCCACATGATGAGAAAGTTGTGGATGCACTATTTTCAAGAGTTTGTCGGAACCAGTTGGAATGGTACTATCGACTAGAGAATGACCGTATCCGCACTTGGGTGACTTAGTGATGCTTTCTGAACGATGAGTACAATCTGAATTGACACCCACTCGCATGCAACTACAAAGCATGTCTATGGGTCGTGACGAAAGTTCAAGGAGTATGCTCGGTGGAGAGATCTAGCGAGTTCAACCACCCTTGTCCAATAGGGAGTTGGTTGATATGTTTATGGGAACACAGCAGGCCCGTTCTTCAATCATCGATTGGAAATTCTTCATCCGGATTCACCGTGATATTATTGGTAGCGCATTGGTATCAAGAGTGGGAAGATCCATGTAGAGTCATCTTCAAATCTTTGCGAAGAGATCTTTTGGTGCTAAGAAAGAAGCATTCTTGTGTATGGTCGGAAAAGCCGAACCAAGTCCGACCGTGCTCAATCGTAGGGGTTGTGATCTCGATCCTACATCGGACAACCTCGGTGAGACAGCGTAGCGAGCAGCCACGAGGCAGTTCGAAGATCAACATGCCATTGTGCAAGCCTTGCAACACATGTTGAAAGCGGTGATTACCTTGAGGATCCTCCTCGAATGTCAACACTTCCTCTTGAGTACAATCCTAATGCTAAGTGTGCTTACCATTCCAACGACCAGAACACGACAACGACAATTGTTGGGCTCACGAAGAACAAGATTCAAGATATGATTGAAGCTAAGCAGTTGAGTTTGACCCTCTGTTGAGACTCGAATGTGATCAAGCGCCTATGCCTAACCATGACAAGAGTTCCAATCTGTTGGTGACGACACTTATGTTTTCAACATAGAGGACTTGACCATTCCTCGATGGTATTAAGAAGAATTTGTTGCAAGCGGTGTCAATCCGGATGCCCGGAGGATTGTCGTTGGTGCCCGTCACTGATGGTTGTGCTTGGTTGAGAAGGCGCGTTGATGCATGATGGACAACCGTGAGATACTATTCACGAAACCACACATGCGGTGCGTGTGAAGAAATGTCTAAGTTGAAGATTGACAATGCGATGAAGCAATACCCTCGTGTGGGATACCTTGGGGCAGCCAAGTGGAAAGTATGATTACATGGTGAAGTACACCATCACGATAGTTACAAGATTCCTATTGAAGATGTTAAAGCGAGGATGGGGTGCGATTTCCTAGAAGACTATCTTGATGTTAACATAAATTTCCTCTGATCCTGTGCCTAGAGTGGCACCTCTCATTATCACTTCTCAAGGCGGTTCCATATTCCTCGACAAGGCTATCCCTTGGAATTATGGAGCTAATGTTTACTATCATGGCGTCAAGCAAAACCCTCGACCATTGAAGATCTCTACTCTATTTCGACATTGACAACATCCGATCAAAAGGTGACCGAAAAGGATATTCTCTCGATATCTCTCCTCCAAAGACACTGCGACTCCGCTCGCATTCCAACTACTCAATCAATATCCCCGCTAGAGGAAAGAACCGATGACTCATCACCTTTCGAAGTACCAAAGGAAGTTCTTGAAGACACCTCAAACAAGAAATGGAGGAAATTCAAGATCATCAAGAAGAGTGATTACAATGTTGTGGAGGGAGAGACTCCGTCCAAGATTTCCATGCTCGCTTTGCTCTTGTGCTCGAGGCTCGCTAATGCCTTGGTGAAGTTTATGCTCATGTGCCGCAAGACACTACCGATCAATTCGAAGTTTGTATTGCTAGCACGGCTGCCAACAACCTAGGCTTCTCGATCTTGATTTGACTCCCGGAAAGAAACACAACAAAGCCCACATCTACGTGGAATGCAAGGCACTACTATCTCATGTTTTGGTTGACACTCGCTCGAATATCCTACCCGCTTTGATCGCTTGATGTCAAGGGTTGTTACGAGACCAGTGACATTATCGTGAGATTTGGCGCCAAGACTTGGAGAGCTCACTCTGTTAAAGTCGGTTCCCGGACTTTTGATTCTACTTTCTTTGTCATGGACATCCGTCCGCCTACTTGCCTACTTGGCCCTGGATACATGGCGGTACCTTGCATCAGGAAATACGGTGAAAGGAAGGTTGTCACCGTATGTGGTGAAGAAGAATATATGGTCGGTCATCTACAATCATTCCGCTATCTCGAGATGGAGGTGAATTCTTGAGACTCCTTGTCAATCTTTTGAAACAATACCCAGTGCTGCTGACTCTCCACTCCCTGCTCAAGCTCCGCCTAGAATGGCCTCGTTGAAAGATGCTCAATGCTGAACAAGGAGGCGTCTTGTTTGGGTCAACTCCTGATCTTCCTTCAAATCGACCGGTTTAGGCTTCACCATCGGGTCGGAAGATACGCAACGTGCCGCCAACCTTTCCGCATCGGTGGAATCCATGCTATAAACGCGACAACGACCGACATCGCAAGTTCTTTCCAATCGGGGCTCAAGAATTGGAAGGCGAACGTCATACCAATCTCCTTTAGCCGGAGTAATTGCTTTTGTTTTGTTTTTTCGTATTTCTTTATGTTTTGAACAATAAACTTTGAAAGCCTAGTGCCTTGCATCATGGCTCGTTACGTTATTATATCATCGCCGTATTTTCATTCAATAAATTCGTTGGACTTTTGCATTCAATTGTTTGTTTTCTTTCTTTTACTTTATCACCCCTTCAAAAGCTATGTGTTTTACACACCCACGTGATCACGCAGTAATCACTCCATCTCTATGCTATGCTAAATATGATTGATAATCCGATCTACCAAGCGAAGCGAAAGTGAGGAAGATTGTGAAGTGCCGGAGAACACAAGAAAGCGAGTTATACAACCCACGAAGAACAATTGAGGTTGTGAATTTGGGTCTTGCGAAGACGAAAAGAGATTAAGATAGGAGCGGGTCTTGAGCAGTGTTAAAGAAGGTTGGTTCAGATGCTACGAGACTATATTGAGGTTTTGCTTGGTCATACGAAGACATGCCGATTGGACATTGATATTGTGGTACCGGACAAAAGAAGGTTTTCTCGGTGAAAAGGTTAACCATCCCCGAGATGTCGAGAAAATCAAAGCCGAAGTTATGAAGCATTCAACGGTTTCTTACCTCCCATTATGGGTTGCAAATGTGGTACCCGTACCTAAGAAGGATGGTAAAATACGAATGTGTGTGGATTACAGAGATCTAAACAAAGCAAGTCCGGCGATTTCCACTTCCTCATATTGATGTTACGGTGGACAACACCGCTCGCATAAGGTTTTCTCCTTCATGGATGGTTTCTCGGTTACAATCGGCTCCCGAAGACATGGAAGACTACTTTGTTACGGTGGGGCACGCTACACAAGGTTATGCCGTTCGGATGAAGCGGGTGCCACTTATGCTATGGTGACATTATTTCATGACATGATTCATCACGAGAGAGGTCTACATCGGCGACATGATAGCTCGATCACGGTGAAGAAGAACATCTTGATCATCTACAACTGTTGACAGTGAAGAAATCAACTAAGACTTAAGTGCACCAAGTCGGATCCGGAAAACTCCTAGGGTTTGTAGTCGATGGAAGAGGTATTGAGGTTGACCGCCAAGGTTAAAGCTATTCAAGAGATGCGGCGCCAGAGAAAGAAGTCGAGGTTTCTTGGGCCGATTGAACTACATTGCAGATTCATTGCACACTTAAGCGCTACTTGTGAGCTAATCTTCAAGTTACTAAAGAAAGATCAAGTAGTGGGTTGGAGCGACGATTGCGGATCGCTTTTGACAAAATCAAGGAGTACCTACAGAATCCTCCATCCGATGCCGCCGAAGGAAGATCTCTTATCATGTACTTGGCGGTGTTAGAGAACTCAATGGGGTGTGTGTTGGGGCAACTTGGCGAGTCAGTCGAAAAGAGCATGCAATATACTACCTTAGCAAAAGTTTACCATTGTGAAACAAGATACTCACACTCGAGAAAACTTGCAACTTTGGCTTGGCTGCTCGCGGCTAAGATAGTATATGTTGACTCACACTACCTTATTGATTTCTAAGATGGATCCGATAAAATACATCTTTGAGAAACCGCTCTCTCCGGAAGAATAGCAAGATGGCAAATGGTCTTGACCGAATCGACATCCGTACACTTCTCGAGAAAGCGATCAAAGGAAGTGTGGTAGCGATCATTTGGCTCATCAAGCCGTGAGCGACTATCGATCTATGCGGTTAATTTCGAGACGAGATGTTTTACTAATTCTGATTAGAAGAACGAGGCCAGACGAAGGACACGAACAAGGATCCGATGGACTATGGTCTTTGATGGAGCCTCAAACGCACTTGGCAATGGCATTGGCGCCATCATTACATCCGCAGGCGGACGCCTTTCACCAGATTATGTTTGATTGCACTAATAACATGGCGAATCTGAGCGTGCATCATGGGTATCAAAGCGCTATTGACTTAAGAATCAAGTTCTTACAAGTGTATGGGACTCGGCTTTGGTGATCGGTCGGATTAAGGCGAGTGGGATCGAAGCATCGAATCTCATTCCATATCGAGAGCATGTTGAGTTTGATTCCTACTTGAAGAGATTACTTTCAATCATATTCCGAGAAGAGAATCGGTTGGTGGCGCGTTAGCTACTATGTCATCTATGTTCAAGGTTAGATGGGACAACGAGGCTCCCGGATCATCATTGAGAGGTTCGACGAACCGCATATTGTTGTGAGCTTGGCGAGAAGAGAAACCTTGGTACTATGGCGTGAAAAGGTATCTTGAGACTCGGGAATATCCAGGAGCATCATTAATGATGAGAAATTCATGAGAAGATTTGCATCAAGTTCTTCCTCGAATGACATCTTATACAAGCGCAACCACGATTGTGCTTCCATTGTAGACCGAGAAAAGCGACAATGCGTATCATGGAAGAGTTACGAAGGCGAATTTGGTACCCACTCCGGTGGACACACCATGGCTAAGAAGATTTTGAGAACAGTTACTATTGGTCCACCATGGAAGGATTGTCACTTATGCTCGATCTTGTCACAAGTGCGGTTATGCCGATAAAGTACGTACCTCCGGTACCTCAGATGTTTAACTTCTCCTTGGCCTTTTGCAATGTGGGCATTGACATGATCGGAGATTAAGCCCGACTTCCAATGGACATCGTTTCATCCTTGTGGCAATTGATTACTTTACCAAGTGGGTAGAAGCAGCCTCGTATGCATCTGTTACCAAGAACGTTGTGGCTCGTTTCATCAAGCATAATCTTATCATCGATATGGCACTCCGAAAGGATTATCACGGATAACGGTTCCAATCTCAACAACAAGATGATCACTGAACTCGCACGCGATTCAAGATCAAGCATCACAATTCTTCTCCATATCGGCCTAAGATGAATGGTGCGGTGGAAGCCGCCAACAAGAACATTAAGAAGATTATCAGAAGATGCGGTGACTTACAAAGATTGGCATGAGATGTTACCATTTGCTCTTCATGGTTATCGCCTTACGAACATCAGGGCAACTCCTTCTCTCTTGTATACGGTATGGAAGCCGTCTTACCCATCGAGGTTCGGATACCCTCAACGGAGTCCTCCGGAGGCGAGTTAGCGAGAGCGATTGGGTCGGACTCGGCTTGACCAGTTAACTTGATTGATGAGAAGCGACTCGCATCCATCGCCATGGACATTTATCGAAAGCGAATGATCGAGCATTTAACAAGAAGGTCAAGCATCGAGTCTACCAAGTCGGTGATCTAGTAGTCAAGCGCATCATTCTTCCACAAGGTGATCCAGGGCAAATGGACTCCCACCTCGAGGGACCGTTTGTAGTCAAGACCGTGTTTTCCGCGGACTATGATACTTAGCACCATGGATGGTGAAGACTTCCACACACGTGAACGCGGACATAGTCAAAAATACTACGCATAAAATAGACCGCTAGGTCGGCGAACCTAGGCAAAAATAAGGGCATCTGGCGAACAAAAGGTTCGGGCAAAAGTAAAGGATATATACAAAAGATGTACACTCAAGTCGAAAAAAAGGCGGCTTGGGCAAAAGTATCGGTGGTAGAAAACCGAAAGGCGGTCTAGGCAAAAGTTAGGGATTTAAGCGTGCGACTATGTCTCTTCGAGATCACACCTTCGGACTACTATCAGCATTCAAGGTTCAAATGGCGAAGATCAGTCTACTCATTTTCTACTGACAGCAAGGAGATGAGATAGTCGAAATGTATGAGTACTAGCATAGTTGGAACTTAACAAGATTGTTTCCGCATAGCTTTTTACCTTTCTTGTGTACAAAGTACTTGGCCATACGCCACATTTCAAATAAATACAAGTTCTTTCTCTTTACAATTCTCACTGTTGTTGGTTTGCAATAAGTCCAACGTTTGCTTTGAATGATTGTACGCACTCGACAGTAAAAATCTCTCTGCAAACATACGAAAAGTGAATATGCAAAAGTACTTACTACAGGTTCCAGGAATTAGGATGACGACGAAAGTCAACAAATAGTTCCCCACAGAGCATAAAGGTGTCACCCACAACACACCATCCCCATCGGGGTATATGTTAATCCACGAGCAGCAATTTCACTCAATCGAGCAACGTTACATCAGCCTCCAAGCAGTAACACTTCATCCCCAGCGGATATTTCTCAATCCTCCCCCTTCTCCCCGGCAGCGGTATCCAGAATCAAAACTTGGTCAGATAGTGCATCGGAGGAAGCATACACCTTTTATTCCCCAGCCAGAGATTACAACGGACTTCAGACTCTTCTAGCCCGGTCTCTCAACAACCATCAAATGCTCTCGGCAAGATCTACTCGGAATCCCAGTGGGCGCCTCTAAATTTCCTCAGCGGGGTCTATATACAAGGTCCTCAACAGATCGCCTCCCAGACTCTCCTCAGCAGGGTCTTTGAGATCTCCAACAACGAGCTTCTCAAATCTCTACCTTTCTCAACAATATCTAGGCCCAAGACTTGGTCAGATAGTGCATCGGAAGAATCCAGGATATCTTTCTTCTCTTTCAAAAGCGGGGTTCTCACCTACTCAATTTCCCCAGCAGGAGTCAGAAATCTTCAAGCGAACATCCACCTTCTTCAAGATGGATATGTTTTGAAATACCACAACATCTATCATTCATACATTTCTCATAAAGTCATAATTCATGCATATGTCATTCATATACACTGTCATGCATCATACTTTGCATAAGACTAACAAATATTCTATAAAAGATTTTCTTGTTTTCTCCAAAAGCAGTAAGATCCTCGCCTTAAGCAGTCGAGATTAAGCCCCGAGCCGAGGAAAACTATCGAAAGACCGCCGCAAGCAGGTCGAGATTAAGCCCGAGCCGGCGGAAAACTATCCGAAAGACCTCCTCTGATTATCCTCCAATAACAGGCAATGGATCAATACCCGATGCACAACAGGGAAGCTATCCACATTCTTGCCAACTACAATCTCTCCCAGAGTAATCGGCCAAGATTTATTCGGTTATCAACGAACGAGTCTAGCGTACGACTCGGTTGCCTTGGATAGCATCTTAAGCCCATCTCCGACTACTTGTCAACATTTCTTCGCTTTCGAGAATCTGCATATATGGTTAAAAATCAATACGGACCAATAACTTCATTCAAAGTGAACACGAAGTCTAACGTCGACTCCTTCGGATGGCATCTTAAGCCCGTCTCCTCTCCGTTCGGGAACATCTGAGTCTAACATCGACTCACTCCCAGCATCGCCTTTCCAAATGGCATCTTAAGCCCATCTCCGTCAGCTCTCCTATTAACAACCTCGAGTCTAGCGTCGACTCGTTCCCAGTAAGTCTCCAACTTCTCCAAATGGCATCTGTAAGCCCATTCCGCATCATCCACCAAAGTGCAAATTTTCAAGTGTACTCGGTGTTCAATCATCTTCTACCTCCGGTCACGAAGACAAGCGTGTCAATCTAACCCTCCATACAAGAAGATTGAGCAGGGCATGTCATACCCCAAAATTTGCCCTCCATCTACTCAAGAGATTTCATACATCCATACTCGAGGATTCCTCAAGAGTTGATCGGACAAACTCTCTCCTAGACAATCAACCCAAACTAGGGTTTAGTATCTCTCAAGTCAAGATGGATTTCCAACACCTCAATGGTCTTCATGCCTCCTCATATGCTTCAAAGATTCTCCATGTCAAGTTTCAAGCCTCAAGTCAAGTTTCCTCGCAATTGCTCGAATGGGTGAAAATCGGTGTATTGGACAAAAGTCAACTGTGGTCAACATACTGATCAAAACTTCGATTTTTGGTCAACATCCTCATTTTGAAGTTACATTCATCATTTGATCAAGGGTTGATCATGATTCATCAAGAAAACTCAAGATTTGCCCAAAAGTCAAACTTTCTAAATTAGGGTTTCTAGATGAAAAGTCAATGAACTTTGGTGATCATAACTTTCTCATACTTTCTCGAAATTTTTCCACCACCTCTTGTTTTGAAGGAAATTCAACTCTCTACAACTTCATGTCTCACAAGAATGTCCAAAAATGCTTCATTTGAGAGGTATAGCTCAAAACATTCGGTCATTTTCAAAGTCAACAAAAGTCAACTTTTGCTTTGAAGATATATTGATCATGGTAACTCAATTGAGATGAGACCAAAGACATTGTTTAGAGGACTCTTAGAGCTTTCCAAAAGTCAAGAACACTCAAAAATGTGGAAAAATGAGCAAGATACACTATTCGAAGTTGGGCAATTTTGGACAATTGCACAAAAGGACATTTTGGTCAAAATGCAAAATTTTCCAAATGGGCCTATAATCTTTTGATCCAAACTTGTTCATGACAATATTTTGACCATAAATGCTTGACCATGGCAATTTTCTATTTTATTGATTTTATTTTGAATTTTAGAACATTTAATTCAAAATTAAATTATATAAAATATGAAAATCATATTTTTCTAAGAAGGGCTGATTTTATATGTTCCTTAATGTCCAAGAAAGCCCAAGATACTTGCCAAATTCGTGCTTGATCATGCATTGAAGGAGAAAATCAAATTTCTTTCAAAATTTGATTTTTATTTGAAAAATATTGAATGCTCCAAATCAAATCTTTTCCATTCCTTTTTTCCTCTCCAATCCTCTCTATAAATACCTAGCATTGCAGCCAGCACAAAGGACGAAACCCTAATCCTAAAAAGAACCCAAACTCTTGCAAATTTTTTCTCAATTCTTGAAAAAATCGTGTTCTTGTTTCCAGCCCTTTTCAGTCCAAGTAAACCATCCCATTGTCTTCAGGAGGTAAGTTTAAGTAAGTACACACTCTTGCCATGGTTTAAAACACACTGGATCGATGCATACATGATTCTACATATTCAAAACTTTTGATTTTTGCATTTTATTCATTTGCGCGTTTTAATCAATTCTAATGTTTTTATTGTGTTCATGAGGCTTTATATGATTGATCTGGGTCATCGTTGCATAACTTGAACGTCAGAAACACGATTTGCCATTATTAGGGCTTTTGGGATTTTCGCTCGAACCGGTTGATGAGGCCTTTTCGAGCAAAACTAGCACCACCATCGTGTTCATGACCCTCGATTTAGGGGTAGGGTACTCTTTTCCTTTTTATTTCACGTATTTTTCGGTTTGGAGATTTGGTGATCGGAGAAGGCGCCGGAGCTAGGGCTCGGCGTCGTTGACCGATTGGACTCGTAGCTGCGTGGCGTCATGGCAATTTACGATTCGTCTCTCATCGGCGTGGGCCCAGCGTCTTGACTCGATTTTCAACATATCGGGAGCGTCATCGCTATGTATCCTTTGTTTCTCACTTTCAAAACACCAAAGACACGTTGTCCCAGTGGTTAAGGCTTGGCTTTTGGGAAGATTCTCCTCAGGGTCATGGGTTCGAGCCATGCCAGGACCAGCTTTGCTATCCTATTTTCACAAGTTCAATTTTCTAACTATTTTCTATTATTTTCAAATTCTTTTAATATTTGCCTCCTATTTTAATTGTTTTCACAATTTTTTTTTCATGCATTAAAAATTATCAAAAAATATTTTTGTTTTTACATTATATTCTAAAAATCTTTATTTAATTTAATAAATTAAAAAATATAATTTTTGCATGCATATTTATTTTATTTATATTTTTGCATTTAATTCACTTTTAATTGCATTTTAATTATTAAATCTTTTCCAAAAGATCCCAAAAAATTATTTTAATTTATTTATCTTATTTCCAGCCTATATTAATTTTTCCATATCAAAATTTGCATTTTTCTAACATTTTTTCTCTTGTTCGATTCATTTTCATCATATTTCCCGATTTTCTTATTCTTTCACAGGTTCATCCGATTCAGACGATTTTCTCGTTTTCTTTTTATCATTCTATTTTTTCCAATAATGTAATTGCTCATGGGTTGTAATAGTTTAATTTAGGATTTTATTTTCCGCATTTTAAAATTATGTATCTGCCCCAAAGCCTTGTAATAGCGTAGGTTTTACTTTCCGCACCTTTACATTCCTGCTTTACATTCCGCATTTTACTTTCCGCACCCTATAAATTGTTAGTAACTAGGCGTGTATGGCAAGACTAATAATTGGACATAGCTCACACTAATCTTCAAGATAACATATTCTGAATTCAACACACTTCTATCACACACGCACCCCTTAGGGTAATTCTCTCTCGATGCCTTTCGATTTCAAAATGGTCATGTCCCTCGAACGTAGAGGTATTCTAGCACCGTCGCCTTCCAAACAAATCATCATAGTCCCTTCAATACAAAGATCATAAGACCCACGATGTCGCCTCCGAATACGTGATCTTGACCCTCGATTGTCGCCTACGAAAAATGATGATAGTCCTTTCGAATGTGCTAGGATACTCCCTACAAGTTGCCTTCAATGACCATCCGATGTCCCTTCGAATGTCCCGCTTACATCCAACGAATGGAGCTACCTACTAACTAATGGTATGGCTAGCGCTATTCTAAAGGAATGTAGAAGTACAATAAAACGACCAATTCTGAGTGGGTAAATAAGTCTTTTAGTTGCTTGCTCTATCAAATACTTTTCACACCACACACTTTTTCAAAGTTTAAATTCTTTTCAAAACAAAACATTTCCGAACACTTTGTATACACTCCTACATGAGTCATTACAAAGTCAAAGCGAAATGCCTTTTTTTCAAAACATCTTTGTCAAACACACAAAAAGCAATTTTAAAAAGTTATCTAAGAGCAACTAAGAGCCCGTAGAATAAACTGCGGATGGAAAGGGGTGCTAATACCTTCCCTTTTCATAACCATTCTCCGAACTTCGAGAATCTAACGAAGGTCTTTTACATTACTTTTACCTTCCCTTAATTGGATAAAAATAAAAGTCGGTGGCGACTCTTGCTATCCGCACATTTGGATACAAAAATCCTACAAAGTCAGTTCACCGTATCACACTTGTCCGAAGCTGCATTTGAAGTCCTATGTTCAGAAGATCCATCCTCACACATGAATGTGGATCCATTACTTCAAGAGAGTTTATCGAGCTCGGTTGGAGTGGTATTATCATAGAGAGTACCCACATCCATACAGAATGACTTAGCGGATGCTTTCTGGCGGTGCCGTTACAATCTTGAATTGGCACCACCGCATGCAACTACGAGCATGTCTATGGGTCGTGATGAGAAGTTCAAAGTATGCTCGAAATGAAGAGATCTAGCGGTGATTCAACCACCCTTGTCCAATAGGGAACTGGTTGATATGTTTATGGGAACAACGTGACCCATTCTTCAATCATTTGATTGGAAACTCTTGACCGGTTCATCGGTGATATTGATAGGAGAACGTGTCGAGTGGAATCAAGAGCGGAAAGATTCGGTAGAGTCATCTTCCAACCTTTGCGAAGAGATCTTTTGGTAAGAAAAAGATCTTGTATATGGTCGGAAGAGTCGTGTCAAAGGCGATCGTACTCAATCGTAGGCGGTTGTGATCTCCAATCCTACACCGGCAACCACGGTGAAACAACGCGTAACGAGCAGCGCCACGAAGCGTTCTGAAGATCAACATGCCATTGTCGCAAGCATTGCAACACATGTTGAAAGTAGGTGATTACCTTGAGGATCCTCCTCGACACATCAACACTTCCTCTCCGAGATACAATCCGATGCAAGTGTGCATACCACTCCAACAGCCCGGGCATGACACCGGCATTTGTTGGGCTTTGAAGAACAAGATTCGGGACATGATTGAAGCTAAAGAAATTGAGTTTGATCCTCGTGAGGACTCAGATGTGATCAGCGCACCAATGCCTAACCACGGAAAGAGTTCCAATGCTATTGACAAGAACTCTTATGTTTTGATGTGAATGACGACTATTCCTCGATGGTATTAAGAAGAATCTGCGCAAGCGGTGTCAATCGGGATGCCCGAATGTCGTTGGTGCCCTTAGCTTTTGACGGATGTGCTTGGTTGAGAAGACGTATTCAGTGCATGATGGATAACCGAGAAGTGCTGTTTCTGAAACCTTCACCTGCAGAGAATCTGTGTGAAGACATGTATAAGAATCTGAAGATCGAAGATGTGTAAAGCCGTGCAGTCCAGGATACCTTGGGGCAGCCAAGTGGAAAGTTTGATTACATGGTGAAGTATACCGTTCCTGAAAGCTACAAGATTCCTATTGAAGATGTCAAGGCAACCGGATGGGGAGACAATTTCCCAGAAGACTATGCTGATGTTAACACAATAAGGATCTCCTATGCTAATCCTGCACCTAGAGTGGCACCTCTCATTATTACTTCTCCCAGACCAATTCCATATTCCTCTGACAAAGCTATACCGTGGAATTATGGAGCCGAATTTTACTATCATGGCGTCAAGCAAGACCCTCTGACCATTGAAGACATTACAGCTGAAGCTACTATTCCTGACATCGACAACATCACCGGATCAAGCAAGGTGACCAGAACCGGAAGAGTATTTTCTCCAGGGATCTCTCCTCCAAAAGACACTGCGACTCCAGCTCGCATTCCATATATCGAACCAATTCCTGAAGCGCGAGGGAAAGAACCAGTAACTCATCCTGCTCAGCTGCTCAGACAGAAGTACCAAAGGAAGTTGCTGAAGATACTTCCAAGCAAGAAATGGAGGAAATTCTGAAGATCATCAAGAAGAGTGACTATAATGTTGTGGACCAGTTGGGACAAACTCCGTCCAAAATATCCATGCTATCTCTGCTATTGTGCTCTGAGGCTCATGCTAAGGCCTTGGTGAAGTTTCTGAAGAATTCTCACGTACCGCAAGACACGACTACTGATCAATTTGAAGTTTGTATTGCTAGCCTGGCTTCCAACAACGGTTTAGGCTTCTCTGATGCTGATTTGACTCCTGCCGGAAAGAAACACAACAAAGCCTTGCACATCTCTGTTGAATGCAAGGGCGTTATGTTGTCTCATGTTTTGGTAGATACCGGTTCTGCTCTGAATATCCTACTGAAGAGTGCTTTTGACCGACTTGATGTTGAAGGATTGGTCTTGAAGCCCAGTGACATAATTGTGAGAGCTTTTGATGGTTCTAAACGAATAGTACTTGGAGAGCTCATCCTTCCAGTTAAAGTCGGTTCCCAGACTTTCGACTCCACTTTCTTTGTTATGGACATCCGTCCAGCTTACTCTTGCCTACTTGGACGCCCTTGGATACATGGGGCAGGCGCTGTTACCTCTACCTTGCATTAGAAGCTGAAGTACCCAGTGAAGGGGAAAATTGTTACAGTATGCGGTGAAGAAGAGTACATGGTAAGCCATCTGCAATCATCCTGATACCTCGAGATGGAAGGTGAATTCTTCGAAACTCCCTATCAAGCTTTCGAAACAGTCCAAGAGTCATGCCTGTTGACTCTCCAGTCGCTCCTGAAGTTACCCAAGTTCCGACTAGGATGGCCTCACTGAAGGATGACCAAGCTGCACTTGAAGAAGGAGGTCGTACTATTTGGGGTCAGCTCCCCGATCTTCCTTTCAAATCTGACAAGACTAGTTTAGGCTTCACCACCAAAGGTCAGAAGATGATACGCCGTGAACGTGCCGGCCAACTCCCCTTCTGCACCAGCAAGAATGGAGTCCATGCTATAGAAGACAACAACAACGACTTCGACATCAGCAATTGGATCTTCCCAACTCCAGAAGACGGACGCAGCAATTGGAAGACCAAAGACGTCATACCAATCTCCTTTAGACATGAGTAATTTCTTTTTGTTTTTTGTTATGCTTTTCGTTTTCTACGCTTTGAACAATAAAAAGCCTAATGCCTTGCCTGGGGCATCACGACTTGTTTGTGAGGGTTATTATCTGTCATTTGCATATTTTCATTCAATAAATCATTGGACTTTTGCATTTAAATACTGCTTTCGTTCTTTTACTTTACTACCCCTTCAAAAGCTATGTGTTCTTACACACACCCATGTGATGCACTGCAGATTCACTCTGAATCTCGTTGATAACAACTTTGCTATTGCTAAATATGACTTCGATAATCCGATCTACCAAGCCGAAGACGAAGGTGAGGAAGATTGTGAAGTTCCAGGAGAACTTGTCAGATTGCTACAACAAGAGGAACAAGTTATACAGCCACACGAAGAGCCAGTCGAGGTTGTGAATCTAAAAGCCGAAAAGAAATCAAGATAGGGCGGTCTTGAGAACAGTGTCAAAGAAAGATTGGTCCGGATGCTACAAAACTATATCGAGGTTTTTACTTGGTCATACGAAGACATGCCAGGTCTAGACATTGACATTGTGGTACACCGATTACCAACCAAAGAAGGTTTTCTCCCAGTGAAACAGACGGTTCGTCGCATGCACGAGATGTCGAGAAAATCAAGCCGAAAGTCGAAGCAGTTCAATGCGGTTTCTTAGCCATTACTTCCGCATGGGTTACGAATGTGGTACCCGTACCTAAGAAGGATGGCAAAGTACGAATAAGTGTGGATTACAGAGATTTGAACAGAGCAAGTCCGAAAGACGATTTTCCACTTCCTCATATTGATTTTCTGGTCAAAAACACCGCTCAACATAAGGTTTTCTCCTTTATGGATGGTTTCTCCAGTTACAATCAGATCAAAATGGCTCCTGAAGACATGGAGAAGACTACCTTCGTTACACAGTGGGGCACTTTCTGCTACAAGGTCATGCCGTTCGGATTGAAGAACACTGACGCCACTTATCAACGTGCCATGGTGGCACTATTTCATGACATGATTCATCACGAGATAGAGGTATACATCGACAACATGATAGCTCGATCACAGACTGAAGAAGAACATCTTGATCATTTGCGGAAACTGTTTGATAGAATGAAGAAGTACAAACTAAGACTCAATCCCAACAAGTGCACCTTTGGAGTCAGATCCGATAAACTCCTGGGGTTTGTTGTTAGTGGTAAAGGTATTGAAGTTGACCCCGCCAAGGTTAAAGCTATCCAAGAAATACCAGCGCCCTGCACCGAGAAGGAAGTCAGAGGTTTCTTGGGATGATTTAACTACATTGCCAGATTCATTGCACATCTAACTGCTACTTGCGAGCCAATTTTTAAGTTATTAAAGAAAGATCAAGTAGTGGAATGGAATGACGATTGCTAGATCGCTTTTGACAAAATCAAGGAGTACCTACAGAGTCCTTCTATCCTGATGCCGCTTGCCGAAGGAAGACCTCTTATCATGTACTTGATAGTGTTAGAGAACTCAATGGGGTGTGTGTTGGGGCAACATGAGAGCGGTTGAAAAAGTACGCAATATACTACCTTAGCAAAAGTTTACCGGTGTGAAACAAGATACTCAGCTGCGAAAAACTTGCTGCGACTAAGACAATATATGTTGACTCACACTACCTTGTTGATTTCCAAGATGGATCCGATAAAATACATATTAGAAACCTCTCTTGGAAGAATAGCAAGATGGGAAATGATCTTGACCGAATCGACATCAATATACTTCTCGAAAGCGATCAAAGGAAGTGTAGTAGCCAATCATTTGGCTCATCAACGTAGATGACTACCGATCTATGCGATTCGAGTTTCGGCGAAGATGTTTTGTTAATTCTTGATTGTGAATTAGACCGAGACGAAGGACACGAGCGAGGATCCCGATGGACCATGGTCTTTGATGGAGCCTCAAATGCATAGCAATGACATTGGCGCCATCACAACACCACGTCTTTCACCGCGATTATGTTTCGATTGCACTAACAACATGGCGAATCTGAAGCATGCATCATGGGTATTGCTATTGACTTAAGAATCAAATTCTTGCAAGTGTATGGAGACTCAGCTTTAGTGATCGGTCAGATTAAAGGCGAATGGGATACGAAGCATCCGAATCTCATTCCATATCGAGAGCATGTTGTAAGCCTGATCCCCTACTTCGAAGAGATCACTTTTGATCACATTCCACGAGAAGAGAATCAGTTGGCAGATGCATTGGCTACTATGTCATCTATGTTCAAGGTCAAATGGGACAACAAAGCTCCCCAAATCATTATCGAAAAGTTTGACGAACCAGCATACTGTTGTGAACTTGATACAGAAGAGAAACCTTGGTTTTACGAAGTGAAGAGGTATCTTGAGACTTAGGAATATCCCGCAGGGGCATTTGTCAATGACAAGAAATTCTTGAGAAGATTCGCTTCCAAATTCTTTCTCAAAATCTTATCATATATCGCAACCTGCTTACTCATTGTGTAGATCAAAAAACTGCAGAACAAATCATGGAAAAATTACATGAAGGCGCATTCGGTACCCACTCCAGTGGACATACAATGGCAAAGAAGATTCTGAGAACAGGTTACTATTGGTCCACCATGGAAGCTGATTGTCATCGCTATGCTCGGTCTTGTCACAAATTCGAGATATACGCAAACAAAGTGCACGTACCTCCAGTATCATTGAATGTTCTGACCGCTCCTTGGCCTTTCGCAATGTGGGGCATTGACATGATCGGAGAAATCAAACCTACTGGCTCGAACGAACATCGTTTCATCCTTGTGGCAATTGATTACTTTACCAAGTGGGTAGAAGCAGCCTCATTCGCATCTGTTACCAAGCATGTTGTGGCTCGATTCATCAAGCATAATCTTATCTGTCGGTATGGCACTCCCGAAAAGATTATCACAGATAACTGTTCTAATCTCAACAACAAAATGATCACCTAACTCTGCACGCAGTTCGAGATCAAGCATCACAACTCTTCTCTATATCGGCCTAAGATGAACGGCGTAGTGGAAGCCGCCTACAAGAACATCAAGAAGATTATACAGAAGATGACAGTTACTTACAAGGATTGGTACGAGATGTTGCCATTTTCTCTCCATGGTTACCGCACTACGGTACAAACATCTACAGGGGCAACCCCCTTCTCTCTCGTATACGGTATGGAAGCAGTCCTACCAATCGAGGTTCAGATACCCTCAACCAGAGTCCTCCAGGACGCAGAGTTAGGAGAAGATGAATGGATCCAGACTCGCCTCGACCAGATTAACTTGATCGACGAAAAACGACTCGCATCCATCTTCCATGGATAGATTTATCAGAAACGAATAATCAGAGCGTTCAACATGAAAGTCAAGCACCGAGTCTACAAGGTCGATGATTTAGTAGTCAAGCGCATCATCCTTCCACAAGGTGATCCCAGGGGAAAATAGACTCCCACCTACGAGGGACCGTTTGTAGTCAAAACAGTATTTTCCGGCGGAGCTATGATACTAAGCACTATGGATGGCGAAGACTTCCCACACCCTGTTAACGCAGACATAGTCAAAAAATACTACGCATGAACGAGACCCGCTAGGTCGACCGGCCTAGGAAAAAATAAGGGCATCCTGGCGAACCAAGGAGGTTCGGGCAAAATTTAAGGATATATATATATATACAAAACATGTACACCCGGCAAGTCGAAAACCTGCAAAGGCGGCTTGGGCAAAAAAGGGTATCCCGGTAGACTGAAAACCCGAAAGGGCGGTCTAGGCAAAAGTTAGGGATTTAAGCGTACGACTATGTCTCTTCCGGACCACCTACCTACGGACTACTACTATCAACATTCAAGATTCAAATGGAGAAAATCAATTCACTCACTTTCTACCGACAACAAGGAGATGATGTAGTCAAAATATATGAGCACTAGCATAGTTGAAACTCCACGAGATTATTTCCGCATAGCTTTTTACTTTCATTGTATACAAACTACTTGGCCATACGCCACCTTTCAAAAATAATACAATCTCATTCTTTTACAGTGTTCATTATTGTTGTTGTTTGGATAAAGTCCAATGATTGCTTTGAATGATTATATGCATTTGACAATAAACATCTGTTCACAAACATACGAAAAGCGAATGAACAAAAATAATTACTGCAGGTTCTAGGAATTGAGATGACGACTAAAGTCACCAATGCGTCCCCCGCGGGTTACTTTCATAAGAGTACAATCCCCATAGAACCATCAAACCTTCTCCGACGAAGTATTAATCTCTTCCCGCTAGTGTTCCAACACTTCGAGCTTCATCACATTAGTCCCCGAGCAGTGGTCTTAATCAGCTTCGCCCTGTTACATCAGCCTCCGAGCAGTAACGGTTCATCTCGTAGACACAGAGATATTTATCCCCAGCGAAATGTCTCCCAATGATTATCATTCCCCAGTGGTAGCAGTATCTAGACTCGAAACTTGGTCAGATAGTGCATCGAAAGAAACCCACATCTCTCTTTCCCCAATCAGAGGATCCATCACCTCAAAGGGTTCTTTGAGCCTCATTGGCTTTACGTCCCCCTTTAGCATTACCACATTACATCAGTCTCCAGGAAGTATTCAGATACTCCCCAGCAAGATCTACGCACAAGATCCCCAGCGGAGTGTCTCCCAGCTTCTACTATCCTCAACAGGGTCTACGCACAAGATCTTCGGCGGAGTACCTCCCAGCTTTTATGCTTTCCAGCGGCATTAATATCTCGACTCGAAACTTGGTCAGATAGTGCATCGGAGGAATAAAAAACATCTCTTTTTCCTCCAAAGTCAGGGTTTTCAACAACTTTATCCCCAATCGGAAGTTAAAAATCTCCAGTAGGGCGCTCTCATCTTCTTCAAGATGGATATGTTTTGAAATACCACAACATCTACATTCATACATTATTCATATAAAAAACATAACATGTGCATATATCATTCATACACATTGTCATATGCTCGCATGCACCATAATCTGCATAAAACTAACTATATCCTGCCAAGGTTTTATTTTCCCTAGTAGGTAAAGGATATGTTTCAAATGAAAGGTCGAAGATTAACACCCGAAGCAAGACGGGAAACCCAATCTGAAAGACTGTACAAATCTTTTCCAAATGGAAGGTCGAAGATTAACACCCGAAGTAAGACGGGAAACCCAATCTAAAAGACCTTACAAATCTTTTCCAAATGGAAGGTCGAAGATTAACACCCGAAGCAAGACGAGAAACCCAATCTGAAAGACCGTACGAATATTTTCCAAATGGAAGGTCCAGGATTAATACCCGAAACAAGACGGGGAACCCTATCTGAAAGACCATACAAGTTGTGTTCCGGCAACAGGCATTGGATCAACACCCGAAGCAAGACGGGAAAGCTATCCACATTCTGCCAAATATATACCTCGGAATAGCCCGCACGAAGGTTTATTCTGACTCTCTCTTATTATCAACAACAACTACAGAGTCTAGCATACGACTCAGTTGCCCCGGATGGCATCTTTAAGCCCATCTCCGACTACTTGTCAACCTCTCTCCACCTTCAGAATGTTGCATATTTGGTTAAAAACCAATACAAACCAATAACTTCATTCAAAGGCGAGCGTGAAGTCTAACGTACGACTCAACATCATTCTATCCAGATGGCATCTTAAGCCCATCTCCGTGCTCCCTTCTATCTTCAAAGAATACCTGCAGAGTCTAACGTACAGCTCGTTCCCCAGCATCAGTCTCTCCTGATGGCATCTTAAGCCCATCTCCGACGTTTCTCCTATTCAAGCAACGTCCGCGAGTCTAGCGTACGAATCACTCCCCAGTGAAGTCGCCAGCTTCTCCAAATGGCATCTATAAGCCCATTCTAGCGCATCACCAACCATCAACGAGTGCAAATTTTCAGGTGTACTCGAGTGTTCAATCATCTTCTACCTTTAGGTCATGAACGACAAGCATGCCAATCTAACTCTTCCAGTACAAGAGGATTGAACATGGGCAACTGTTATACCCCAAAATTTTCCCTCTTACTTCACAAGACATTTCACATATCCATACTCAAGGATTTCACAAGGGTTGACCAGACAAACCCTCTCCTAAGCAATCAACCCAAACTAGGGTTTGGCTATCCTCAAGTCCAGGTGAGACTCCAACGTGGTCATCATGCCTCATTATATGCTTCAAAGAATCTCTATGTCAAGTTTCAAGCCTTACAGGTCAAGTTTCCTCAGACAATTGCTCAGATGGTTGAAAATCAGTTGTATTAAAAGTCAACTGTGGACAACATACAGTCAAACTTCATAATTTTTGGTCAACATCAATATTTTGAAGTGATATTCATCATTTGATCAAGGGTTGATCATGATTCATCAAGAAAAGTCAAGAATTGATCAAAAGTCAAAGTTTCCAAATTGGGCTTTCTTAGACAAAACTCAACAGAACTTTGACCAGGCATAACTTTCACATACTTTATCAGAAATTTTTCCACGACAGCCCATTTTGAAGAGAATTCAATTCCCTACAACTTCATGTCTCACAAGCATGGGCAAAAAATGCTTCATTTGGAAGTTATGGATCAAAACATTACAGGTCCTTTCAAAGTCAACAAAAAGTAAACTTTTTGTAAAGAAGTGTTCATGATCATGGAAACTTCAATTGAGATGAAACCAAAGAGGTTGTTTAGAGGACATCTTGAGCTTTCTAAAAAGTCCAAGAACACCCAAAAATGTTAAAAATTGAGCAAGATACACGTTTCACAAGTTGAGCATTTTTGAGGAGGTGCATAAATGAGAAATACTTGACAAAATCAAAATTTTTGCAAATGGGCCTAACTTTTCTTGGTTCAAACATGTTCCTTAGCTGATTTGGAACCTCCAAGCCCAAGGCCACGAATTTATCTTTTATTTTCTATATATTTTGGGTTTTTAATCATTTAAAAGCCAATTTAATTAAAATAAAAGATAGAAAATCAAAAATTAATTGCAAATTGGATTTTTCTCTCATTCTTGAGATCCAAGCAAGCCATACAAGCTGTCAATTTCGAAATTGCATTGATTGGCAAAGGAATTGAATGAGATTTGATAAAAAAAGGCAATATTTGGTTTCATACCAAATCAAATATTTTCTCATTGATTGGCATATAATTTCTTCATGATTCTTGACCTAATTAACTCTACTATAAGTACATAATGCATTCACAAGCACAAAGGACGAGATCCTTGCCTCCAAGAACCCTACCCAACTTGAAAAAAACCGTGGCATTCAAGCAATTGGAAGCCCTAGTTTCAAATCAATTTAGTCAATTCTAAGCATTCCAACACGTTCTAGGAGGTTCTCTGATCCATTCTAGATACTCACAAGCCATCAATAACTCCGGAATCACGAAATCAAACTCACAGTTTTCACACTTTTCTCTTAAAATCGATTTCTATTTTTCATGCATATTTAACATGTTTTGATTGTTTGTTTATGTTTAGAATGAAGTTTCGAAGCTATCTGGATTGTTTAATTGAGTTTTAAGTGCAGGAATCCTGACATGCCATGGTTAGGGTTTCTGACCTTTGAATTAGGATCTTTTTATTCAGGCAAAATTGGACCAAATCGAGGGCACCATCATACTCAGAACAGAGTTTCCAATCGAACCATGGCCTCACCTTTAATTTATATTGTGTTTTATGAGATTTTGAATGTTACAGGACTTGTAGCTACGGAAAAAGCCGTCGCTAAAGGCTTTTGCTACGAACTGAAACCGTAGGTAAAAGCCTGGTTCAAAAACGAAGAAGACGACCCCCTTGCGCGCGTGTTTTCAGTTTTGAATATTTTAAAATTTCGTTTTATTATTTAATAATTCTATTTCGTTTTACTAACACCAAGCGCATATAGCTCAGATGGCAAGCACGTGGAAACTCTCACCCAGGGGACCTGAGTTCGAATCCCAGCGCCTCCCTTTCCTTTCTTACACTTTTCACAACTAACCACTTTTTCTATTTCTCTTCATATTTTTTCTTCTAATTTAATATTTTTTCAAACAATTTTCTAATGCATTAAAAATCACCAAAAATATTTTCTTTTTGCATTTAGGACAGAAAAATGTTTATTTAATTTTTGACATAAAAATTAATATTTTTGCATGCATATTTTAATTAATTGTTAATTAACCATAAAATTGACTTTTAATTGCTTTTCCCTAGTACAATCAACCCAGAAAATTCCTAAAAAATTATTTTATCATCTAATTAGGATTACAAACCTAAAAACGTTTTTCCTAACTAAAAATCTTTTTGTACTAACATATTTTCTCTTATGCGGAATTCTTTTCTTTTCCAATTATTATGTATCTGCTTCCAAGTTGTCATAGTTAGGATTAATTTTCTCGCATTCTTTTTCCAATATTATGTAACTGCTCATGGGATGTAATAGTTTAATTAGGATTTACTTTCTGCACTCCTATATTATGTAACTGCCCCAAAGCCATGTAATAGCGTAGGATTTACTTTCTGCACTTTACTTTCCGCAATTTACTTTCCGCACCCATATAAACTGCTAGTAACTAGGCGTGTATGGCAAGATAAAAATGAATTAGATCGCTTCTAATTCTAAGATAAAATATCTAAATTTGACACACTCTCTTCACACACGTACCCCCTAGGCTATTCTCTTTCGTTGCCTTTCGAATAAATGGTCAAGTCCCTCGAACGTAGAGGTATCCCAACACCGTTGCCTACAAACATATCATCATAGTCCCTTCGATACAAAGATCATAGTCCCTCGACATGGCCTACGAAAACATGATCTCGTCCCTTGATTGTTGCCTACGAAAATTCGTGATCGTCCCTTCGGATATGCTAGGATACTCCTACAAGTTGCCTTCTATGACCATCCGATGTCCCTTCGAATTTCTCTTTACATCCAACGAATAGGGTTACCTACCAACTAATGGTATGGATAACACTATTCTAAAGGAAAGTAAAATAAACCGAAAACGACCGTTCTGAGTAGGTAATAAGACTTTTAGTTGCTTGCTCTATCCAAATACTTTTCACACCTCACACTTTTTTTACAAAGTTAAAACACTTTTCAAAAACGAACATTTCCAAACACTTCGTATACATTCCAGCGTGAAGCATTATGAAGTCAAAGCGAAATGCCTTTTCAAAATATTTTTCAAATACACACACAGAAAGCAATTTTTGAAAGATGTGCTAAAGCAACTAAGAGCCCGTAGATAACTACGGATGGAAAGGGGTGCTAATACCTTCCCTTTTCATAACCTTCTCCCCTACTCAGAATCTAACAAAGGTCTTTTTCTGTTCTTTTCACCTTCCCTTAATTGGATAAAACAAAAGTCGTTGGCGACTCTTGCTATCCGCAACATTTGCGATAAAAAGCAAAACAAATTCCAAAAGTCAGTTCTCCCACTGTATTACATATGTACAGAAATGTAAAGTACGTAATGTAAAGGTCCTACGCTATTACATGGCTTCGGGGAAGATACATAATAGGAGGTGCGGAAAATAAAATGCGGAAAGTAAAGCCCTAGTTAAACTATTACATCCCATGATAAGTTACATAATAGTGAAAAATGTGCGAGGAATTATAAATGAACGCTATTACAACTTGTGAGCAGTTATAATAATCGGGAAAAATATCAAGACAAGGATGAAATCAGAATAAGAAGAAATAACGTTAGGAAAAAGATTTTTTTGTGTTAGTAGAAAATATTTAAGATTAGTAGAAAATGTTTAAGGTTAGTAGAAAACCTAATTTAAATAAGAAAAATATTTTTGTATTTTTGGATTGATTTTAATTAGGAAGAATAATTAACGTTTTATTTTATGGTTAATTAAACAATTAATTAAAACAAAAGAAAAGATAAAATGTTTTTGATGAAAAATTAAATTATAATTTTTCTTACCTAATTGTAAAAAGAAATTTTTTTTTTGGTTTTTTCATGTATTTTAAAAAATATTTTAAATTAAATTAAATTAATTGAAGAAAATTGAGAAAATATGAAAATATGGAAAATAGGGTTAGTAAACAATTGCCAAAAAATATATACACAGACCTGGGGATTGAACCCAGGTCTATCAAGCCATGCACACGCCTCCCTTGTCATCTGAGCTAGATGCGTTTTTTGTTTAAACAATGAAGCAATAAATATATATTGGAAAATATTTTCCAGAAATTCATTTAAATTAAAAAAACGCGCCAAGGGATCATCGTCCCCATTTGAATTTTTCTGGGAAATTACCCACGACCTTTTCGTGGGTAAAGGCTATAACCGATGGTGCTCGTCTGTAGCTATATCCCTGCAACTTTCAAAAATAAAAAATACGAATGATAAATTATATTCAGGTACATAGATCGACTGGAAATTGCCCCTGAATTCAGTGGTGCCCTTGGTTTTGGCCAATTTTTCCTCTAACCTAGTGTCCCCAAATTATGAACTCGGAACCCTAACCATGGTGAACCTTCGTATCTGCATATAAACACAAATTAAACTGCTCAGAAAGCTTGCAAACATCATTCTAAACAAGAATATATAATCAAAACATATTTATGATGCATAAATGATCAGAATCGAAATTGACAAAATAGAGTGCAAATCGTGCCTCTAAAATCATGTTTCAGGGTGTTTTGATACCTTGTAACGATCTGGAATTCTTTAGAGAGGATCAAGGAATGTAGTTTGAGGCTTTATTTGGTCTGAATCAAGCTAGAACCTTGGCTGCAAGTTACTTGAAAGTCACGATTTTTCCAAGCTAGGTTAGGGTTCTTGGCTGCAAATTCTCGTCCTTTGATCATCAGGACTTAATGTGTATATATAGTAGAAGGAATTAGGTCAAGAATTGCAATCAAATATATGCCAATTATGATGATTGAGATTTGATTTGGAATTGATTAAAAACTTGCTTTTTTGGGACCAATCTTGTTCAATCTCTTGCCAATCAATATTTTTGAAATTTCCAACTTTCAATGAGTATCTTGGACCTCAAGAATGCTGAATAATAAGCCTTGCATTTATTGATTTCATTTTTGCATTTTATTTTAATTAAAATTGGATTGATTTGAATTAATTCCAAAATAAATAAAATAAAATAAAATAAAAGGAGGCGTGCAAATGGACGTAGGAGTCATGGATGATCTTAGGAACAAGTTTGGATCACAAAAACTTAGGCCCATTTAGAAGAAATTTGATTTTGCTAATTATTTCTCTTCATGCACTTTCTCAAAAATGCCAAACTTTCACAAGTTGTATCTTGCTCAATTTTCAACATTTTGATGTGTTCTTGGAATTTTTAGAAAGCTCAAGATGTCCTTTAAACACGCCTTTTGGCTTCATCTTCATTGAAGTTTCCATGCTCATGTACACTTCTTCGAAAAAAGATGACATTTTGTTGACTTTTAGAAGGACCTATAATGTCTTGATCCATAACTCTCAAATGAAGCATTTTTGGCCAAAGCTTGTGAGACATGAAGTTGTAGAGAATTGAATTATCTTTAAAATGAGCATTGGTGGAAAAATTTATGATAAAGTATGTGAAAGTTATGCCTGGTCAAAGTTCTGTTGACTTTTGTCCAAAAAACCCTAATTTGGAAACTTTGACTTTTGATCAAATCTTGAGTTTTCTTGAGGAATCATGATCAACCCTTGATAAAATGATGAATGTGACTTCAAAATCTTGATGTTGACCAAAAATGATGAAGTTTGATTGTATGTTGACCACACTTGGGTTTTTGTCCAATACAACTAATTTTCAACCATTTGAGCAATTAACTGAGCAAACTTGAGCTGTGAGGCTTGAAACTTGACATGATGATCCCTTGAGACATATGGGGATGTATTATGACCACTTGAGGCATTATAACTCATTTTTACTTGAGATAATCAAAACCCTAGTTGTGGGTTGATTGCTTAGGAGAGGGTTCATCTGGTCAACCCTTGAGAAGTTCTTGAGTATAAAGGTGTGGATTGACTTGGGAAATAGGAGGGAAAATTTTGGGGTATAACAGTTTCCCCTGTTCAATATTCTTGTACCTGAAGGGTTAGATTGGTATGCTTGCCTTTTGCGACTTTAAGGTAGAAGACGATTGAACACTCGAGTACACCTGAAAATTTGCACTTGCTAGTGTATAGAATGAGCTCGTCAGTTGACAATGCACTGGAAAGGGCTTATAGGTGCCATATGGAGGAGTTGATGCTGGGGGGTGAGTCGTACGTTAGACTCTATGTTCCTCTTTGACTAAGATTACTGGTATGCATTGATCTTTATCCATATGTGTAGCATTCTGCAGGTCGAGAGATATCGACGTGTAGTTGGAGATGGGCTTACAGATGCCATATGGAGTAAGAGAGAGTCATAATGATTATTTGTTAGGCTGTAGATAGCTTTCCCATCTTGTTTCGGGTATTAATCTGTATCCTGCTGTCTGTTGGTAAACCCGTGTGGTCCTTCAGATAATTTTCTCGTCTTGTTTCGGGTGTTAATCCTTGACCTTCTGTCTAGAAGATAACTTTCACTTGTTTGGGAAATTTAACTTGAAAGGATATGGTTAGTTCTGTGCAGATTATGATGTATGCGAGTATATGATAATGCTCGTGAATGATATATGCACATGTTATGACTTTTATGAATAATGTATGAATATAGATGTTGTGGTATTTCAAAACATATCCATCTTGAAGAAGATAGGAATGTTCTGCTGGGGATCTTTGATTTCTGCTTGGGGATGAAGATCCTGACTGAGGATAAAAGAGATGTAGATTCCTCCGATGCACCATCTAACCAAGTTTTGAGTCTAGATATTGATGTTGTTGGGGAATGATAATCCTTCAGAGACACTCATCTGGGGATGAATATCTCGTGTACGAGTCTGGATGGGGAATGATGTGATCTTGTATAACCTATTACTGCTTAGAGACTGACATAATAAGTTGATTGATGATTTGTTACTGCTCGGGGACCAATGTAACAAGACGTTCACTACGCGGAGACTAATGTGACAACGTAGATGATCACTGCTCGGGGACTAACATGATGAGTTGATATGATCATTGCTCGGGGACTTATGTGATGATGTTGATAGGATCACTGTTCGGGGACTAATGTGATAAGTTGATAGGATCACTACTCGGGGACTAATGTGACGAGGTTGATAGGATCACTGCTTGGGGACTAATGTGATGATGTTGATAGGATCACTGCTCGAGGACTAACGAGATGATGTTGATAGGATCACTTCTCGGGGAATAATGTGATGATGTTGATAGGATCACTGCTCGAGGGCTAATGTAACAAGAAGAAACATAGACGTTGTTGTAAAGAGATGATAAAGTAGTAACTTTGTTGGAGAGATCTGTTTCCGCTGAGAGAGCGATGACTCTATGGGGATTGTAGAAAGTATTCTTGTGGGAATATACCTTTGAAAGTGACTCTGTGGGGATGTACTGGTGACTTTGGTTGTCATCTCAATTCCTAGAGTCTGTAGTAATTGTTGTTTTTGTTTGCTTTTCGTATATTTATGAACATACATTTATCGTCAGATGCATATAATTATTCAAAGCAATCATTGGACTTTATGCAAACAAAACAGATAAAAGTAAAAGTTTGGACTTGGAAAAGGAGGATTGTATTAATTTTGAAAAATGGCCCATAGACAGGCAGTTCGTATACAAAGAGACAAATATCCTAGTAAGAGGAAATTGTCGGTAATATTTGGAAGATAGTAAAAATTATGAGGAAACAATCTCGTCGAGTTTCAACTCTGCTATTGCTCATATATTTTAGACTATCTCATCTCCTTGCTACCAGAAGAAAGTGATTGAACTGATCTACGCCATTTGAATCTTGAATCTGTAAGTAGATGATCTTGACGAGATATAGTTGTACGCTTTAATCCCTAACTTTTCCCTAGACCACCCTTTCGGTTTTTCAGTCTATCGGGATACCGTTTTTTTGCCCAAGCCGCCTTTGCAGGTTTTAGACTTGTCGGGTGTACATGTTTTATATATATGTCCCTAACTTTTTCCCGAACCCTTTTGGTTCGCCAGAACGCCCTTATTTTTGCCTAGGCTAGTCAACCTAGCGGGTCTCGTTTATGCGTAGTATTTTTTGAATATGTCTGCATTCACAGGGTGCAGGAAGTCTTCTCCATCTATAGTGCTTAGTATCATGGCTCCTCTAGAAAACACTGTCTTGATTACAAATGGTCCCTCGTAGGTGGGAGTCCATCTGCCCCTGGGATCACCTTGTGGTAGTATGATGCGCTTGACTACTAGATCGCAAATTTGGTACACTCAATGCTTGACTTTCTTGTTGAAGGCTTTGATCATGCGTTTCTAATATATCTGTCCATGGAAGATGGGTGTGAGTTGTTTCTCATCGATCAAGTTGATCTGGTCAAGTTGAGTCTGGACCCATTCGTCTTCGTCTAACTTTGCATCCTTGAGTACTTTGAGTGAGGGTATCTGAACCTTGATGGGTAAAACTGCTTCCATACCCTATACGAGAGAGAAAGGGGTTTCCCCTGTAGATGTTCGTATTGAAGTGCGATAGTCGTGGAGAGCGAATGAAAACATTTCATGCCAATCCTTATACGTCACTGCCATTTTTTGTATGATCTTCTTAAGATTCTTGTTGGCGGCTTCCACTACGTCATTCATATTTGGCCGATATGGAGAAGAGTTGTGATGCTTAATCTTGAACTGCGTGTAGTGTTCAGTGATCATCTTGTTATTGAGATTGGTACCATTGTCTATGATAATCATTTCGGGGACTCTGCATTGGTAGATGAGATTATGCTTGATGAATCGAGCCACAACATTCTTGGTAACAGATGCAAACGAGGCTACTTCTACCACTTGGTAAAGTAATTGATAGCAACGAGGATGAAACGATGTCCATTAGAGTGGTAGGTTTGATTTATCCGATCATGTCAATACCCCACATCGTGAAAGGGCACGGGGTGGTCAGACATTCAATGGAACTAGAGTGATGTGTACTTTGTCTGCGTATATCTGGCATGTGTGGCAAGATCGGGAATATCGATAACAATCAGCCTCCATAGTGGACTAATAGTAACATGCTCTTAAAATCTTCTTAGCTATTGTATGTCCATTGGAGTGAGTACCAAATGCGCCTTCATGTAACTCTTCCATAATTAGGTCAACGATTTTTTGATCTACACATTGGAGAAAGGCCAAGTCGTGATTGCGTTTGTATAAGACGTTGTTACTGAGAAAGAACTTGGTGGAGAACCTCCTTAGAAACTTCTTATCATTGACAGATGCCCCTTCAGGGTATTCTTGAGCCTCGAGGTACCTCTTTATTTTGTAGAACTAAGGTTTCTCTTCTACTCTTTCGGTATCAAGTTCACAACAGTACGTCGGTTCGTCTAGTCTTTCAATAATGATTTGAGGAGCTTCGTTGTCCCATTTGAATATAAACATAGATGACATGGTAGCTAACGCGTCTGCCAACTAATTCTCTTCTCGTGGGATATGCTTGAAAGTGATTTCTTCGAAGTACGGGATCAGATTCAACATATGTCCTCGATATGGAATGAGGTTTTGATGCTTCGTGTCCTATTCGCCCTTAATCTGACTAATCACCAAAGCCGAGTCTCTGTATACTTGCAAGAATTTGATCCTCAAGTAAATAGCAGCTTTGATACCCATGATGCATGCTTCGTATTCAGCCATATTATTGGTGCAGTCGAAACATAACCTAGCGGTGAAAGGTGTATGGCCGCCTTTAGGAGATGTAATTACGACACCAATACCGTTGCCAAGTGTGTTAGAAGCTCCATCGAAGACCATAGTCCATCAGAATCCTGGCTCAGGTCCTTCGTCTAGTCCAGGCTCTTCGTAATTAGTGACTAACATAATATCCTCGTTTGGGAACTTGAGATGCATAAACTGGTAGTCATCTATGGCTTGATGAGCCAAATGATCAGCTACTACACTTCCTTTGATTGCCTTATGAGTAGTATACTGGATGTCATATTCGGTCAAGATCATTAGCCATCTTGCTATTCTTCTGGAGAGAGCAGGTTTCTCGAATATGTATTTTATTGGATCCATCTTAGAGATCAACAAGGTAGTGTGAGTTAACATATACTGCCTTAGTCGGCGAGCATCCCAAGCCAAAGCGCTGCAAGTTTTCTTAAGTTGTGAGTATCTTGTTTCACAGTCGGTAAACTTTTTGCTAAGGTAGTATATTGCATACTCTTTTCGACCAGACTCGTCATGTTGCCCCAACGCACACCGCATTGAATTCTCTAATTCTGTTAAGTACATGATCAGAGGTCTTCCCTTAACTGGTGTCATCAGGATTAAAGGTTCTTGTAGGTACTCCTTGATTTTGTCAAAAGCTGTCTGGAAATCGTCGTTCCATTTTACCACTTGATCTTTCTTAAGTAACTTGAAGATTGTCTCACAAGTAGAAGTTAGATGTGCAATGAATCTGGAAATGTAATTCAGTCGTCCCAAGAAACCCCTGACTTCTATCTCGGTACGGGGAGCTGGAATTTCTTGAATAGATTTGACATTGGCAGGGTCAACTTCAATTCCTTTACCACTGACAACAAATCCCAAGAGTTTGTCGGATCTGACTCTAAAAGTGCATTTGCTAGGGTTCAGTCTCAGTCTGTATTTCTTCAGTCTATCAAAGAGCTTACGCAAATGATCGAGATGTTCTTCTTCGGTTTGTGATCGAGATATCATGTCGTCGACGTAGATCTCTATCTCGTGATGGATCATATCATGGAATAAAGCCACCATAGCATGCTGATATATTGCGCCAGTATTCTTCAACCCAAACGGCATGACCTTGTAACAGAAAGTGCCCCACTGTGTAACGAAAGTAGTCTTTTCCATGTCTTCGAGAGCCATCTTGATCTGATTATAGTTGGAGAAACCATCCATGAAAGAGAAAACTTTATGCTGACCGGTGTTGTCAACCAGAACATAATTATGTGGAAGCGGAAAATCGTCTGTCGGGCTTGCCTTTTTCAGGTCTCGGTAGTCCACAAACATACGCACCTTGGCATCCTTCTTAGGTACGGGTACCACGTTCGCAACCCACTATGGATAAGAAGTAACAGCTAAGAAGCCAGCATTGAATTGCTTCATAACTCCGGCTTTAATTTTCTCAGACATCTTAGGGCGCATACGACAAACCTTCTGCTTCACAGGGAGAAAATGTTCTTTCGTTGGTAGTCGGTGTACCACAATGTCAATATCTAGACCTGGCATGTCTTCGTAGGACCAAGCAAAAATCTCGATGTAATCTTGCAGCATCTGGACCAATCTTTCTTTAACACTATTCTCAAGATCCGCTCCTATCTTGATTTCTTTTCTGTCTTTGTCGGTACCTAGATTCACAACCTCAAATGGTTCTTCGTGTGGCTGTATAGCCGTTTCCTCTTGCTGTAGTAGTATGACAAGTTCTCCTGGCACTTCACAATCTTCCTCACCTTCGTCTTCGGCTTGGTAGATCGGATTATCAAAGTCATATTTAGCAATAGCAGAGTCGTTATCGACAGGATCCAGAGTGAATGTGGATTTGTAGTTTATTACGTGGGTGTGTGTAAGAACATATAGCTTTTGAAGAGGTGATAAAGTAAAAAATAAAGACAAGGAGCACAATATTTGAATGCAAAATTCCAATGATTTATTGAATGAAAAAATGTGAATGAAAAATAATAACCCTCACAAACGAGCCGTGATGTCTCGGGCAAGGCATTAGGCTTAGAGTTTTATTGTTCGAAGCGTAAAAGCAAAAAGCGTAAAACAGACCTTTGGAAGTGAAGCCTAAACCAGTCTTGTCAGATTGAGAAGATCCAATTGTTGATGTCGAAGTCTCCATCATTGACTTCTATAGCATGAACTCCATTTTGGTTGATGCGAAATGGAGATCCACCGACACGTTCACAATGTATCATCTACTGACCTTTGGAAGTGAAGCCTAAACCAGTCTTGTCAGATTTGAATGAAAAATTGGGTAGCTGACCCCAAATGGTGCAACCTCCTTCTTCAACTATAGCTCTGGCATCTTTTAGTGTGTCCATCTTCGGTGGAACTCTATTAACTTAAGGAGTGACATGAGAGTTGATAGGCATGACTCGTGGAACTACTTTGAAAGCTTGACAAGGAGTTTCAATAAATTCACCTTCTGTTTCGATGTATCGAAATGATTGTAGATGGCTTACCTTGTATTCTTCTTCTCCGCATACTGTAACAATCTTCCCCTTCATTGGGTACTTCAACTTCTAATGCAAGGTAGAGGTAACAGCTCCTGCCTCATGTATCCAAGGGCGTCCAAGAAGGCAAAAATAGGCTGTACGAATGTCCATCACAAAGAAAGTAGACTCAAAAGTCTGGGAACTTACTTTGATCGGCAGATTGAGCTCTCCGAGTACTGTTCTTTTGGAACCATCAAAAGCTCTTACGATTATGTAACTGGGCTTCATGACCACTTCTTTATCATTAAGATGGTCGAAAGCGCTCTTCGGCAGAACATTCAGAGCAGAGCCAATATCCACTAATACATGAGACAATGTGGTTCCCTTACACTCTATAGAGACGTGCAAGTCTTTGTTGTGTTTTCTTATGGAAGGAGTCAGATTAGCATCATAAAATCCCAAACCATTTTTTGTGGTCAAGCTAGCAATACAACTTCAGAATTGGTCAGCAGAAGTGTCTTGCGGAATATGAGAATTCTTCAGGAATTTCACCAAGGCTTTAGCATGAGCCTCAGAGCACAATAACAGAGATAACATGGAAATCTTGGACGAAGTCTGTCCTAACTGTTCCACAACATTGTAGTTTCTCTTTTTAATGATCTTTAGAATTTCCTCCATTTCTTGTTTGGAGGTATCTTCAGCAACTTCTTTTGGTACTTCCGTCTGAGCAGGTTGAGTCACTTTCTCTTTCCCTCGAGCCTCGGGAGTTGGTTCAATAGAAGGAATGCGAACTAGGGTAGTATTATCCTTTGGGGGAGAGATATCTGGAGAAAAAACTCTACCAGTTATGGTTACCTTGCTTGATCTAGTGATATAGTCGACATCAGGACTGGTAGCTTCAACTGTACAGTCTTCAATGGTTAATGGCTCCTACTTGACGCCATGATAGTAGACTACGGCTTCATAATTCCAAGGTATATCTTTGCTAGAGGAATATGGAATTGATTTGGGCAAAATAATAATCAGAGGTGCCACTCTAGGCGCAGGATCGGTAGTGGTGATCCTTATTATGTTCACATCAACAAATTCTTTGGGATAGTCATCTCCCTATCCGGTTGCCTTGATGTCTTCGATTGCAATCTTGTAGCTTTCAGGGGCGGTATATTTCACCATGAAATCAAATTTCCCACTTGGCTGCCTCAAGGTATCCAACACTTCTGGTATGGATTCACTTATGTCTTCGATCTTCAGACTTTTAGAAACATCTTCGCACAGACCCTCTACAGACGGAGCTTTTAGGAATAAAACTTCTCGATTGTCCATCATGCGTTGAACACGTCTCTTCAACCAAGCACATCCATTTGATTCAAATGCCACCAACGCCAGTCGTTAGGACATCCTGGAAATAAACCGGCTTGCAACAAATCCTTCTTGACAGTCATCAGGGGAATGGTCAACTCATTCACATCAAAGACATATGATTCATTGTCAATGGCATTGGCACTTTTACCATGGTCAGGCATTGGTGCGTTGATCACATTCAGAGTTTCGGTAGGAGGGTCGAATTCAATTTCTCGGGCTTCATTCATGTCTTAAATCTTGTTCTTCAGGGCCCAACAGTTGTTGGTGTCGTGCCCTGGGCTGTTGGAGTGGTATGCACACCTTGCATTAAGATTGTACTTCGGAGAGGAGGTGCTGACTTGCTGAGGAGGATCCCTCAAAGTAATGAGCTCTGATTTTAACATGTGTTGTAGTGCTTGAGACAACGACATGTTGATCTTCGTAAACTGTCTTCTTGGCGTGTCCTGCCTATGCAAGTTGTCTTGTTGAGGTTGAACTGGCGCGAGATTGGAGATCAGAATTGCCCCCACAAATTGATGGCGATAACCCTTGTCACGGTTCTTCACACCATACACATCAATTTCTTCTTTCTTCCCACCAAAAGATCTCTTCGCAGCATTTGAAGACGTTTCGACTTGAATCTTTCCACTCTTTATTCCAGCTTCAACACGTTCGCTCGTCAATATCAACTCGGTGAATTTGGCTGAAGAGTTTCCAATCAGATGATTGAAGAATGGGCCTGTCAGCGTTCCCATGAACATGTCGACCAATTCCCTATTAGACAAGGGTGTAGAAAAGAAATAGACCATCGCGCAAGGCCCAACCCATGAAGAATTCTCACACGCCCTACAAGTTGTGACGGTCATCACACCCCTTCAACCAAGCCCTAACGGTCGCCACGCATCACAAGGCGAAGCTTTCTCACCAAGCAAGCTGTAAAAACCACCACACAACCCCAGGGCCACTCTTATTTTTGAGACGAACGTCACACTTTTGAAGGAGACATTTTCTCCTTACTTGTAGCGAACGACACGAGTGGTTACATCTACTTTCCTATATTTTCTCCACCTACTTAGTCAAGGGAGTAACTCCACTTCCTCCTACATTTTCTCAACAAGCAATTTTGAGAAACTATATAAATAGGTTACATTTGACGGCAAAGCATCTGCTCTCTCTTCCTCTTTCGTCCATTTTCCATCATTTTCCGTTTAAAGCTTTTTCTTAGAATGTAAAAGTAATAGTTCTCCACATCGGGGGACTACTACCGAATTAGTTTTAGGATTTATTTATATCGTTCTATTTATGTATTAGATTCAAACTGGTCTGCGTATTTCAATTCAAGTTCTCTTTATTCCCATTTTCCGCATTTACAAGTTCTTCATTTTACCGCTTTATTATTATTATCATTGTTAATCCTTTTCTCGCATTATTTACTATTATTATTTTATTTATTTTAATTTCTATGCCGTTTGTTATCATAACTATAATTATTCATGCGTTTTTAATTAGTAACATGTTTAGCTAAATAGTTGAGTCTGGTGTATAAGGACCGTCATTACCGACGATACTCAGTAGAAAATAATAGGTACGAATTTATGATTAGAATTACATTTTGGTTTTAGTTTCCAAATCTAATTTAAATAGCTTTGTCACGAGAGTGAGAGGTTATTTAACACAATTTTGTCATGAGAGTGAGAAATCAATTAAGGTTAGAGCCGACACTATGAGAGTGTGGGGATCGAACCAGATAGTGGAAATTAGGAAACAAATCTAAATACAGCGAGAGCGCTTTAGATGCGTTTAGGATATTATTGGCTTTCAAAATATATTTCTTAGTTACCGGGCGAGAGAGAGCAAAATCTTGGGATTAGGAAGTATGAATTTAGTTAATACGACGAGAGCATGAGGTGGAGTCTTTAAGTTGGTATATTCTACGGAACTAGGTTATAGTCGTAATTAATACTCGTTTTCTATTAGTTCTTTAGGAACGCGAAAATCATATCCTGACCTCGTTTTAGTATTATTTTCTAAGTCAGTTTATTTCAGTTTTAGTTCTTAGTTTTCCCCAAATATAATTATTCATTATACTTAGCTTTACAAATTAACAATAGATTACAGTAGGTTGACATTGGTCTCTGTGGTTCGACAATCGTTTATATTACTTCGATATTTCTGTGCACTTGCACAATTTACCCATCAAGTTTTTGGCGCTATTGCCGGGGACCAACAGTCAATATTGTTAATCTGTTATTACATCGTATAGACTAAGGCACTCTTATTTCTATAACTATGTATCAACCAAACTTTTTCTACAACTCCCAACCCCAGTATTTTAAGGATTACTGAAAATTCCATAAATCTGACCTCAAAATACTGATGGAGAATTTCAATGCGTCACCAACTCACTCTCACTCAAATTACCTCTATAACTACCAATCCTATCATTTAGAGGAGTCACAAGAATACCAAAGATCCGATCTCGAAACATTATTGGAGGATTAAAATGCGACGCTTATTTATCATCAACCAAATTTTCTCTACAATCAACACGCCCAATATTTTGAGGAGTCGCAAGAATACCATAATTCGCCTCTCGATGCATTAATGGAGGATATGACTGCGACACTAACTCTATATAGACTAGAAACAATAAAGATGGAGCGCTTTGTGGAGACACAAAATGCGACGTTAACTCACTTTAAGGAATCGCAAGAATCCTATAATTTCAACCTAGAAATATCAATGGAGGATTTCGATGCAACGTTAACTCACTCTAGGCTAGAATCTATGATGGACCACTTTGTAGAGACACAAACTATCCATAATGAAGAGCTAAGAAAACAAAGTCTTGACAATAATGAAACTCTTAGGCAGCTGAACAATGCGATTGAGTCCATAGTGACTCACAACGAGGCAATAGAGGACGAAATATTCATGCTCTCACAAACACCTATAGGATCCTTCCTTGAAAATCATGTGGACGTCGTAACAACTAGTGGTGAAAAATAAATTGAAAATCCTAAGGAGAGTGATAATAAGGTTTAAGAGAGTAATAATGAGGTTGAGGAGAGTTCTAGTGAGAAAAGAGTGGAGATTGAGAAAAATCCACCAACATCATCCGAAAGGGAGGTTGTATAAGAGGTAGATAAGGAAGCAACTATTTTTGTTCCTCCTCCCTATACCCCACCGATTCCTTTCCCGCAATGTTTTGTGGAAGCTCAGGTAGACTCCCAATCCAAAATGTATATGGAGCTATAAAAAAATACCTACACCAATGCACCTTCGTCTGAGGTCCTGTATAAAAAGAGAAAACATGAGGACCATGAAACTAGGGAAACCATTAGCATTAAGAAGGGAAGGTTAAAATTTGAGACGGTGGATGAAATAACTAAGCGTAAACTTGAAAAGCTGATACTTAGGATAGATACAGAACCACCATCACAAGTCCAAAAGAATGAACCACCCCATAGAAGAAAGAAAAGAAAAGGTGAGGGATATGTAAGATGGCTTGATAAGTGGCCATGGAAAACGAAGATTATTACAAGTTCAACCAAGGAGTCATTATTTAGAGAACCACCATGAGCACTTGCACTCTTGAGCCGTCGAGCTATTGACATTAAACAAAGCCCTGCGTGGGAGGTTACCACGAGTTTTCAATTTAAAGTTTTCCTTTTATTGTTTGAACTTGCAGAAAATAAAGATATGGATTGCTTGTCACCACCATATATAGAGGATCATCTAAAAAATGAGTCATTGACCATGTACATTCCTATGAATGTTGCTGCTGGTGGTGACACCGTTGATACGTACGATAGGAGAAGGCATGTCTCTCCCGTCTGTAACTCACCTCCTCTCATCATTTGTATGGTCATGTTCCACATGCACACACCACACTGTATTTTTTACACTTTCGCAGGTACTTCCTCCAAAAATGAGCAATACGATGAGCGACTTTAGGAAAGAGAAGTTTTAGCAAATTCAGATATCTCGTAGTACAAGACGTCGGAGTAGAAGTGGTCAACAAAGACATGATAAACAAGGGAAGGATCCGAGTAAAAATTGGTCGTTGTAGCACACAATGTTGTTCATTCAGGTTCTATTTTTCCTCTTTCCACCTTTTATCGAAACATTGAGGACAATGTTTGGTTTAAGTTTATTTGATGTTTTTAGGAATTTATCTGTTTTAAGTATTTTGTCGAGTCATTGCATGTGTTGTCGAGTCTCTATACGTTATTTTCAATTGCTATTGAATTTACCCAAAATTTTAAAATTTTAATCTCCAATCAAATATTTACTTTTGATGCATGGCACATAGACTCCGAAAGTATATAGGTTATCAAACTTTAGGTTGTGTTAGAGAGACTTGGGAAAGTTTCGATAAAATCGATACCGTTAGGACACCCTAAACCCCCTCATTATGTGATATCGATTTGGGTACCCATTATGCCGATACCTTAGGCTTAAGGTTTCAAAGTAGCTCCTAATAGTTTATATTAGCAGTCAACACCATCTTAAACACAAACTACGTAGGGAGTCGATGAATATAAGTGAATGATCCCATTTTTTATAAGTAAACGATTTAATAGAAAAATAACCTTCTAAGTTAGGTGACCTTCACCCAGTCATTTAGCCAAACGGTTGTTATGCCTATAAGGATTTAATAATAAGCACCCATTGTTGGTTGATCCAGAGGTCACTAGTACTGGATTTGGTAGGGCGGGCTACGGTCCGATCCCTCGCAACCGCAATTGGGAAAAATGGGGCTTCACCGCTTAAATACCAGAACCCTGTGCTAAAGACAAGAAAAGGATCATAGTCGCTAACCGATTCCCCTACTATGTGCGTGTACGGATAACAGGCTTAATGTGATTGCGCTTGAATGAAAAGAGTGAAAGAAAAACAAGAGATATAGGTTGAGTTATAATGGTATGATTTGAATTGGTTTGCATAAAGAGAGAGTCTTTGAACATTGTATCATTACGGTATCCTTGGTGTTGACATTTAGTACCCATCAATCTAACATTAGCCTAGCATCCACGTATGACTAGGAGTCGTGTCGTGCCTTTATTTCAAAAACCATGCTTAATCATTTCCTTTTACCGTGTTGGTTGATTGCTTGAGGACAAGCAATGGTTTAAGTGTGGGGGTATTTGATAACACAACAATGTATCGTATATTTGGCTTGATTTACGTAGGTTATATCTTTATTTTATCTTAATTAGGTTGCTTTATATTCGTATTATGCTAGTATTTTTTAGGTTTTCAGGTTTTTACTATTTACAAGGCATGTATGAAGAAAGTCGCAAAAATGGAGAAGAATCGAGTTTAAAACCACAAAAAATGAGTAAATAAATAGCATGGAGGTGATAAGCAAAATCAGAGGTGAAAGAAGTGTAGAAAAGAAATGGACCATCGCGTAAGGCCCAACCCATGAAGAATTCTCACACTCCCTACATGGTGTGACACTCGTCACACCCCTTCAACCAAGCCCTAACGATCGCCAGCATCACAAGGCAAAACTTTCTCACCAAGTAAGCTGTAACGACCGCCACACAACCCCAGGGCCACTCCTATTTTTGCAACGAACGTCACACTTTTGAAAGAGACTTTTTCTCCTTACTTGTAGCGAACGACACGAGTGGTTACATATACTTTCCTATATTTTCTCCACCTACTTAGTCAAGGGAGGAATGCCACTTCCTCCTACATTTTCTCAACAAGCAATTTTGAGAAACTATATAAATAGGTTACATTTGACGTCAAAGCATCTGCTCTCTCTTCCTCTTTCGTCCATTTTCCACCATTTTCCGTTTAGAGCTTTTTCTTAGAATGTAAAAGTAATAGTTCTCCATATCAGGGGAATATTATCGAATTAGTTTTAGGATTTGTTTATATCGTTCTATATATGTTTTAGATTCAAACTGGTCTCCGTATTTCATTTCAAGTTCTCTTTATTTCTATTTTCCGGATTTACAGGTTCTTCACTTTACCGCTTTATTATTATTATTATTATCATTGTTATTCCTTTTCTCGCATTATTTATTATTATTATTATTATTATTATTATTATTATTTATTTTAATTGTTATGCCGTTTGTTATCATAACTATAATTATTCATGCGATTGTAATTAGTAACATGTTTAGCTAAATAGTTTTGAGTCTGGTGTATGAGGACCGTCGTTACCGACGAGACTCAGTAGAATGTAATAGGTACGAATTTATGATTAGAATTCTGTTTTGGTTTTGGTTTCCAAATCTAATTTAAATAGCTTTGTCACGAGAGTGAGGGGTTATTTAACACGATTTTGTCATGAGAGTGAGAAATCAATTAAGGTTAGAGCCGACACTGCGAGAGCGTCTGGATCGAACCTAATAGTGGAAATTAGGCAACAAATCTAAATACAGCAAGAGCACTTTAAATGCGTTTAGGATATTATTGGCTTTCAAAATATATTTTTTATTTTCCAGGCGAGCGAGAGAAAAATCTTGGGATTAGGAAGTATGGCTTTAGTTAATACCGCGAGAGCGTGAGGCGGAGTCTTTAAGTTGGTATATTCTACGGAACTAGGTTATAGTCGTAATAAGTAGCCATTTTCTATTAGTCCTTCAGGAACGCGGAAATCATATCCCGGCCTCGTTTTAGTATTATTTTCTAAGTTCGTTTATTTCAGTTTTAGTTCTTATTTTTCCCCAAATCCATTTATTCATTACCCTTAGCATTACAAAGTAACAATAGATTATAGTATGTTGACATTGGTCTCTATGGTTCAACAATCTTTTATATTACTTCGATATTTCCATGCACTTGCGGAATTTACCCATTCTTCATGATGGCTTCCTTCATTGTTTTTGGCACTTCCTTCAGTTTCGCCGCTCTTGTTTGAGAACTCAAGCTATCTAACTAACTTGTCTGGACCTCTGTACCTTTTCCCCATGTTGAGAATGCCAATGGTCTTTTTTTTTTTGATGATGAGGTTCTTTAGATATTTCTGACCTTGGTCCAAATTGGTGAACATCTCACTGAGCGTTCTGAGCCTGGAGATCTTTGACAGTTTGTTCGAGAGCCATTTCTACTGAAATAAACAGCGATAGAATGAGAAAATCGGTCTTCAGAGTACCTATTATGAAATGATATGTTATGATATGCAATGTTATGCAATGCAATGTTTTCAAGGACCTTTAGGAATTTTAATTTGATAAACAAGCAAGAAACAAAATTTTTATTAGTCTAATTAGGAATACAAAAGAAAGTTCAAGCACAAAAATAAAATTCCTAATGCTTAGGCCTCCCATGGACGCTTCCTCTTTGTGTTGATGTAGGTATTAATGCTCTATTCCTTGTGAAGTTGCTTCGTCAGCTCTAATACTCTTTTCTCGCTTGCATAGCACTGAGCTTCGAAGGTATCCCTTTCTTCTTTGAGTTGAATCTAGGATCTCTTTATTTCTTCAAAATCAGTAGGCATGTCTGGATGAAGAGTGGTATAGGGTTCGTCACCTACAACAATAGGTTCCATAATCACTGGCAGGATAGCAGTATATGGCATCATGAGGTTTTGAGCACGAGCTCGCACCCATTTGAGGTAAGGTTCCCAGGGAATGAAATTTTTATGCTCCAAGGTTTTGGATTCAGTTTTCTTCACCATGTCCCAAGCGTGCACAAATCTTCGGCAATAACCATGGAGATCATTGTCGTAGTCAAATAGGTCGTCTTGAATAAGTATATCATGAGGACTCGTCCGAACATAACAAACTATCATACGCTATAGAAGGGTTGTAAGTGATACCTCCTTATGCCAAGGAGTGGTACATTAGGGAATTCTCCACATCGCTCAATGAAAGTGAAGTCCTTTTGAGAGTAGAGACACCAACAAATATCTGAGTGAGAGAGTGACATAAACCTTTTAGACCATTTCACCCTTTATTCGTTCTTCATTACAGAATGAGGAAGGTGAGAAATAAACCACCTGGATAATAATGGTATGCAACACATAAGAGTTCCTTATCTTTTCATAGTACGAGTGTGGAGAGAATGTAGAATATCTCCAAGTAAGGTAGGCATAGGATTATGAGTGAGGAAAATCATGATGGTGTTCACATCTATGAACTGATCTGGATTAGGAAATAGCACCAAACCATATATTAGCAAAGCCAAAACGTCTTCGAAAGCATGGAAACTCACATCCTTTAGGAATTCTCGAGCTTTCTTTATCAGAAACTTAGCAAGCAAACCCTTAACTCCACTTCTTGTTTCCTAATTGTCTTCAATGTCTGATCACTTTAGATGTATCGCTGATGCGATGTCTTCAAACCTTGAAACTTTTTGAACTGGTGAAAGGTATCTGATCAAGAATGGGTATCCTAAGTAGCTTGGAGAACTCTTCCATTGTAGGTACCAACTGATAATCTGGTAAAGTAAAGTAATGATTCCTTGGATCAAAGAACTAGAATATAGCGCTCATCATATCTTATTCAAAGCGGAAGTAACCAAGTTGAGTAGATAACCATGCCTCTTGATGAATTGAGCTTGATCGAGAACTTTTGAGACTAACTCCTTCAGTTGAGAAGGTATACCTACAAAGTTGATTCGGATAGTCTTCTTGGAAGCCATAAACCTACAACACATAGCAAAGATAAATCCCTAGATCCTTGTAATAGTTATAAATGATATGATGTTATAATGTCATGTTTAAATAGCAAGCACAAGAAATTCACACAATAAACACAGGTTTAAGGCTTGCATGAGGTACATGTCTACCCTACTAGAGTTTTAGTGGGTTCAACTTGTCCTATAATAGTAACCGGTTCTAGGAATCGTATATCATCGATCTTTCTCATGAGCTTTATTTCAATACGACTACCAAATGGTCGATGAAACATCCCTAAAGTCGAATCTTAATGAGCGTAGCATCAGTATCAACTAACCTCACTCTGCTTTGAAGCCGACTATCTCACTACCTTCTAATGGCCAAGATGGGTCAATTGGGGTTCTAAAGTTGAGTTAGTGCTTATGACACCACACCGGCGCAAATACTTCCTCATTGAACATGAGGAGCATCAAGACCTCCAAAGTGTCGCACTAACGTAGCCATCATTTTGACCGTTTGGTTTCGCCTAACGATCGCGATGATCTATTACTACTTACCTAAGGAAACCTGGATCTGGGTGTAGGATCCCCCACAAATATAATACCCAATCATCCCTTAAAGATAAAGCAGACAAAGCAAACAAAAAGCTATAAAGTGATCTTATAGCACTAAGATAGCCTCTCTTTAGGTAGTATCCCCAGTAGAGTCGCCAGTTCTGTAACACGGTGGGAGAATTGACTTGTTTGTTTTGCGTTTTATTGAAAATGTTGCGGATGGCAAGAGTCGCCACCAAATTTTCTTTTCTCCAATAAAGGGAAGGTGAAAAGAACAAGAAAAGACCTTCATTAGATTCTGAGTACGGGAGACAATTATGAAAAGGGAAGGTATTAGCACCATTTCCATTCGTAGTTACCTACGGGCTCTTAGTTTCTTAGCTCACTTTTGTAAAATTACTTTCTTTGTTTGTGTAGTTTGAAAATACATTTCGCTTTGACTTTGTAATGATTCTTGATGGAATGTATACGAAGTGTTCGAAAATGTTTGTTTGGAAAATGTTTAACTTTGAAATGATTCTCGCTGGAATGTATACAAAGTGTTTGAAAAGATAGTTTTTTAAAAGTGTGAGGTGTGAAAAAGTATTTGATTGGAGCAAGCAATAATGTCTTATTTACCTACTTAGAATGGTCGTTTCCATGTTATTTTTCCTTCTACTTTAGAATAAGGCTATCCATACCATTAGTTGATAGGTAACTTTATTCGTTGGATGTGAAGGGATAATCGAAGGGTCATCGTATGGTCATTGAAGGAAACATGTAAGGATACCTTAGCACTTCGAAGGGACGATAATCACTTATTCGTAGGCAACAACCGATGGACGAGATCATATATTCGTAGGCAACATCGAGGGTCTTCGAGGGACGGGATCATATATTTGTAGGCAACATCGAGGATCGTCGAGGGACTATGATGATGTTATTCATAATGGTCTTTTCTAATGGTACCCCTACGTTCGAGGGACATGACCATTTTTATTCGAAAGGCAATAAGAGAGGATACCCTAAGGGGGGGTGCAAGTGTGAAATAGTGTGTAAAGTTCATATATTTTAGTCTTGAATTAGAGTGATCTAAGGGTTGATTTTATCTTGCCATACAAACCCTAGTTACTATACAATTAAGCAGTTAATATGTACAGAAAAGTAATGTGCGAAAGGTAAAGGTCTTACGCTATTACATGGCTTTGAGGCAGATACATAATTGGAGGTGCGGAAAATAATATGCGGAAATTAAAGCCCTAGTTAAACTATTACATCCCATGAGCAGTTACATAATAGTGAAAAATGTGCGAAGAATTGTAAATCTACGCTATTACAACTTGTGAGCAGTTATAATAATCGGAAAAAATATCAAGACAAGGATGAAATCGGAATAAGAAGAAATAACGTTAGGAAAACAATTTTTTTGTGTTAGTAGAAAATGTTTAAGATTAGTAGAAAATGATAAGGTTAGTAGAAAACCTAATTTAAATAAGAAAATTATTTTTGTATATTTGGATTGATTTTAATTAGGAAAAATAATTAAAGTTTAATTTTATCGTTAATTAAACAATTAATTAAAACAAAAGAAAAGAGAAAATATTTTTTGATGAAAAATTAAATTATAATTTTTTCTGACCTAATTGTAAAAAGAAAATATTTTTTTGGTTTTTTCATGTATTTTAAAAAATATTTTAAAGGAAATTAAATTAATTGAAGAAAATTGAGAAAATATAAGATATGGAAAATAAGGTTAGTAAACAATTGCCAAAAAATATATACACAGACCCTTGGTTTTGGCCAATTTTTCCTCTAACTTAGTGTCCCCAAATTATGAACTCGGAACCCTAGCCATGGTGAACCTTTGTATCTGCATCTAAACACAAATTAAACTGCTCAGAAAGCTTACAAACATCATTCTAAACAAGAATATACAATCGAAACATGTTTATGATGCATAAATGATCAGAATCAAAATTGACAAACAAGAGAGCAAGCTGTGACTTTGAAATCGTGTTCAGGGTGTTTTGATACCTTGTAACGATCTGAAATGCTTCGGAGAGGATCAAGTAATGTAGTTTGAGGCTTTATTTGGTCTGAATTGAGCTAGAACCTTGGCTGGAAGTTACTTGAAAGTCACGATTTTCCAAGCTAGGTTAGGGTTCTTGGCTGCAAATTCTCGTCCTTTGATCATCAAGACTTAATGTGCATATATAGTAGAAGGAATTAGGTCAAGAAGTGCAATCAAATATATGCCAATTATGATGATTGGAATTTGATTTGGAATTGATCAAAACTTGCTTCTTTTGGGATCAATCTTGTTCAATCTCTTTCCGATCAAATATTTTCGAAATTTCCAACTTTCAATGAGTATCTTGGACCTCAAGAATGCTGGATAATAAGCCTTGCATTTATTGATTTGATTTTTTCATTTTATTTTAATTAAAATTGGATTAATTTTAATTAATTCCAAAATAAATAAAATAAAATAAAAGGAGGCGTGAAAATGGACTTAGGAGTCATGGGTGATCTTAGGAACAAGTTTGGATCATAAAAACGTACGCCCATTTAGAAGAAATTTGATTTTGCTAAGTATTTCTCTTCATGCACTTCCTCAAAAATTTCAAACTTTGACAAGTTGTATCTTGCTCAGTTTTCAACATTTTGATGTGTTCTTGGACTTTTTAGGAAGCTCAAGATGTCCTCTAAACACTCCATTTGGGTTCATCTTCATTGAAGTTTCCATGATGATGTACACTTCTTTGGAAAAAGATGACCTTTTGTTGACTTTTAGAAGGACCTATAATGTCTTGATCCATAACTCTCAAATGAAGCATTTTTGGCCAAAGCTTCTGAAAAATTATGTGAAAGTTATGCCTGGTCAAAGTTCTATTGACTTTTGTCCAAAAATCCATTATTTGGAAACTTTGACTTTTGATCAAATCTTGAGTTTTCTTGATGAATCATGATCAACCCTTGATAAAATGATGAGTGTGACTTCAAAATCTTGATGTTGACCAAAAATGATGAAGTTTGACTGTATGTTGACCACAATTGACTTTTGTGCAATACAACTGATTTTCAACCATCTGAGCAATTGGCTGAGTAAAGTTGAGCTGTGAGGCTTGAAAGTTGACATGATGATCCCTTGAGACATATGGGGAGGTATGATGACCACTTGAGGCATTATAAATCATTTTGACTTGAGAGACTCAAAGCCCTAGTTCTGGGTTGATTGCTTAAGAGAGGGTTCATTTGGTCAATCCTTGAGAAGTTATTGAGTATAGAGATGTGAATTGACTTGAGAAATAGGAGGGAAAATTTTGGGGGTATATGTTCGCGTTAAAAAGTGACGTGCTAGGGAATCAAATCTGAATTATGATCCTCTGGCTCGAAACAATTTACTCTTTTGATTTGTTTATAAAGATGCCGCGAGCATCAAGCTTTATTATTTTCAACACAAGAAATTATGATTATGAAAAAGGGGAAAGCTGTTAATACCCTTAATTGATATGATATGCATTACGACTAGCGCAAACTAGACGTAACGCATTGGGGAGATTCCGGGTAAGGGGGTTTGTTATATAAAGGGAATAGATGGAGCACCCTAAATATATATAGTTATCTATAGCTTTATATATGAATACGTTTGATATGTTTGTGTGTTTTAATTGCTATTTCTATGATTGGGAAAGTTTCTCCTTTGGATTTTTAAGAAGGATAGGTTATGTGGGATCCTAGATTTTGTTATTATTGTGCTCGCAAAGATCTTTGGATCTTCTGCATACATATCCCTTAATGGGAATCGGAGCATTTGTAGCTCGGGTCTAAAGGGATCTATGGTTTGTTTGGTTTGAGGAAGAAAGAAATTTGCTCGGCAAGGATGAGACCTTGTGCCTACGTATTCTCAAAAGGATGTTGAGAAAGTCAGAGCAATCGTAGTTCCCACTTATGCTAGTGGAAGCAACGGGATGTTAGTAAGAGACAAAGACGAATGTCATCTTAATGAAAAATGTATCTAATCTATTTCATCACATACATTTTGAAAGGTTGATTGATTGAAATCTTTCATCGTAAGTTATAGGTGTTTTGCTTGAGTGTACAAGCGTTACCACTTACGAGTTTTAGAAAGATGTTTGAAAAAGATGATTGAATCTTTTAATTGTAAGCATTGGGTGTTTTGCTTGAGTGTACAAGCGTTACCACTTACAGATTAAGAGATGTTTTTTTGTTTGAAAAGAGTTTGAAAAGTTTTTATTGTATGTGATGTAATAGATGAGATACTTCTTCCATAGAGATGATAGATGTCTAAATCTCGAGGAGAAATTGATTGGATTAAGGGGATGCTTTTAAGAAGACCATGGGTCCTTGTATTGTAAACCCAAGAGGAGGCATTCTGAGGGTCATCGAGGGTCCTTGTCTGAAGCTCAAGAGGAAGCTATAGGGTATGGCTGGCATTGGTTTTAAAAGGGATTTCACCGGGAAACCATCCTTTTAGGATTAAGAGCAATTTCACCGGGTAATTATACTCTCTGGGTTCTATCCTAACACGGGTGATTCTTTGTATTGGAAGCCCAATACGAGGCTGTTAAGAGATTTCCTGGTCTCTTTCTTTGTATGATGCCCAAGAGAAGGCTAAACTCAATGAGGAGTTCTTTTGAGCGAAGCCCAAGAGGAGGTGACTCAACAGTGTTGTCTTATATGAAGCCTAAGCGGAGACTAAACTCGATAAATGAGTTTTCTTATATGAAGCCTAAGAGGAGGATGAACTCGGTTGAAATGAGTTATCTTGCACAAAGCCAAGAGGAGGCTAACAACATGGGGAGCCTAGTGGTTAGACTAGTTGTTATGTTATAACTAGGCAGTTATATAAACAAGCGTATGAAGTTTATTCACAGGAGTTTATGAAGGAAATATAAACAATGTATGTAAAGTTTACTTACAAGAGTTTATGAAGGAAATATAAACAAGTGTATGTGAAAAGCGTTTAAAGCAGCGTAACTTGATTACTTACAAGTTTGAATGTGTACGAAAGTATGTATGTACGAGCAGTATTTATGTACAGGAGGATGTGGTTGTACATAGGATGGTTGGGACTTACACCATAATGGTGGCCCATTGGTTTAAAAGCGTTTCACAGGAATAATGCTCCTTTCAATACCAATAGTATTGTTTATACAAGCGAAAATAAGCGATCGAAGTTTATGCATACTTTACAAAAAGCGTCATATTATATACAGGTAAAATTTGTATGTATATGAAAAGAATTGGACATGTACAAGAAAATAATTATGTACATAAAAGAATGTTGGGACTTACACCGTGAGGGAGGCCCATGATCAGTTAAGAAATTCGAGAGAAAACGAATTCAGTTTTACCGTTTAAATCGGATCGATCATGGAAAAAGATGTAAGTTTGATGAAAAGTTTTGAAAAATGTTCTTGAAAGTGTTTTTGAAAAGTGAAATTTACTTACAAGAAGTTGTGAAAAGAATCGGGCTTCAAAATTTTGAAAAATCACCTTTAAAGGTGCTTCGAAAAGTACTCAAAAGTGCTGTTTTCGGCTCGATAAAACTATAATCGGATGGAAGTTTTTCTGAAATTTTTTGACACTATCTTAAAATAGATACATTAATTGACAAGTGTACAAAAAATCACCTCAAAATGAGGAGTTTTGATTGGGTTTTGAAAAAGTCAAAGTTTGTAAAAAGATATGAAAAAAATTACAAAGTTTGGTAAAAAAAATGGTCCCAAGGCTACTCGAACCGGGACCTCAAGGCAAAACAAAGTATAAATGACTTAAGAGTGCTGGCAACAGAAGCAATACATCCGTGTATTGTAATCAAACCAACTAATTATATTTTAAAATGGATATTTGAATTTGAAAAAACGCGCGCAGTGTTCATCTTCTTCCTCCAATCTTCAATCAATCCTCAAATCCTTATTTCTTGATGAAATTGAGCGATGTAAACATCAAACTTGATCATTTTGAGCCGGAACATGATTATGTTGTTTAATTTCATTTATTTTCAACTTAACATGATTGAATTTCTCAAGAACACGAAGAACCCTGAAAATCCTAATTGAAATCGTGTATGGTGAATGAATTTATCAATTGATTGAGGGTTATTGATCGTTGATAGTGCAGAAACAAAGCGGCCAAGAGTTTTTGGACTGGAATCAAAGAATCATAGAGTTTGAAGTTCGTGTTCTTACATTCAATGAGATCGCTTTGGAGTGTTTCAGTTGTGATTTTATGATTCCTATAGCACCAACGACCTTCAAGGATCATGAATGAATAGCACATCACGAATTTATGCGGATTATTCGACCAAGTCAACTGCAGTTTGCTCAAAGTGAAACTTGAATTCGTGGTTAATGGAGTTCGATCAAAGATGATGGTTTGGATCATTCGTATGAAGTATATTGATGATGTTTGGATGATCAAAACATAACTAGCTCGAGCCAAACTATAAGTTTGAAGTTTAAAGCGATTTGGCAATTTAGAAATATGAAAAGCAACTTTGAGTTTCAATGATTCTTGTGTTGATTTTAAGTTTCCAACAAGTTCTATATTGATATTAAGACATGTTAGACACCAAATTTCTCATGGTTTTCACAAGATTTCTCAAATGCAAAATTTCTCAACTTGAACTATGTTTCTTGAATTTTAAGAAAGAAGAGAAAGCATGTTCTTGCATAGCTTTGGTGTGGTTTGAATTGGCCAACATGACCTCTATTTATAGGTCACAAGTTCTGAATGGCAAGGAAGGAAATGGCTTTGGTATTTACAAGTTGCCTTAGAGGGCAAGGAAGTCATTTTGCATTAAATGCAAAAGCTTCCTTTTAACCATGGTTAATTTTTCAACTTGATCTTATCCCATCATAATTACTCTCCATCTGATTTTTTATCAACTCTAACTCTCTTTGCAAGGTGGCATGGCTTCTAGAAGAAGAAACTAAAAAATGACCTATAATCTTGAACTTTGCACTTGAAAATCAAGGATTTTGGAGCTCTATGTTTCAAAATCAAAAATATAGCTAGACTCCATGGATTTGAGAGTTCTTGGACATTTTGGAAAGCTTCTTTCAAGGGCTACAACTTTCATGTTTTGATTTTTTTTCCAATTCAAAGTGGAACTATGTGAAACAATGCCATGAAGTTTGGAAAAAGTGTGAAATTTTAACACTTGAAAAAATTTCTAAGTGTTGAAAATTTTGACTTTTTGTTGACTTTTCCAAATTTCTTGATTTTTTATGATCATGATGGATCATTTGAAGTATTTTGATGGTTGAAAAAGTTTTATCTTGAAAAAGTTGACCAAAAGTCAAAGTTTGACTTTTCGGTCGGATGAAATTTCATCGGATGATTGAAATTGGTGATGAATTACGTGAACTTCGTGATGTTTTGAATCAAGAAATTAGGTCAACATGTTGTATCTAAGATATGAAGATCAATATCTAATCAAAAAAGTCATTCATTGATCAGAAAATCAGAGATTGCTCATCCTCGATGAAAACCCTAATTGGTTGATCCTTGATAGATCATGAGGAAAAATTTGATATCCGAATATCGAGGTTGATGGTTTGATCAAGATGGATCAAATGAGGTGAATAAAACTCAAACCCGATTGATTGTCTCTTGAATTAGATGAAAATTTTGTGAAACCCTAATTTTGACACATAGAAGCTACACCGATTAGTTTTGTTACAGGCATTAGTGATGCAATGATGCAAATGTAAGGTGGTATATTAGGTCAAAAATTGGGGTATAATGATGCCCTATTTAAGTTTCTTTAACACGAGATATGAAGATGAAGATCTTCGTTTTGATAGGTGTAAAGAGACTTAAATATCGAGATCTAAATTTTGGACCTAAGATACCTAAAGATGCGAGTGATGCAAAGTGATCGCAATAGGATTCACCCAGAAAATATCAAAGAAATGACTTGGTGGGGGAACATTTGTGAGGATGACTCGATCTGTCTAAGAAAAGAGAATCCTGTTTGTTGGGAAACAAGTAATATGTTTCACTGGGAAAATAGATTCACAAAACATGTGAAAATCTGTTTCGCTTTGGAAACAGAGAGATTACCTTCTGTCAGCCTTGTGACAATGTTTAAGGTAAATGAGAATGATATTACCAATTATCAGCCTTGTGATAGTTTATGGTAACAAATTATGAAGATATTACCAATTATCAGCGAAGTGATAACTATAACAAAGTAATTCTTTGAGAAAATTGTTGAGTATTCAGCCTTGTGAATAACAGAAAATGATGGAAACGGATCTCAAACGAGTTCTGAAGATATTACCAATTATCAGTGAAGTGATAACTATAACAAGGTAAATCTTGAGACATATTACTGAGTATTCAGCCTTGTGAATAACAGTCAATAATGGAAACAGATCTCAAATGAGTTTCTATTTTCAAAGCTATAATCTAGCCGGGGATCTCTCTCTCTCGAGAAGATGCGGGCATTTTGATTGAAAAGACACAGTTTTTTTTTTTAAACAGAAAGACAACTGTGGATATTTTTGAACTGTTATGATTTAATCTTGCTGAGAAGAATAATTGTTTTATGACAAGTTTCAAGATGAAAAGGAAATAAGCGGCTCGGATAACGAATTGCTTATTGTTTGTCGATTAGAGCGAGGTTCTATCCGGAATGACTGGAAAGAAAAGGTCAACAAGACATTGTTCTGATGAGGAATAATATCGGTGGGAATAAGAGAAAAAATGTATTTCTGCTTGGGATAATCTGCTGGAGAGATGACACACATATCTGAGTACATGTAATCTAAACGAGTGATATGGAAACAAACATTGAGGAATGCAGGAATGCATTAATGATGTTATTATGTATGAATGATGAATGTTATGAATGTCATATGCATGCCGACGATACTTGACAAGACAATAAAGAGGTATTTGGGAAAAGGACCACGTCACAGTTCAGACAAATACTCGGTAAAATTTACAGTAATGGCGTAGATGTTACTGTTGAACATGAGTTGCATGCTTTAAACTTTCTGAAAAAGGCATTTCATTGGCAACCTTATTGGAATTCTTTTGGATAAGAATACCGTCTTTTGATGATCTCTGGAAGAAGATGACACATGGCTTGTTCTATCTTCGGAGATCGAAACACTTGTGGAGAAAACTATTAAAGTTCTTTATGTGTTCACAGTTCGAAAAAGCTTTTATTTCAAAATTTCAAAGTAAAAATTCATTTAAAACTTTTTAGTTTCAAAAGTGAATTTCACAATAAAAGCGTTATTTTGCAAAAGAAATTGAGCAAGGATTGTAAACAAGCGGGCACAAGGCTCAAATTTATTGATAGAATGGTAATCGCCAAAGGCGTGATTCCATGAACTATTACAAAAGTTGGAAATGATAATTTATTGGGAAAAGGCTACATTGAAAGCAATAACCATTATTATCCCTAACAACTTTGAATTCCAATGTTGCTTGAAAAAGTTGATTGAAGATCCGTTGATGGAAGATTCTTGATTAATGCAGATGGTGTAGTTACTTTGTCATTTTTGTATCCTTACTTTTCATAGATTGCCTTTTTAGGTTTTCAATCTATCATGATAATTCATTGTCTCTAATTTTTCTGGACCGCCTTTTGTTTTCAATCCACCAGACGCACTGAGCCACCCTTTTCGGGTTTTCGACTTACCTGTTCTTTTGTTTTTAGACAAAGTATTTCTTGTGCATCAACATTTACGGGATGCGGAAGTTCATCACCGTCCATGGTTGTGAGAATCATAGCACCGAAAAGCATCTTTTGACGATGTATGGGCCTTCGTAGTTAGGAGTCCATTTGCCCTAGAATCTTTGAATCTTTTTAAGCAGTCGCCTTCTCGGAATTCACGAGTCGGACCTTTTTGTCAAGCTTTCTTCATTCTTCTTTGATCTGATTGTCCATGACATAGGCGGTCGCTTTTCTTCAATTAAGTTTAGGCGATCGTATCGCTTTGACACCATTACCTCGGATAACTTAGTTTCCATGAGAACTCTCATGGACGGAATCTCAACTTCTACACCTGCTTCCATGCCGTATACTAAAGAAAAAGTTGCCCTGTTGAGGTGCGTCTTCCCACGATACCCATGCGAGCAAATGGCATTCGTGCGGTCTTTGTAAGTGATGACCATCTTTGGGCGATCTTTTGATGTTCTTGTTGGCTGCGTTCATCTTTGGCGGTAAGGAGGCGAGTTATGATGCTCGATCTTGTATTCCTCACAGTTCTTTCATCACTTTGTTGTTCAAGTTTGATCCATTGTCGTAATGATCTTACTTGGAACTCCATATCGGCAAATGAGGTTGTTCTTGATGAACCTCACAACCACTTGTCTTGTAACATTGGCGTAAGATCTTGCTTGACCCATTTGGTGAAGTAATCAATAGCCACTAGAATGAAGCGATGTCCGTTGGACGCTTTTGGTTCAATCATCCCAATCATGTCGATGCCCCACATGGAGAAAGGCCACGGAGAAGAGAGCGTTGAGAGTCGGAGGCACATGGATCTTATCATAGATCGGCACTTGTGACATCTTTTGATGTGTTCTGACAATCAATTCCATTGTTATCCAATAGTACCTTTCATAAGATCTTTACGGACATTGCATGCCCATTCGAATGAGTTCAAAGGAACCTTCATGCACTTCATGGATTATCGTATGCGCTTCTTGCATCGACACATCGACCACGACCATGTCGAAGTTTCTTTTGTATAGAACATCTTCATTTAGGAAGAAATTCCTAGAAAGCCTCCTTAGAGTTTTCTTATCCTTGTACGATGCCCCGAGTGGGTACTCCTGAGTTTGAAGGAAATGCTTGATGTCGTGAAACCATGGTTTATCATCGAAGACTGCTTCAGTTGCGAACACATAGGCAGGTCTTTCAAGGCGTCTGATACGGATCTTAGGCATATCATTCCAATCGTTGGCTTTGAACATGGAAGATAGAGTAGCCAAGGCGTCTGCCATTCGATTTTGATCTCGAGGGATATGATGCAGTTCTACTTTGTTGAAAAAAGTCAACAAACGTCTTGCATAATCTCTATAGGGAATCAAACCAAGATGATGAGTTTCATACTTGTCTTTGATTTGGTTGATCACAAGGGCTGAGTCTCCATATATGTCAAGGATCTTGATCCTCAAGTCGATGGCTTCTTCGATACCCATGATACAAGCTTCATATTCTGCGATGTTGTTGGTGCAATCGAATAGTAATCTGGCTGAAAACGGGATATGAGAACCCTCGGGAGTGATGATGACTGCCCTAATTCCATTGTCGAAGACATTAACTACTCCATCAAAAACTAAGCCCCATCTGGATTCTGGATCTGGACCTTCTTCAGGTAGCGGTTCGTCACAATCTTTCATCTTTAAGTACATAACATCCTCGTCAGGGAAGTCGAACTTGAGAGATTGGTATTCATTGAGCGGCTGATAAGCCAAGTGATATGCTAGAATGCTTCCTTTGACCGCTTTTTGAACACGGTCTTGGATGTCATATTCGGATATGACATCTTCCATCGAGCAATTCTTCTGTTAAGGCGGGCTTTTCAAAGGCGTGCTTGATTGGATCCATTTTGGAGATTAACCAAGTCATGTGATTGATCATGTCTTGGCGAAGGCGTTTTGAAGCCCACACCAAAGCACAACATGTTTTCGAGCATGGATAACGAGTTTCACAATCATGAACTTTTACTCGGTAGTAAATGGCATGCTCCTTCTTACGGTTTCGTCTTCTTTGTCCAAGCCGCGACCCATGGAATCTTCTAGCATGGTAAGGTACATGATTAATGGTCTTCCTTATTGGAGGAATCAATATTGGTGGTTACGCGGTATTCCTTGATCTTGTCAAGCGCTTTTTGGTAATCTTACATCCACACAACCTCTTGATTTTTGCGGAGAAGCTTGAATATCGGCCACGGTAGCGATAATTTGAGAGATAAATCGGAGATGTAATTCAACCGTCAGGAACCCTCTTACTTGCTTTTACATCGTGGTGTAGGCATTTCTTGAATAGCCTTGACTTTGTCGGTCAAATTCAATACCTCTTTGGTGACGATGAAACCTAGGAGTTTTCGGATCTTACCCCAAAGGTGCATTTGTTAGGATTGAGAATGAAATTTCCTTAGTCGTTGAAACAACTTCAAGAGATATTCTATATGTTCTTCTTGATTATCGGACTTAGCTATCATGTCATCCACGTAGACTTCAATCTCTTTGTGCATCATGTCATGAAAGAGGTAGTCATTGCCCTCAGTAAGTTCTTTGCATTCTTTAATCAAGCGGCATTACTTTGTAGCAAAATGTTCCCCATGGCGTGATAAAGATGTCTTCTCCATGTCTTGGAGCCATTCGAATCGATTGTAACGGAGAAACCGTCCATGAAGGAAAATCGTTGAACTTTGCGGTGCTATCATCATACCCCAAAATTTGCCCTCCATCCTCTCAAAATATTTCATGCATCCATGCGCGAGGATTCCTCAAGGGTTGATCAGACAAACCCTCTCCTAGACAATCAACCCAAACTAGGGTTTGGTGATTCTCAGATCAAGATGGACTTCCAACACCTCCAATGGCCTTCATGCCTCCTCATATGCTTCAAAGATTCTCCATGACAAGTTTCAAGCCTCAGAAGTCAAGTTTCCTCAGACAATTGCTCAGATGGTTGAAAATCAGTTGTATTGGACAAAAAGTCAACTATGGTCAACATACAGTCAAACTTCATAATTTTTGGTCAACATCCTCATTTTGAAGTTACATTCATCATTTGATCAAGGGTTGATCATGATTCATCAAGAAAACTCAAGATTTTCCCAAAAGTCAAACTTTCCAAATTAGGGTTTCTTAGTGAAAAGTCAACTAAACTTTGGCTGAGCATAACTTCTTCATACTTTCTCGAAATTTTCCACCACCTCTTATTTGGAAGGAAATTCAATTCACTACAACTTCATGTCTCACAAGAATGTTCAAAAATGCTTCATTTGGAAGGTATGGATCAAGACATCTGAGTCCTTTTCAAAGTAACAAAAGTCAACATTTTGTTTTGAAGATATATTGAGCATGAAAATTCAAATTGATATGAAACCAAAGAGGTTGATTAGAGGACTCTTAGAGCTTTCCAAAAGTCCGAGAACACTCAAAATGTGGAAAATTGAGCAAGATACACTATTCACAAGTTGGGCAATTTTGAAGAAGTGCACAAAGAGATACTTGTAAAAATCAAATTTTTTGCAAATGGGCCTAGTTTTCTTCATCCAAACTTGTTCCTTATACAATTAGGAATATCCAAGCCCAATGCCACGAATTTTAATCTTATTTTTCTATTTAATTTGGATTTTATTCATTTAAATACAAATTAAATTCAAAAATAAGGTATAAAATTAAAATTAATTGCAAAATTGATTTTCTCTCTTCCTTGAGATCTAAGCAACAAGAAAGGCAAATTTTGAAATTTGATTTGAATTAGCAAGGAATTGATGAAAATTGATCAAGAAAGATAAGATTTGATCTTGTACAAAATCAAATATGTTTTGCATTGATTGGTGATTATTTCTTCCCAAATCAGCTCAATTCCATCAATATAAATATACAAGGCATAGCACATGAATGAGAACAGAAAAATTGCTTGGAGAAACCTAACCTAGCTCAAAAAACCGTGCCTCTCAAGCAACTTGCAGCCACATTTTAGCTCGATTCAATTGATTCCAAGCACCAAAACATATTCCTTGATATCTTTGAATCGATCGGACCTTTACATTGTCCAAAAACATCAAGAATTGAGAAATCACGATTTGGTTTGTTCTTACTTTTCAAAATCGAATTACATTATCATGCATTATTAATGTGTTTTGATGATTGTTTTGTGTTTAGAACAAAGTTTGCAAGCTATCTATACAATCGAATTGAGTTTTCATGGCACGAATCGAAATACCATTGTTAGGGTTTTACGAACGAATTAGGGCTTCCTTAAATCGGTTAAATTGGACCAAAGACCATTACCATTGTGTTTAGAATGTGATTTCCAATCGATTCATGTACTTACAACTCATTTATATTATGTGTATGAGATTTTGAGAATTGCGGGGGCTATAAAGGCCAAATAAAAAATTCAAATGAGAAGATGAAGTTCTTGGCGTGATTACGGGCAATCATGGAGTGACACCGTTTACAATTCATTCGCTCGGTTTTCAAACACGTGTACCGCTGGTTCGATTGGTCAAGGCGTGGGGTTGTGAAGGCAAGGTCACTGTTCGATTCACGCAAGGACCAATTCTTTTTGCTTCATTTACAAACTAACATATTTCTTTATATTTTCATATTTTTCTATTTAATATTTTTCATACAATTTAATTTAATTTCAATAATTTCTATTATGCAATAAAAAACACCAAAAAATATTTTTCTTTTTGCATTATCTTCAGAAAATGTTTATTTAATTTATAAAATTAAAAATATTATTTTTGCATGCATATTTAATTTAATTGTTAATTTATCATTTAAATCACTTTTAATTAGTTTTTAATTATTAAATTAACTCCAAAAAATCCCAAAAAATTATTTTAGCATATTAATGTTATTTCCAGCATGAAATATTTTTCTCATTTAAAAATTATTATTTTTGCTAACATTTTCCTCTTATTCGATTTCCTCGTATTTTCCGATTTCTCATCTTTTCACAGGTTATTCCGTTTCGGACGATTTCTTTTTATCGTTTTCTTATTTCCAATTATGTAATTGCTTATGGGATGTAATAGTTTAATTAGGGTCTCTACTTTCCGCATTTCAAATTATGTATCTGCCCCAAAGCCATGTAATAGCGTAGGATTTATCTTTCCGCACGTTATATTTCCGCAATTTACTTTCCGCATCTTATAAACTGTTAGTAATTAGGCGTGTATGGCAAGACAAAATTGAACATACCTCACTCTAATTTTCAAGATAACATGAATCTGAAATCAACACACTCTTTCCAGACATGCATCCCTTAGGGAAATTCTCTCTCGTTGCCTTTACGAATTCAAATGGTCAAGTCCCTCGAACGTAGAGGTATCCTAGCACCGTTGCCTTCAAACAAGTCATCATAGTACCTTCAATACAAAGATCATAAGACCCACGATGTCGCCTCCGAATACATGATCTTGACCCTCGATTGTTGCCTACGAAAAATGATGATAGTCCCTTCGAATGTGCTAGGATACTTCCTACAAGTTGCTTTCTATGACCATACGATGTCCCTTCGAATGTCCCGCTTACATCCAACGAATAGGGTTACCTATCAACTAATGGTACAGACAGCGCTACTCTAAAGGAGCGTAAAATAATGCGAAACGACCATTTACGAGTAGGTAATAAGACTTTTAGTTGCTTGCTCTATCAAAATACTTTTCACACCTCACACTTTTGTCAAAGTTCAAACTCTTTCAAAGCGAAACATTTCCAAACACTTTGTATACATTCCTACATGAATCATTAGAAAGTCAAAGCGAAATGCCTTTTCAAAACATTTTGTCAAACACACGAAAGCACAATTTTAAAGTGATCTAAGAGCAACTAAGAGCCGTAGATAACTACGGATGGAAAGGGTGCTAATACCTTCCCTTTTCATAACCTTCTCCCTTACTCGAGAATCTAACGAAGGTCTTTTTCGTACTTTTACCTTCCCTTAATTGGATAAAAGAAAAGTCGGTGGCGACTCTTGCTATCCGCACATTTGCGATACAAAATCTCAAAGTCAGTTCACCGTATTCTGGCTGGCGACTCTGTGAGAAACACCTAAAGAGAATACCTTAGGGATTTCTAGATCACTTTTATTGCTTTTTGAATTGCTTGCTTTATCTTTAAGGGTTGCTTGGGTATTATATTTGTGGGGGATCCTACACCCGGATCCGAGTTTCCTTTTAGGTAAGTAGCAATAAATCGTCGTGACCGTTAGACGTATATCAAAACGGTCAACATGATGCCTACGTTAGTGTGACACTTTGGATGTCCTGATACTCTTCATTTCCATGTTGAGGATAGTATTTGGCTTCTGCATGGTGTCATCAAGCACTAACTAAACTTTTAGAACCTTAATTGACCCATCTTGGCCATTAGAAGGTAGTGAGATGGCCGACTTTGGTGTAGACTAAGGTTGGCTGATACTCGATGCTACGCTCATTGAGATCAGACTTTTGGGATATTTTCGGTCGACCACTTGGTAGTCGTATTGAAATAAACGCCTCGAGAAAGATCAATGATTTGAGATTCCTAGAACCGGTTACTATTATAGGACGGGATGAACCAACTCAAACTTTTGGTGGGGTAATCACCTATACCTCATGCAAGCCTTAAACCTAGGCTCATTGTGTGAATTGTTTGTGTGTGCTAAACATGACATCATGACATCATCGCATTGCATATCATTTCTAACTATTTCAAGGACCTATGGATTTATCTTTGCTTTGTTTTGTAGGGATTATGGCTTCTAGAAAGACTATCCGAATCAACTTCATGGGTATACCTTCTCACTCAAAGATTTGGTTTCAGAAATTCCGACCATGCTCGATTCATCATAAGACATGGTTATCTGCTTGACTTGGTTATCTCGGTTTTGAAGAAGATATGATGCATGTCTATTCAGTTCTTGATCCGAAACACCATTGCTTTACATTCCCAGATTATCAGTTGGTTCCTACCTTGGAAGAGTTCTCTAAGCTACTTGGGATACCTATTCTTGACCAAATGCCATTCAACGTTTTAGAAATGGTTCCTAGGTACGAAGACATTGCATCAGCCTTACATCTTAAGCGCTCGGACATTGAAGCCAATTGGGAAACGAGCGGAGTTAAGGGTTTACTTGCAAGTTCTGATAAAGAAAGCGAGAATTCCTCAAAGTTATGAGTTTCCATGCATTCGAAGACATTGTGGCCTTGCTAATCTATGGTTTGGTTCTATTTCCTAACTCGGATCAATTCATAGATGTCAACGCCATCAAGTTGTTTCTTACCCGCAATCATGTGCCCACCTTACTTAGAGACATCCTGCATTCTCTCCATACTCGTACTACTAAGAGACAAGGAACTCTCATGTGTTACATCCCGTTACTTTCCAGGTGGTTTATTTCGCACCTTCCTCCATCAGTTTTGAAGAACGAGCAAAGGATGAAGTGGTCTCAAAGACTAATGTCACTCTCTCATTCAGATATCCGTTGGTGTCTTTTCTCTCAAAAGGACTTCACATTCTTTGAGCGTTGTGGAGAATTCCCTAATGTACCACTACTTGGTATAAGGGGAGGTATTACTTACAACCCTTCTCTAACTCTACGTCAGTTTGGTTTCGCTCGAAGAGATGGTCCACATGATATGCTTCTCCAAGACATTGTGTTCGACTACAACCACGATCTCGAATTACAAGTCGAAGGTTCATACGCTTGGGGCATGGTAAAGAAGGCGATACCAAGACTTTGGGGCACGAACTCCATTCCTTGGGAACCTTACCTCAAATGGGTGCGAGCTCGAGCTCAAAACCTCATGATGCCATTCATGCTGTTTACCGTAATTATGGAACTTGTTGCTATAGGTGGCGAATCCTATCTTCTCCATCGACATGCCCTGATTTTGAAGACTTGAAGAGATCTTGGGTTCACTTAAGAAGAAAGGGATACATTTGAAGCTCGGTGTTATGCAAGTGAGAAGAAGGTACTAGAGTTGACAAAGCTACTTCACGAGCGAAACATCAACGCCTACCTCGGCACCAAGAGGAAGCCCATGGGAGACTTAGAGCTTTAGGATTTATATGTTTTCTTTTATTGTTTTGAACTATCTTTTGTACTTAAAAGAAAAGAATAAAAGAGAACTAATAAATGTTTGTTCATTGCTTGTTTAACAAATTTAAATCTCTAAGGTCCTTGAAAACATTGCATCACATTCGCATAAACATTGCATATCATAGCATAACATTGCATCACAGGTACATTAAAGTTTGGTTTTCTCATTTGCTCGCTATTTATTTTAGCAAAAATGGCTCTTGAACGATCATCAAAGATCTCGGGCTCAGAATGCTCGGTTTGAGATGTTCACCGTTTGGTCCAAGGCCAAGAAGATCTGAAGAAACTCATCAACGAAAGAAGAAGGTCGTTGGTCTTCTCAACATGGGCGAGCTACAAAGGTGGTCTGAAAGGGTTAGCGGATAGAGCTCTCGAGAAGGAAATGTCAAGAATGAGGGGTGTCAAGGGTAATGAAGATGACCAGCGTGAGCACGAGAAAGAAGGAGGAGGATCGCTTTGTAGATACTACGATGAAGATGATAAGTACAAACAACTTGAAGACCGTCGAATCTTGTGGAAAACACGAAGATGTCGGGCTGAATTTTGATGATCTGAGTCTTGTCCACAGTGTGGTGATTCCTCCCAAGTTCAAAGTTCCAAATTTTGCCAAGTATGATGGCATGTCTTGTCCGAAGCTGCATTTGAAGTCCTTTGTTGAGAAGATAACCCCCACACTGATGACAGAAAATTGTGGATGCACTATTTTCAAGAGAATTTGTTCGGAACTCAATTGGAATGGTATTATCATCTAGAGAATGAGAAATGGAGTATGCTCAGAAATGGAGAGATCTAGCAAGCAGAGTTCAGCCACTCTTGTCCAATAGGGAGCTGGTTGATATGTTTATGGAACAGCAGCGGACCCATTCTTCAATCATCTGATTGGAAACTCTTCATCCGGATTCACCGAGCTGATATTGACAGGAGAACGCATTGAAGCTGGTATCAAGAGTGGGAAGATTCATGTAGAGTCATCTTCAAATGCTGCGATGAGATCTTTTGGTGGTAAGAAAGAAACTAATGCTGTGTATGGTCAGAAAATCCGAGCCAAGACCGACCGCGCTCAATCGGGGGCGGTTGTGATCTCAATCCTACATCGGCACAACCTCGGTGAGACAGCGTAGCTAGAGCAGCGCCACGAAGGCGTTCTGAAGATCAACATGCCATTGTCGCAAGCCTTGCAACACATGTTGAAAGTGGGTGATTACTTTGAAGGATCCTCCTCGGTGTCAACACCTCTTCTCAAACAACGACAAGCTGTTGGGCTCTGAAGAACAAGATTCAAGATATGATTGAAGCTAAGCAGATTGAGTTTGATCCTCCTATTGAGACTCCGAATGTGATCAATGCTCCTATGCCTAACCATGACAAAAGTTCCAATGTTATTGGCGAGAACTCTTACGTTTTCAACATAGATGACTTGACCATTCCTCGATGGTATTAAGAAGAATTTGCTACAAGCCGGTGTCAATCCGGGATGCCCGGAGAATTGCGTTGGTGCCCATCACTGATGGTTGTGCTTGGTTGAGAAGGCGTGTTCGATGCATGATGGATAACCGTGAGATACTATTCCTAAAACCACCTGTGTAGAAGCTGTGTGAAGATATGTCTAAGTTGAAGATCGAGGAGGTGAATGAAGCGCACCATCGTGTGGGATACAGGACAGCCAAGTGGAAAGTATGATTACATGGTGAAGTACACTTGTTAAAAGCTACAAGATTCCTATTGAAGATGTTAAAGCGTTGGATGGGGTGACGATTTCCCGAAGACTATCTTGATGTTAACACTATAAGGATTTCCTCTGCTGACCACATGCCTAGAGTGACACCTCTCATCATTACTTCTCGGACCAATTCCATATTCCTCGACAAAGCTATTCCTTGGAATTATGGGTGATTTTACTATCATGGCGTCAAGCAAGACCCTCTCACCGTTGAAGATCTTACGATTAAAGCTACCATTCGACATTGACAACATCACGGATCAAGTAAGGTGACCGAGCAGGAAGGGTATTCTCTCGGATATCTATCCTCCAAAGACACTGCGACTCCATTTCGCATTCAGCTATTCAACCCATTCCCCAAGCTAGAGGAAAGAGCCGATGGCATCTGCTCGACGGAAGTACCAAAGGAAATTCTTGAAGACACCTCAAACAAGAAATGGAGAAATTAGAAGATTATCAAGAAAAGTGACTACAATGTTGTGGAACAATTAGGACAGACACCATCCAAGATCTCCATGCTTGCTCTGCTCTTGTGCTCTGAGGCCCATGCTAACGCCTTGGTGAAGTTTCTGAAGAATGCTCATGTACCGCAAGAACACTACTGACCGGTTTGAAGTTTGTATTGCTAGCACGGCTGCGAACAACGGCCTAAACTTCTCGATCTTGATCGACTCTATGGGAAAGAAACACAACAAAGCCTTGCACATCTCTGTTGAATGCAAGGGCGTCACACTGTCTCATGTGTTAGTTGATACCGGCTCTGCTTTGAATATCCTTCCGAAGACTACTTTTGACCGACTTAATGTTGAAGGGTTGGTTCTGAAACCCAGTGATATAATTGTGAGAGCTTTTGATGGTTCTAAGCGAACAGTGCTTGGAGAGCTCATTCTACCTGTCAAAGTCGGTTCTCAGACTTTTGACTCCACTTTCTTTGTTATGGACATCCGTCCGACTTACTCTTGCCTACTTGGGCCCTTGGATACATGGGGGTTATTACCTCTACCACGCCAGCTGAAGTACCGGTGAAAGGAAGGTTGTTACAATATGTGGTGAAGAAGAATATGGTCGGTCATCTGGTCATTCGATACCTCGAGATGGAGGGTGAATTCTTGAGACTCCTTGTCAAGCTTTTGAAACAATACCCAGTCATGCTGTTGACTCTCCTGTCCTCTGAAGATGCTAAAGTTCCGCCTAGGATGGCCTCGTGAAGGATGCTCAAGGCTGTTGAAGAAGGAGGTAGTACTATTTGGGGTCGACTTCGATCCTCCTTTCAAATCGACAAGGCTGGTTTAGGCTTCACCATCAAAGGTCGGAAGATGATCGCCGTGACGTGCGGCCAACTTCCTTTCCGCATCGGCGGTGGAATCCATGCTATAGAAGGCGGCGACTACGACGACATCGACAAGTGGATCTTCCAACTCCAGACGATGGACTCGGCAATTGGAAGGCGAAGCGTCATACCAATCTCCTTTAGAAAGAGTAATTGCTCTTGTTTTGTTTTGATTTTCGTATTTTCTATGTTTTGAACAATAAGCTCTAAAGCCTAGTGCCTTGCCGGGCATCATGGCTCGTTTTTGAGGGTTATCATCATCATTTGCATATTTTCATTCAATAAAATCGTTGGACTTTTGCATTCAATTGATTGTTTTCTTTTACTTTATCACCTTCAAAAGCTATGTGTTTCTTACACACACCCACGTGATACACTGAGAATCACTCCGAATCTCGTTGATACAGCTATGCTATTGCTAAATATGACTTCGATAATCCGATCTACCAAGCCGAAGACGAAAGTGAGGAAGATTGTGAAGTGGCAGGAGAACTTGCTAGACTGCTACAACAAGAAGAGTGAGTTATACAGCCACACGAAGAGCAGGTTGAGGTTGTGAATCTAGGTACTGATGAAGACAGAAAAAAGATTAAGATAGGAGCGGGTCTTGAGAACAGTGTCAAAGAATGGTTGGTTCAGACGCTACGAGACTATATTGAGGTTTTTGCTTGGTCGTATGAAGACATGCAAGGTTTAGACATTGATATTATGGTACCGATTCTTGAGCAAAGAGGGTTTTCTCGGTGAAATAGAAGGTTAAATCGCATCGTCTGAGATGTCAGAGAAAATCAAAGCTGAAGTTATGAAGAAGTTCAACGCCGGTTTCCTAGTTGTTACTTCTTATCCACAGTGGGTGGCTAATGTGGTGCCCATGCCCAAGAAGGATGGAAAAGTACGAATGTGTGTAGATTACAGAGATCTGAACAAAGCAAGTCCGAAAGACGATTTTCCACTTCCTCATATTGATGTTCTGGTTGACAACACCGCTCAACATAAGGTTTTCTCCTTCATGGATGGTTTCTCCGGTTACAATCATATCAAAATGGCTCCCGAAGACATGGAGAAGACTACTTTCGTTACACAGTGGGGCACTTTCTGCTACAAGGTTATGCCGTTCGGATTGAAGAACGCGGGCACCACTTATCAGCGTGCTATGGTGACATTATTTCATGACATGATCCATCACGAGATAGAGGTCTACGTCGACGACATGATAGCTCGATCACAGACCGAAGAAGAACATCTCGATCATCTGCAGAAACTGTTTGATAGGTTGAAGAAGTATAGATTGAGACTTAATCCTAACAAGTGCACCTTTGGGGTCAGATCCGGAAAACTCCTAGGGTTTGTTGTCAGTGGTAAAGGTATTGAAGTTGACCCCGCCAAGGTTAAAGATATTCAAGAAATGCCAACTCCCCGCACCGAGAAGGAAGTCAGAGGTTTCTTGGGCCGTTTGAATTACATTTCCAGATTCATTGCACATCTAGCGCTACTTGTGAGCCAATCTTCAATTCTTGAAGAAAGATCAAGTGGTAGAATGGAGCAGCGATTGCGGATCACTTTTGACAAAATCAAGGAGTACTTACGAATCCTCCTATCCACGATGCCGCTGCGAAGGAAGACCTCTTATCATGTACTTGCGGTATTAGAGAACTCAATGGGGTGTGTGTTGGGGCAACATGCGAGTGCGGTCTAAAGAGCATGCAATATACTACCTTAGCAAAAGTTTATCATTGTGAAACAAGATACTCAAAGCTCGAGAAAACTTGCAGCGCTTTGGCTTGGGCTGCTTTCCGACTAAGGCAGTATATGTTGACTCACACTACCTTCTTGATTTCCAAGATGGATCCGATAAAATACATATTTGAGAAACCAACTCTTTCGGAAGAATAGCAAGATGGAAAATGATCTTGACCGAATCGACATCGGTATACTTCTCGAAAGCAATCAAAGGAAGTATAGTGGCCGATCATTTGGCTCATCAAGCCGTAGATGACTATCAATCTATGCGATTCAATTTCGAGATGAAGATGTTTTACTAATTCTGATTGTGAAGAACCGGGCCAGACGAAGGACTGAACAAGGATCCCGATGGACTATGGTCTTTGATGGAGCATCAAACGCACTTGGCAATGGCATTGGCGCCATCATTACATCCCTAGGCGGACACCGCCTTTCTTTGCCGAGATAATGTTTGATTGCACTAACAACATGGCGAATCTGAGCGTGCATTATGGGTATTAAAGGCTATTGACTTAAGAATCAAGTTCTTACAAGTGTATGGAGACTTAGCTTTAGTGATCAGTCAGATTAAGGGCGAGTGGGATACGAAACATCCGAATCTCATTCCGTATCGAGAAAATGTTCTGAGTTTGATTCCCTACTTCGAAGAGATCACTTTCGATCACATTCCACGAGAAGAGAATCAGTTGGCAGACGCATTGGCTACTATGTCGTCTATGTTCAAGGTCAGGTGGGACAACGAGGCTCCCTAGATCACCATTGAGAGGTTTGCGAACGGCATATTGTTATGAGCTTGATCTGAGAAGAAACCTTGGTACTACTGACGTGAAGAGGTATCTTGAGACTCAAGAATATCCTTGAGGGCATCATCAATGATAAAGTTTTGAGAAGGTTTGCATCAAATTCTTCCTCGCGGCATCTTATACAAGCCCAATCACGATTTGTGCTTACTCCTCTGTGTAGACCGGAAAGCAGCGGAACATATTATAGAAGAGTTACACGAAGGCGCATTTGGTACTCACTCCATTGGACATACCATGGCTAAGAAGATTACGAACAGGTTACTATTGGTCCACCATGGGTGATTGTCACGCTTCATACGATCTTGTCACAAGTGCGAGACTTATGCAGACAAAGTGCACGTACCTCCAGTACCTATGAATGTTCTAACAGCTCCTTGGCCGTTTGCAATGTGGGGCATTGACATGATTGGAGAAATCAAGCCCACAGCTTCCAACGGACATCGTTTCATCCTTGTGGCAATTGACTATTTCATCAAATGGGTAGAAGCAGCCTCGTTCGCATCTGTTACCAAGAATGTTGTGGCTCGATTCATCAAGCATAATCTTATCTGTCGGTATGGCACTCCCGAAAGGATTATCATAGATAACGGCTCTAATCTCAACAATAAGATGATCACCGAACTCTGCACACAGTTCAAGATCAAGCATCACAATTCTTATCCTTATCGGCCTAAGATGAATGGCGCAGTGGAAGCCGCCAACAAGAACATTAAGAAGATTATCTGAGAGGATAGCGGTGACTTACAAAGATTGGCATGAGATATTACCATTTGCTCTTCATGGTTATCGCTTTCTGATCGAACATCAATAGGGCAACCCTTCTCTCTTGTATACGGTATGGAAGTAGTCCTACCATCGAGTTGAGATACCCTCGACGAGTCCTCCGGGCGTAGAGTTAGGTGAAGCGATTGGATCGGACTCGCCTTGACAGATTAACTTGATTGATGAAAGCGACTTGCATCCATCGCCATGGACAGATCTATCGAAGCGAATGATCGAGCATTTAACAAGAAGGTCAAGCACCGAGTCTACCAAGTCGGTGATCTAGTAGTCAAGCGCATCATTCTCCACAAGGTGATCCGGAAATGGACTCCTACCTTTGAGGGACCATTTATAGTCAAAACAAGATTTTCCGTGACTATGATACTTAGCACCATGGATGGTGAAGACTTCCCACACCACATGAGCAGACATAGTCAAAAATACTACGCATAAATGAGACCCGCTAGGTCGGTGACCTAGGCAAAAATAAGGGCATCTGGCGAACCAAAGGGTTCGGGCAAAAGTTAAGGATATATCTGAAACATGTACACCGGCAAGTCGAAAACACGAAAAGGCGGCTTGGGCAAAAAGGTATCGGTGGTGAAAACCGAAAGGCGGTCTAGGCAAAAGTTAGGGATTTAAGCGTCGATTATGTCTCGTCGGATCACCTACTTCAGACTATTATCGGCATTCAAGGTTTAAGCAATCAGTTCACTCACTTTCTCTTGCGGCAAGGAGATGAGATAGTTGAAATATATAGTCTTGGCATAGTTGGAACTTAACGAGATTGTTTCCATAGCTTTTACTTTTCTTGTGTACAAACTGCTTGGCCATCGCCACATTTCAAATAAATCGAGTTCTTTCTCTTTACAATTTTTGTTTGTTATTTGCATAAAGTCCAACGTTTGCTTTGAATGATTATATGCATTTGACAATAAAATCTATTCTGAACATGCGAAAAGTAAACATAACAAAGTAATTACTACAGGCTCCAGGAATTGAGATGACGACGAAAGTCACCAAAACATTTTTCCCACAGAACATGGTCCCCGAAGAGGTGTCACTCATGACAAACCTTCCCCGTGGAGTATATGTTAGTCCCCGAGCAGTAATTCCACTCAACTTAATCGGATTACACCCGTCTTCGAGCAATAACACTTCATCCCCAGCCGAGGTATTTATCCCCAGCAAAATATCTCTCAACAATTCCCCTTTTCCCCGACAGCAGCAATACCCAGACCTAAAACTTGGTCAGATAGTGCATCGGAGGAAGCCTACATCTTTTATTCTCCAGTCAGAGATTACAACGGGCCCCAGATCCTTCTAACCCGGTCTCCCGGTAACTACCAAATACTCTCCAACAAGGTTTACACAAAATCCCCGGCAGAGTACCCCCTGGACTTCTCCCCAGCAGGGTCTATGCACAAGATCCTCGACGGTGTATCTCTACCGCCCTCAAGACTTGGTCAGATAATGCACCAGAGGAATCAAGATTATCTTTCTTCTCAGGATTTCCATCCGCAAACAAAAGTCAAAAGTCCCCAAGCAGAACATCCGCATCTTCTTCAAGATGGATATGTTTTAAAATACCACAACATCTATCATTCATACATTTCTCATAAAGTCACAAAATATGCATATGTCATTCATACACATTGTCATGCATCATACTTCGCATAAGACTAACAATATTCTATCAAAGTTTCTCTTGTCTTCTCCAAAACAGGTGAAAGTCACTTTCGACGCATTCAGGTCCAAGATTAATACCCGAATCCAGACGGGAGAACTATCTGAAAGACCGCCCTAGTTGTCCTCCGACAACTGGTCCAGGATTAAGACCCGAATCCAGACGGGAAAACTATCCGAACGACCGCCCTTGTTGTCCTCCGACAACAGATCCAGGATTAATGCCCGAAGCTAGACGGAAAAACTATCTGAACGATCACAAGTTATCTTCCGATAACAGGCATTGGATCAATACAGAAACCTGAGGAAGCATCCACGATACGCCGACCATTATACCCTCAGAGTAATCAAAACGAAGATTTATTCTGACACTCTCTTATTATCAACAGCAACTACAGAGTCTGGCGTACGACTCATTTGCCCCGGATGGCATCTTAAGCCCATCTCGGCTGTTGTCGACATTTCTCCACTTCGAGAATCTGCATATTTGGTTAAAAACCAATACAAACCAATAACTTCATTCAAAGATAAGCACGAAGTCTAACACGACTCCCCGGATGGCATCTTAAGCCGATCCTTTCACTTCGAAGCGTCTACGAGCCTAGCGTCGGCTCACTCCCGGCCGATCTTTCGGATGGCATCTTAAGCCCATCCCGTCGGTTCTCCTATCACGGACAACAATCTCGAGTCTAGCGTAGGACTCATTCCCAATGAAATCTCCGCTTCTCAAATGGCATCTAAGCCCATTCCGCATAATCGATAGCAGTGCAAATTTTCGGGTGTACTCGGTGTTCAATCATCTTCTACCTCCGGTCACGAAAGGCACCCGCCAATCTAACCCTTCGGTACAAGAAGATTGAATAGGGGCAGCTGGCATACCCCAAAATTTTCCCTCCATCCTCTCAAAATATTTCATGCATCCATGCTCGAGGATTCCTCAAGGGTTGATTAGACAAACCCTCTCCTAGACAATCAACCCAAACTAGGGTTTGGTGATTCTCAGATCAAGATGGACTTCCAACACCTCTAATGGCCTTCACGCCTCCTCATATGCTTCAAAGATTCTCCATGAAAAGTTTCAAGCCTCAGAAGTCAAGTTTCCTTAGACAATTGCTTAGATGGTTGAAAATCAGTTGTATTGGACAAAAAGTCAACTATGGTCAACATACAGTCAAACTTCATAATTTTTGGTCAACATCCTCATTTTGAAGTTACATTCATCATTTGATCAAGGGTTGATCATGATTCATCAAGAAAACTCAAGATTTGCCCAAAAGTCAAACTTTCCAAATTAGGGTTTCTCAATGAAAAGTCAACTAAACTTTGACTCAGCATAACTTCTTTATACTTTCTCAGAAATTTTTCCACCACCTCTTATTTTGAAGGAAATTCAATTCTCTACAACTTCATGTCTCACGAGAATGTTCAAAAAATGCTTCATTTGGAAGGTATGGATCAAGACCTTACAGGTCCTTTTCAAAGTCAACATTTTGTTTTGAAGATATATTGAGCATGGAAACTCCAATTGAGATGAAACCAAAGCGGTTGATTAGAGGACTCTTAGAGCTTTCCAAAAAGTCCAAGAACACTCAAAAATGTGGAAAATTGACCAAGATACACTATTCACAAGTTGGACAATTTTGAAGAAGTGCACAAAGAGAGATACTTGTAAAAATCAAAACTTTTGCAAATGGGCCTAGTTTTTCTTCATCCAAACTTGTTCCTTATACAATTAGGAATATCCAAGCCCAATGCCATGAATTTTAATCTTATTTTTCTATTTAATTTGGATTTTATTCATTTAAATACAAATTAAATTAAAAAATAAGGTATAAAATCAAAATTAATTGCAAAATTGATTTTCTCTCTTCCTTGAGATCAAACAACCCAAGAAAGCTGGAAAGTTTGAAATTTGATTTGAATTGGCAAGGAATTGATGAAAATTGATCAAAAAAGATAAGATTTAATCTTGTACAAAATCAAATATGTTTTGCATTTATTGATGATTATTTCTTCCCCAAATCAGCTCCAATTCCATCCAATATAAATATACAAGGCATAACACATGAATGAGAACAGAAAAATTGCTTGGAGAAACCCTAACCTAGCTAAAAAAAAATCGTGCCTCTCAAGCAACTTGCAGCCACAGTTTTAGCTCGATTCAATTGATTCCAAGCACCAAAACATATTCCTTGACATCTCCTGAATCGATCCAGACCTTTACATTGTCCAAAAACATCAAGAATTGAGAAATCACGATTTGGTTTGTTCTTACTTTTTCAAAAATCGAATTCTGTTTATCATGCATTATTAATGTGTTTTGATGATTGTTTTGTGTTTAGAACAAAGTTTGCAAGCTATCTATACAATCGAATTGAGTTTTCATGGCCTGAATCGAAATACGCCATTGTTAGGGTTTTCTGAACCGAATTAGGGCTTCCTTAAATCGGTTAAATTGGACCAAAAGACCATTACCATTGTGTTTAGAATGTGATTTCCAATCGATTCATGTACTTACAACTCATTCATATTATGTGTATGAGATTTTGAGAATTGCAGGGGCTATAGCGTCGCACTGAGGCCGACGCAAAATTCCCAGAATTCAAATGAGAACGATGAAGTTCTTGGCGCGTGATTCTGGGCAATCATGGAGTGACGCTCGTTTACAATTCATTCGCTCCGGTTTTCAAACACGTGTGCACGCTGGTTCAGTTGGTCAAGGCGTGGGGTTGTGAAGGCAAGGTCACCTGTTCGATTCCTGCAAGGACCAATTCTTTTTGATTCATTTACAAACTAACATATTTCTTTATATTTTCATATTTTTCTATTTAATTTTTCATACAATTTAATTTAATTTCAATAATTTCTATTATGCAATAAAAACACCAAAAATATTTTTCTTTTGCATTATCTTCAGAAAATGTTTATTTAATTTATAAAATTAAAAATGTTATTTTGCATGCATATTTAATTTAATTGTTAATTTATCATTTAAATCACTTTTAATTAGTTTTTAATTATTAAATTAACTCAAAAATCCCAAAAAATTATTTTAGCATATTAATGTTATTTCCAGCATGAAATATTTTTCTCATTTAAAATTATTATTTTTGCTAACATTTTCCTCTTATTCGATTTCCTCGTATTTTAGATTTCTCATCTTTTCACGAGTTATTCCGTTTCGGACGATTTCTTTTTATCGTTTTCTTTTTTCCAATTATGTAATTGCTTATGGGATGTAATAGTTTAATTAGGGTCTCTACTTTCCGCATTTCAAATTATGTATCTGCCCCAAAGCCATGTAATAGCGTGGGATTTATCTTTCCATACGTTATATTTCCAATTTACTTTCCGCATCTTATAAGCTGTTAGTAATTAGGCGTGTATGGCAAGACAAAATTGAACATACCTCACTCTAATTTTCAAGATAACATGAATCGAAATCAACACACTCTTTCCACATGCACCTTAGGGAAATTCTCTCTCGTTGCCTTCACAATTCAAATGGTCAAGTCCCTCGAGCGTAGAGGTATCCTAGCACCGTTGCCTTCAAACAAGTCATCATAGTCCCTTCAATACAAAGATCATAAGACCCACGATGTTGCCTCCGAATACATGATCTTGAACCTCGATTGTTGCCTACGAAAATGATGATAGTCCTTGAATGTGCTAGGATACTTCCTACAAGTTGCTTTCTATGACCATCGATGTCCCTTCGAATGTCCGCTTACATCCAACGAATAGGGTTACCTATCAACTAATGGTACAGACAGCGCTACTCTAAAGGGCGTAAAATAATGCCGCAACGACCATTTACGAGTAGGTAATAAGACTTTTAGTTGCTTGCTCTATCAAAATACTTTTCACACCTCACACTTTTGTCAAAGTTCAAACTCTTTCAAAGCGAAACATTTCCAAACACTTTGTATACATTCCTACATGAATCATTACAAAGTCAAAGCGAAATGCCTTTTCAAAACATTTTGTCAAACACACGAAAGCACAATTTTAAAGTGATCTAAGAGCAACTAAGAGCCCGTAGATAACTACGGATGGAAAGGGTGCTAATACCTTCCCTTTTCATAACCTTCTCCCTTACTCGAATCTAACGAAGGTCTTTTACGTACTTTTACCTTCCCTTAATTGGATAAAAGAAAAGTCGGTGGCGACTCTTGCTATCCGCACACTTGCGATACAAAATCTCAAAGTCGGTTCACGTATTACACTATCCACTAGCATGTCGATATGCGGTAGTGGGAAATCATCTTTGGACTAGCTTTGTTCAAGTCGATAGTCAACACACATTCGACCTTTCCGTCTTTCTTTGCGCGGTACTATGTTGGCTAGCCATTGAGGATATTCGAGTGGCGAGGAAACTGCGTCATTGCTTTTGAACTTCCTTTTCGATTTTGTCGGCCATTTGGGTGAACTCTTCTCAATCTTTGTTTAGCGGTGGACACTCCGGTCTTAATGGCAAGTGATGCTCCACGATCTGGTATCTAACTCCGACATGTCTGGTAGGACCAGCGAACACATCAACATATTCTTTGAGAAGATCTATCGGTTTGCTCTTGGCGTTCTTTGTCGAGCAAAGCTCCGATGTTCATTTCTTTTTTGTCTTCGTCAGAACCCAAGTTAACTGCTTCCAAAGGCTCTTTGTGAGGTTGAATGATTCTTTCCTCGTGCTTAAGTAGTCGAGAAATCTCATTCGGGATTTCTTCTTCAACTTCTTCCTTGGCGACTTCACTGAGGATTTCAAAGTTGGGAGAGAGCATAGAGTCATTGCGTTCATGGTTGTCCATCTGCATATTTGATTTATGTTTGATTAATGAACTTTGTTTTTTTTCATTTTTTTCATTTTTTTTTTGAAAAAGTTAATGTGAAAGTGTATGCAGATTATTTTTATTTTTATTTTTTGAAGATTTTTATTGTGTTTTTTAGGATTATCATTTCCAAGAAAGGGTAAAAATGAAAATAAACACAAAGTGTGGAATCAAAACAACGCGTTTATTTATGATTCACAATATGAAGCAGGGCCTAAAATACAAACTCATTTGTCTTGGGCAAGACAAAGAAATTATTTAAAAGCTAAACCCTATAAAACATCTCTTCACTTTAGGCGGCGAGTTCAAAACAAAAGCAAAGATAAACTACTTAGAACTATGAACATTAGTCCGAACTTCAACAAGTTTCGATGGTGGCGAACTCCTTGGAAGTCGAGGTACTACGGTATTTTTCCATGGCTTAATCCTTGAATAGACTTTGGTTGTTGGTTGAGCGGGCTTTGAAGACTACGGACGGCGGACCTTGCCTTTTGTGCTGCTAAAGCGATCTTCTTCTGCATGATGAACAGATCGGGAAGCATGGGATACAGTATATGTACTTTCTATTGGCATTTGCGTAGACTTCTGGGGATGTACTCTCAATCTTACGGTGAAGAGACTCATTGTCGTGACACTTTCCAATTCGTATCCGAATCGTATCCCTGATCTTCAGTAATTACGTTGATGTAGTGATAGTCAAGATCTGGTTTAACAAACTCCACAGGCGCGTTAAAGTAGAGATCTTCATTCGGAACCTCAATTGGTTGATGAGATCGGGAAGATGTGTACACCTCTTTTGGTTGACTAGGATACTCAAAAGAATCACCCCATCCGATTAAATTTGGATGTCTTCAATCGATTTTTGAGCTTTACGGGCGATGGATTTCACCATGTAGTCAAACTTTCCACTTGGTTCTCCCAAGGTATCCCAAACTTGAAGGGATAGGTGGATTTTTATTCTTTTGTAGGGACATGTCTTTGAATTGATCGATCGGAGGATAGTGCGGTGCGTATGGTTCTTCACGAGACACATATTGATTTAGATAAGTGCTCCACTCTTGGATCCGAGAGATCGTCTTCATCACCTTCATTGGTAAGAACATTAACTTCTTGAAGAGGGTTTAAGAAACCCCCACTGTGAAATACTTCTCTGATTGGACGAAGTGCTTCATCTCTATGCTTGTCTTTAGGAAATACTGGAGCAAATCCGAGTCCGGCCTTTGTCTCGTTATTTACAGGTTTGATTACTTGTCCCAACCTGCAGCATTACCATCTTTCACTATCTGTGCTGCTTCTTTGTAAGAGGAGATGGACGATTTGCTTTTTCTTGTAGATTTATCTTCTAACGGATGTCCTTGGAACTGTGTTCCTTCAATGTCGTTGGCTGTGATGAAAGAAAAGCTGGATAAATGGCTTATTAGTAAGGCTTGTTCACCAATGATGGTTACTAACTTCCCATTTACTATGAACTTGATTTTGATGGAAGTGGATGTCCTTTGCTGCCCGTGTATCCATGGTCTTCCTAGCAAACAACTGTAAGCAGCTGGTACATCCATGACTTGGAAAGTGATTTGGAAAGTATGCGGACCAATTGTCATCGGGAGATCAACTTCCCCAATAACTGACTTCCTTGATCCGTCAAAGGATCTTACCACTATGTCATTGAACTTCATCGGTGTTCCTTTGTAAGCTAAATGATCAAGAGTCGTTTTTGGCATTACGTTTAAAGACGAACCGGTATCTACTAGTACGTTGGACAAAGAATCAGATTGGCAAATCATCGAGATGTGCAGAGCCAAATTGTGATCTTTCCCTTCTTCTGGAAGTTCCTCATCACTGAAACTTAGATTATTGCAAGATGTTATGTTGCCCACAATACCTCCAAACTGGTTTGTACTCACATCGTGATCTATATAAGCTTGATCTAGTACTTTCATCAAAGCTTCTCGGTGAGCTTCGGAGTTCAAAAGTAAAGATAATATCGAAATCTTGGAGGGAGTCTGCATTAGCTGATCCACGACTCTGTACTCGCTTTTCTTGATTATTTTAAAAATCTCATCGAAATCTGAGTTAACGTCGGTTCTATCAGGCGGACCAACATCTGTGCTTGGATTAACAACGGGAATCCTTGTGGGATTCTCGAGAGACACATTAACCGGATTTTGTCTAACAACAGGAACAACAGGCGGTCTTGGTAGCAGCGAAGTATGTACTCGTCCACTTCGCGTTACTCGTCCGATCTCAGTTATGTTGACATTGGCTGAAAGGGTGGGCATGGGTTTCTCCTTCCCATCTTCTATCATAGTCGCATTGTATTGATAGGGAATTCTTTGGCAGAACTGTATGAAACAGGACCGGGTAAGCAAATTACCAAAGGAGACCCTGGAATGTTTGAACTGTTATATTCAATCTCCACCTGCTTGGGCGTATTGAAACAGGGGACAATAACGTTTACTTCGGGAATTTCTGAGTTGATATCTGAGACTAAAAGCTCATGCGGAAAATGCCCTACTGTATTCACGTCATAGTCATTTACATTTACGTAGATCGTATGTCACCGATGTCTAGTAATCGTTAAATGTCTGCTCTTATGGTTGGACATCCTCGAAGATCCTCGAAGCAGATGCTGCAAGCTGCGTAATCGTGTTTAGTGAAAACGCCTATTGTACTATATGTATCATGGAGCTGTACCAAGTTTCCTCTGATCAGATTCACGTCTGTGACAAGATACCGATCTGTATTTCTTAGTATCAAATTCACGGTATGTCCACTATGGCTGGGAAGTGGATTTGCTTGCACGTTTGGATTTGTATTCTTGAAGGAAAGAAGATTAGACCTTACTAACCTTTGTACTTCGGCTTTCAGGGCGATGCAATGCTCAAGATCATGACCCGGTGCCCCTTGATGAAAAGGGAAGGATACGTCCGCTTTGTACCACCATGGCAATTTATACGTGCGGAGGTGGTGACCTTATGCGCACAAGATTCCTTTTATTAATGGGGATAGTTACGTATGCGTCAGAATCGGGTCAAATTGTGAGACCACAGGCGTGCGGTTACGATTGTTGAGCTGTGAGCACATTGTCGGTGTTGAGTTTGTTGGGCTGCGGAGCAATCACATATTTGGACTTGTATTAACAGCGGGTGCTATGGTAGCTACCCGTCGTTGTGGGCTGACATTCTTTCGCGGTTTCCCTCGGGATACCATTCCTATGTCATGTTCCTTTTTCTTTGGAAAGCTGGTTCCAACCTTCTTAGTTCCACTAGAAGTCCCTACCTCTCTGGTCAGGCGTCCTGTTCGAACTCCTTCCTCTAGCCGCATTCCCATGCTTACCATCTCGGTGAAATCTCCGGGAGCGCTAGCGATCATTCGTTCGTAGTAAAATGGGCCAAGAGTGTTTAAGAATACCTTGGTCATTTCCTTCTCCTCTAACCGTGGGTTGACTTGGGCAGCAATTTCCCTCCAACGTTGGGCGTATTCTTTGAATGTTTCTCTTTCCTACGAGACATGGGCGGAGTTGATCCGATGGAGCCATGTCAAGTTAAATTTGTATTGTTGCGAAGGCTTCACCTAAGTCATTGAATGTCGGATATTCGCTATCTAGCCCATGTACCACTTGGTGCGGCGCCTTTGAGGCTGTCTTGGAAGTAGTGGATTAACAACTGGTGATTGTCGTTGTACGTAGACATTTTCCTGGCCTACATCGTAAGATGACTCTGTGGACAGGAATTTCCAGATCCTTACGCGAGGAACTAAGCACAGATCATGGGCGTTCTTCCCAAACAATTCCTTCCCATGGATCGTTTTAATCTCAAGCTGCATTTTGAGGAGCTGTTCCTGGAGATTCTCCATCGGACCCACGGTTCGTGTTATCGCTGGATTATGGTGAACTTCTTCGTCTGCAGTAGTGTGAACTACAGAAGCTGAGTTTGTCATGATTGGTTGAGAAACCGTCATAGTGAGCTGCGGAAAAGTTACTCCATGCTGTGGAGTAAGTATTGAGTTCTGCAAAGTAGGTACTTTAAGCGTGGTTGTTTGTATCTGAGAAGTAGGTTGACGAAATCCGATGCCAAAATTAAAAGGCATGCCCAATGGATAACCCTCTGGCATACTGAAGGGTGAACTACTGGCTGCAACAGTTGAAACTGGAGTAGTAGTGACCTCTGAAATCGCTGCTTGATTTTGACTCCTCGATGTTGCTTGCGACTTTCTTGCTGCATAGCGAATTGACCAAAAGTGAGTCTTTCCACCTCTTCTTGCAATGTTGTCCTTGTACTCTGACTCAACATTTTCTTGCTCAAATCCTTCCATTACTTTCCTTCTTTTTGAGCGTGTATTGTATGTTCGAGTAGGGCGTGGGCGTGGTCGAGAAACTCTAAGGCAACGACAGCGATCTTTTCATTTACGGAAAAAATTCCAAAAGATCAAACTCTAGACAATAGACTCGATATGCAAAGTATGATGCATTATTATGAGAATTTCCAAAATTTACGCTAAAAGAAATTTACGGCAAATATTTGGATGGAAAACACATATTTTATTGATTATTGAAAGAAGATTACAACAAATTTGTTTTGAGCATTGCTCACACAAATGATAAAATAAATGATAAAAATTACAATCTAAACTAATTAATCGTCCTCGTCGGATGAAGATCAAAACTTGATGTACTTCAACTTTAGGATTTCCTTTCCATAGTGAGCTTTTAGTTCGACTTTCTCGACTTTCGACTTGCTAATGACTTTCTTCCACTCGTCGGGAGGCGGGATCGTTGGTTGTCATTTCCTCAAGCTTTCTCTTCCTTTCTTTGATGTATCTTTTGATCGTGTTATCTTTACGGCGAATCTTCTCATCTTTCTCCATGAGCCATTCATCATGGAAGTAAAGCGTCTTTTCATGGTCTTTGACCTACTTCTTGAGCTTCTCATTCTCGAGATCAGTCTTAAGGAACTTGTTTTCCAAAGCTTCTTTCTCAAGCCTCATCTTGGCAAAAGCTTCTTGGTATTCTCCATAGTCTCGGGGAAAAATTGTTGATTTGGGCTGTTGAGAACATAGGTTCTTCATAAGCATAAGGCATTGAAATTCCTTTGCTCTTTTCTTTACCCAAAGTGTAGATTTCCATGGCTACACAATTCTTTGCTACCTTTTCCTTCCTTCGGATGTGATGCCAAGCTCGATCATCACGGCTTTCAAACCTTAGGAATCCTCCCTTCATGATAGAAGTAGCTTTCTCTTGTAAAAAGAGGTTTACTAGAGTTTCGTACCGAGTTGACGTCTAGCCAAGAATGGGTTGTAGTTGATTCCTCCTTTTGTACCGATGGAGAATGCGTTGGCAAATTCTCCACGACTCTCAATGATTTCCATCTCATTATGCCAAGGTATACCAATGGATATCATTGTTTGTAAGAGACATGAGTCTTCTTGACCAATGCCAATCGTCTTTGTTTCGCGGAAGATAGGAGATTTAGGCAAGTGTGAGACAATCCATTTGAAGCAGGTACACAACATACGATAGTTCCATCTCCTTGCGATTCCTATGATGAATGGAAGTATGTGTCACCAAGCAGTGGGAGCAGGATTTCCAATCGAGAAAGATCCTTATGGCGTTGATATCAACGAAACTTGGGACGTTGGGAAACAACACCAATCCATAGATGATTAAAGCTAAAATAGCTTCAAAGACTACCATACTACCGGCCGGAGAATTTAAGAGCCTTCTCCATTAGGAACTTTGAAGTTAGTCCTAAGAGTTTTCCTTTGGTAGTTAGGTTTTGTCTATCTCGATTTCTTTAAGTGAGTCATTGTTGCAATGGTGGTGACTTAGGAATGGCTTCAAACCATTGAAAGGCACTTTGTCTATCTTGAGATACCTAGGATGTGTGTACTCTTCCAAAGTAGGCATCAAGCGATAGTCGGGGAAAGTGAAAGCATGATAGGCGGATGGTAAGCGAGCGAAAGTTTTGAGAAGTCCTTCATCAACGTTAGTGTTGAGAATAGTTAAAAGAGTTCCATAGCGTTTTACGAAATCCGAGGATCTTCTACCAAGGATGCTAACTCTTTCAACTTCCTACGTCGGGAATCCTAAAGCTGTATCTCTTGGTGAATCTTCCTCGGCGTCCATCACTCTAACCTAAAATATTTACAAAGAAAAATCTCTAAATTCTTTGGAAATGGGAAGAAAATGAAGTTTTTGAATGAATGCATGAATACTACAAACATGGTTAGTAGTTATACACACGGTCAAGCGTTGAAGTCACGAGCATGAGGCCAATGATAAGAATCAAGCGTGGGTAAGTTCTAAGGGCTTATTCATACGTGAAGCGGGTTCTCACGATATCTGAGCTCAGCCTTCTCTTTGAAATATTATCGGTTTGTTGAATACTCGAAATCAATAATATTTTTCAAGAAAAACTCGCTGATCGTAGTCTCGCATGACAATTATTCTAGGCTTACGCCCGAATAATTTATGCACTACATCCTAAATGGCGGGATGGGTTATGTGTTCTCTGACCACTCGACATAAGTTCTCTTGAAAGCAAAATGTCTTCGCAAATACTTGCTAAACACAAATACTCCAAAGACAACCTCCGAGAGGGATCTCAAATTAACTCCGTAAATCTTGAGACTTCTCACAAGTTAATAGGACTATACCCTCACCTAGATCTTAAAATGTTTCTTAAATCCGGGTTATGATTTCTTTCCATCAGATGAAATCGCGAAAACACACAATAAAGAAAAACAAACATATGTACATATGCTTAACCCCTTTTTTCTTTTTGAAAACAAAAAGCTTGGTGCTCTTGAGCGAGTCACATTTTGAAAATCAAAATTTTGGCGAACTCCCAGTGAGTCGCCATTTTCTATTCGTGTTAAAAGTGGCGTGCTAGGGAATCGAATCTGAATTGATCCTCGGCTCGAAACGATTTACTCTTTGATTTGTTTATAAAGATGCATGCATCAAGCTTTATTATTTTCAACACAAGAAATTATGATTATGAAAAGGGAAAGCATTAATACCCTCAATTGATATGATATGCATTACGACTAGAGCAAACTAGGCGTAACACATTAGGAGATTCGGGTAAGGGGTTTGTTATATAAAGGGAATAGATGGAGCACCCTAAATATATATAGTTATCTATAGCTTTATATATGAATACGTTTGATATGTTTGTGTGTTTTAATTGCTATTTCTATGATTGGGAAAGTTTCTCCTTTGGATTTTAAGAAGGATAGATTATGTGGGATCCTAGATTTTGTTATTATTGTGCTCAAAGATCTTTGGATCTTACGCATACATATCCTTAATGGGAATCAGCATTTGTAGCTCGGATCTAAAGGGATCTATGGTTTGTTTGGTTTGAGGAAGAAAGAAATTTGCTCGGCAAGGATGAGACCTTGTGCCTCGTATTCTCAAAGGATGTTGAGAAAGTCAGAGCAATCGTAGTTCCCACTTATGCTAGTGGAAGCAACGGGATGTTAGTAAGAGACAAAGACGAATGTCATCTTAATGAAAAATGTATCTAATCTATTTCATCACATACATTTTGAAAGGTTGATTGATTGAAATCTTTCATCGTAAGTTATAGGTGTTTTGCTTGAGTGTAAAAGCGTTACCAGTTACGAGTTTTAGAAAGATGTTTGAAAAAGATGATTGAATCTTTTAATTGTAAGCATTGGGTGTTTTGCTTGAGTGTACAAGCGTTACCACTTACAGATTAAGAGATGTTTTTTTGTTTGAAAAGAGTTTGAAAAGTTTTTGACTGTATGTGATGTAATAGATGAGATACTTCTTCCATAGAGATGATAGATGTCTAAATCTCGAGGAGAAATTGATTGGATTAAGGGGATGCTTTTAAGAAGCCCATGGGTCCTTGTATTGTAAGCAAGAGGAGGCATTAGGGTCATCGAGGGTCCTTGTATGAAGCTCAAGAGGAAGCTATAGGGTATGGTGGCTTTGGCTTTAAAAGGGATTTCACAGGAAACCATCCTTTTAGGATTAAGAGCAATTTCAAGAATTTATACTCTGGGTTCTATCCTAGCGGGTGATTCTTTGTATTGGAAGCCCAATAGGAGGTTAAGAGATTTCTGGTCTCTTTCTTTGTATGATGCCCAGAGAAGGCTAAACTTAATGAGGAGTTCTTTTGAGCGAAGCCCAGAGGAGGTGACTCAGCAGAAGTGTTGTCTTATATGAAGCCTAAGCGGAGGCTAAACTCGATGAATGAGTTTTCTTATATGAAGCCTAAGAGGAGGCTGAACTCGGTTGAAATGAGTTATCTTGCACAAAGCCAAGAGGAGGCTAACACTGTGGGAGCCTAGTGGTTAGACTAGTTGTTATGTTATAACTAGGCAGTTATATAAACAAGTGTATGGAGTTTATTCACGAGGAGTTTATGAAGGAAATATAAACAATGTATGTAAAGTTTATTTACAAGAGTTTATGAAGGAAATATAAACAAGTTTACGTGAAAAACGTTTTAAAGCAGCGTAACTTGATTATTTACAAGTTTGAATATGAGAAAGTAAGTATGTACACGAACAAGTATTTATGTACGGAGGATGTGGATGTACATAGGATGGTTGGGACTTACACCATAAGGGTGGCCCATTGGTTTAAAAGCGGTTTCACAGAATAATGCTCCTTTCAATACCAATGGTATTCGGTGTTATACAAGCGAAAACAAATGATCGAAGTTTATACATACTTTACAAAAGCGTTTGTATTATATACAGTAAAATTGTATGTATATGAAAAGAATTGGATATGTACAAGAAAATAATTATGTACATAAAAGAATGTTGGGACTTACACGTGAGAGGCCCATGATCGGTTAAGAAATTTGAGAGAAAGCGAATCGGTTTTACCGTTTAAATCGGATCGATCATGGAAAAAGATGTAAGTTTGATGAAAAGTTTTGAAAAATGTTCTTGAAAGTGTTTTTGAAAAGTGAAATTTACTTACAAGAAGTTTTGAAAAGAATCGGGCTTCAAAAGTTTGAAAAATCACCTTTAAAGGTGCTTTGAAAAGTACTCAAAATCTTGTTTTTTCGATAAAAATATAATCGGATGAAAGTTTTTCTGAAACTTTTTGACACTATCTTAAAATAGATACATTAATTGACAAGTGTACAAAAAATCTCCTCAAAATGAGGAGTTTTGATTGGGTTTTGAAAAAGTCAAAGTTTGTAAAAAGATATGAAAAAAATTACAAAGTTTGGTAAAAAAAAGTGTCCCAAGGCTACTCGAACCCGGGACCTCAAGGAAAGGCAAAGTATAAATGACTTAAGAGTGATTGTAATCAAACCAACTAATTATATTTTAAAATGGATATTTGAATTTGAAAAAACGCGCGCAGTGTTCATCTTCTTCCTCCAATCTTCAATCAATCCTCAAATCCTTATTTCTTGATGAAATTGAACGAATAAACATCAAACTTGATCGTTTTGAGCCCAGGAACATGATTATGTTGTTTAATTTCATTTATTTTCAGCTTAACATGATTGAATTTCTCAAGAACACGAAGAACCCTAAAACTGAAAATCCTAATTGAAATCGTGTATGGTGAATGAATTGATCAATTGATTGAGGGTTATTGATCGTTGATATTGCAGAAACAAAACGGCCAAGAGTTTTTTGGACTAGAATCAAAGAATCATAGAGTTTGAAGTTCGTGTTCTTACTTGTTCAAGCTGAGATCGAAAACTGCTTTGGAGTGTTTCCAGTTGTGATTTTATGATTCCTATAGCACCAACGACCTTCAAGGATCATGTGAATAGTGCACATCACGAATTTATGCGGATTATTCGACCAAGTCAACTGCAGTTTGCTCAAAGTGAAACTTGAATTCGTGGTTAATGGATTCTGGATCAAAGATGATGGTTTGGATCATTCATATGAAGTATATTGATGATGTTTGGATGATCAAAACATAACTAGCTCGAGCAAACTATAAGTTTGAAGTTTAAAGCGGTTTGGCAATTTTAGAAATATGAAAAGCAACTTTGAGTTTCAATGATTCTTGTGTTGATTTTAAGTTTCCAACAAGTTCTATATTGATATTAAGACATGTTAGACACCAAATTTCTCATGGTTTTCACAAGATTTCTCAAAATAAAATTTCTCAACTTGAACTATGTTTCTTGAATTTTAAGAAAGAAGAGAAAGCATGTTCTTGCATAGCTTTGGTGTGGTTTGAATTGGCCAACATGACCTCTATTTATAGGTCACAAGTTCTGAATGGCAAGGAAGGAAATGGCTTTGGTATTTACAAGTTGCCTTAGAGGGCAAGGAAGTCATTTTGCATTAAATACAAAAGGAAGCTTCCTTTTAACCATGGTTAATTTTTTGAACTTGATCTTATCCCATCATAATTACTCTCCATCTGATTTTTTATCAGCTCTAACTCTCTTTGCAAGGTGGCATGGCTTCTAGAAGAAGAAACTCAAAAATGACCTATAATCTTGAACTTTGCACTTGAAAATCAAGGATTTTGGAGCTCTATGTTTCAAAATCAAACATATAGCTAGACTCCATGGATTTTAGAGTTCTTGGACATTTTGGAAAGCTTGTTTCAAGGGCTACAACTTTCATGTTTTAAGTTTTTTCAAATTCAAAGTGGAACTATGTGAAAAAATGCCATGAAGTTTGAAAAAAGTGTTGAAAATTGTGACTTTTTGTTGACTTTTCCAAATTTCTTGATTTTTTTATGATCATGATGGATCATTTGAAGTATTTTGATGGTTGAAAAAGTTTTATCTTGAAAAAGTTGACCAAAAGTCAAAGTTTGACTTTTCAGTGCAGATGAAATTTCATCAGATGATTCAGAAATTGACTGATGAATTCTGTGAACTTCTGTGATATTTTGAATCCAGAATTAGGTCAAGATTTTGTATCTAAGATATGAAGATCAATCTCTAATCAAAAAAGTCATTCATTGACCAAAAAATCAGAGATTGCTCATCCTCGATGAAAACCCTAATTGGTCGATCCTTGATAGATCATGAGGAAAAATTTGATATCTGAAGATCAGAGGTTGATGGTTTGGTCAAGATGGATCAAATGAGGTGAATAAAACTCAAACCCTGATTGATTTTCTCTTGAATCAGATGAAAATTTTGTGAAACCCTAATTTTGACCTATAGAAGCTACACCGATTAGTTACATTACGGCTATTAGTGATGCAATGATGCAAATGTAAGGTGGTATATTAGGTCAAAAATTGGGGTATGACAGTATAAAAACCATGATTGTTATTTCTACTTCTCTGTTAAGGACATCTGCAACATATATGATTTTCTCCTTAGGTACCCATATCTTTTTGGGTCCTTTCTGGTTAGAGTTTCTAAAGTTCTGTTTGAGCTTTGGTTTAACATGAAAGTTTTCAGAGTAAGATGTGTATTTTATGTCACGTGTGTTACCATAACTAAATTGTTTTTGTAGTGGTTTATATTTGATAACCATTTCATCAACAACTTTAGGTTGATATGTTTCTTTCCCTCTGGGAGTTTCATATCCAATTCCTCTCCTGTTGTTTCCACTAACACCATAGGTCATTGAAGACATTTTGCTTCTACCTATGCTTTTAGCAAGAAATTTTTGAAAACTATAGTCATATTCTTTAAGAATATCTTTTGAACTTGAAGTAGTATCTGAACTAGAAGTTTTTTGAGCTTTTTGAAAATCCTATTTGAGTTTTACATTATTTTCTTTAAGTTCATAATTTTCTGGTTTAAGTTGCTCAGTTTCAGATATAAGACTCTTTTTGAGTTTCTTGTATATGATTTTGAGTTGACGGTGATTTCCCAGAAGTTCTGATAAACTGTCTACAAGTTCAGCTCTAGTACATTCAGAAAATACCTCTTCTGTTTCAGATTCAGAAGAGTCATCTACTGTGGTGGCCATAAAAGCTAAGTTGGCGTGCTCATCCTCTGAGTCAACTTCAGCTTCAGAAGATTCTGAATTATCCCAGGTGGCCATCATACCTTTCTTTCTTCAAAAATTTTCTTTGGCTTTTCTCTTTCTTTGGACAATCACTTACGAAGAGTCACTGGTTCTCTACATTCATAGCAAATGATGTCTCTTTTCTTGAACTTCTTGTTCCCAGAAGATTCTCCTCTATCTTCTGATCTTTTGTAGTTTGAACTTCTTTTGCCTATGCTTCCACATTTGGTTTATCCTTATAAAAAGCGAGATAACTCATCTTCTTACGAATCGAATCTTGAGCTTCCTTCTTGACATGAAAAGCATTAGTTTCAAAAATTTAGTAGTTTTAGAAAGCAGACTTAACTTTCTTGGGGCTCATATTCATCAACCTCTATCTCCGACTTCTCGACATCTTGATAAGTTCCTCTAGGGATATACTATTCAAATCCTTTGACACTTTGAATCTTGTGACCATTGGTGCCCATCTTTTGGGTAAACTTCGATGATCTTCTTTTCATAATATGCGTTTGTATATCCTTTGTTTAGAGCCCTCGGTGTTGTTAGAGTTTGGAATCTTGAGAACATTGCTTCAATGGACTCATTTTCTTCCATCCAGGCTTCATACTTCGAATGAGAGCTAGATTTTTAGTTTATTTGACTTGAGCATTTCCTTCATGTGACATTTGAGAGACTCAAAAATTTCATATGTTGTGTCTTTGTTGGTGATCTTTTAGTACTCCATTTTGAAATGGCATTCATTGAGAATATTTCTTGCTTTGTGATGATTCTTGAAATCTATTTTGTTGTTTCTCCATTGTCTTTCTATCTATCTTGTTTCCTTATTTGTCTACTGAATATTTATAACCATCTAAGACCATATCCCATAGACTAGGGTCATAGCCTAGTATGAAAATTTCTAATCTATCTTTCTAGTATTCAAAATCTTCTCCATCAAAGACTGGTAAATTTGTGTTGTTGTTATGATCAGTTTCCATTGTGTTTTTCCTTCTGGATCTTTTTTGACATGGTTAAGTGTTTGCACCCAGAACCAAGAGCTCTGATGCCAATTGAAGGCTTAGAAAACACTTAGAAGGGGGGGGGTTGAATAAGTTTTTCCTTTTTAATTTTCTCTTCTAATCAACAACAATCTAAACATAAAATGATTTTTATCCTGGTTCGTTTGAAACTCAAACTACTCTAGTCCACCCGCCAAGATGATTTCTCCTTTCTCAAACAAGGACTTAGTTCACTATAATCAACAGATTACAATTGCACAATCAACTTTTGTGACTAACAGACAATGCACAAAAGCTGCAGTGACTAACACCTCTAAGACTTTATAGTCCTAGCCCTCTTGAGAAATTTGACCCAACTGGTCTCTCAAGGAACAATTACAAATGAACTTCTAACAAAGTGTATAACGTTGCTTCTTAAAAATATTTATCACAAACGTGATTTTTACACAAGAATGTTTAAGCTCAATACAGAAAATAAACTTAACATAATAATATTTGATTTTGGCAACATAAGTTTTCTTTTAAATTATTGTTTTTACGCTTTGAATGTTTACTCTTTATAAAGCTTCTAGATAATCAATCCGTTGTGTATCTTGGAAGATGAGAAGCATAATAAATGTTGCTTGTCTGCATGTGCTTTGTTTTATCAATTAGCCTTGAACTTTTATCTACTCAAGCACTTAAGCCGTGTTAACTTTAATTAGTAGCAGTCTTGTGGACTTTGTCTTAGAAGATGACGTATTGATAAATCATGATCTTCCAAGCCTTGTTCAAAGTGTCTTCTAACAGAGGTTTCCTTGGTGCTTCTATCAAAAGTTGCATTAGCATGCTTCCTTCAGAAGTTGCTTTCAACGCGCGTGTTCAGAAGTTACATTCATCATTAGAACTTCTATTACTTATTTACTCAGCATAATTTGATATTTCTTTATTCTAGAATGCTTGAGTCAGAACATCATCTGAAATGAGAACAATACACATCAAAGTATCATATTTATTACACAAAATTTATTTCACTTGTTATCATCAAAACTCTAAGATATGATTAGAACCAAACTATGTTATAACAGTAGTACTCTACAGTATCTGTTCGCGTTAAAAAGTGACGCGCGAGGGAATCAAATCTGAATTCGGATTCTCTAGCTCGAAACGATTTACTCTTTTGATTTGTTTATAAAGATGCCGCGAGCATCAAGCTTTATTTTTTTCAACACAAGAAAAATGATCATGAAAAAGGGGAAAGCTGCAATACCCTCAATTGATATGCATTACGACTAAGCGAACTAGGCATAGCGCATTGGGAGATTAGGAAAGGGGTTTGTTATATAAAGGGAATAGATGTGGCACCCTAAATATATCTAGTTATCTATAGCTTTATATATGAATATGTTTGATATGTTTGTGTGTTTTAAGTTGCTATTTCTATTGTTGGGAAAGTTTCTCCTATGGATTTTAAGAAAGGTAGATTATGTGGGATCCTAGGTTTTGTTATTATTGTGCTCGCAAAAATCATTGGGATCTTCTGTATACATATCCCTTAATGGGAATCTGAGCATTTGTAGCTCTGATCTAAAGGGATCTATGGTTTTGTTTGGTTTGAGGGAGAAAGAAATTTGCTCGCCAAGGATGAGACCTTGTGCCTACGTATTCTCAAAAGGATGTTGAGAAAGTCAGAGCAATCGTAGTTCCCACTTATGCTAGTGGAAGCAACGGGATGTTATTAAGAGACAAAGATGAATGTCATCTTAATGAAAAATGTATCTAATCTATTTCATCACATACATTTTAAAAGGTTGATTGATTGAATCTTTCGTCGTAAGTTATAGGTGTTTTGCTTGAGTGTACAAGCGTTACCACTTACGAGTTAAGAAAGATGTTTGAAAAATGATTGAATCTTTTAATTGTAAGCATTGGGTGTTTTGCTTGAGTGTACAAGCGTTACCACTTACGATTAAGAGATGTTTTTGTTTGAAAAGAGTTTGAAAAGTTTTTGATTGTATGTGATATGATAGATGAGATACTTCTTCCATAGAGATGATAAATGTCTAAATCTTGAGGAGAAATTGATTGGATTAGGGGATGCTTTTAAGAAGCCCGGGGTCCTTGTATTGTAAGCCCAGAGAAGGAATTCGAGGGTCATCGAGGTCCTTGTATTGTAAGCCAAGAAAAGGCATTCGAGGGTTATCGAGGGTCCTTGTATGAAGCTCAAGAGGAAGCTATAGGGTATGGTTGGCTTTGGCTTTAAGAGTGGTTTCACTGGGAAACCATCCTCTTAGGATTCAAGAGTGATTTCACCGGGAAATCATCCTCTTAGGGTTCTATCCTAGCGCGGGTGATTCTTTATATTGGAAGCCCAATAGGAGGCTGTTAAGAGATTTCCTGGTCTCTTTCTTGTTTGATGCCCAAGAAAAGGCTAAGCTCAATGAGGAGTTCTTTTGAACGAAGCCCAAGAGGAGGCTAAACTCAGCAGGGGAGTGTTGTCTTATATGAAGCCTAAGCGGAGGCTACACTCAGTAAATGAGTTTTCTTATATGAAGCCTAAGAGGAGGCTAAACTCAGTAAATGAGTTTTCTTATATGAAGCCTAAGAGGAGGCTAAACTCAGATGAATGAGTTTTCTTATCGAATCTAAGAGGAGGATAAAAGGGGAACCTTATATGAAGGAAATATAAACATGTGTGTAAAACGAGCGTTCAAAGTAAGTGTAACTAGATTATTTGCAAGTTTGAAGGTGTACAAGGGAATGAATATGTACACGAAGGGGTGTTTATGTACAAGGAAATGAATATGTACATAGGAGGTTGGGACTTACACGTAAGGAGGCCCATTGGTTTTAGAGAAGTTTCACCGGGAATAATTCCTCTCTTGATCCCAATGGAATCCGCGTATAAACAAGCGGATGAAAACAAACGAACGAAGTTTGTTATACTTGAATATTTACAAAGATGTTTGTATTATGTACAAGGAAAAATTAATGTGTACATAAAAAGAATTGGGACTTACACCGTGAGGGAGGCCCATGATCAATTAAGAAATTCGAGGAAAAAACTTATTCGGTTTTATCTTCAAATCGGATCGATCATGGAAAAAAAGGTGTGTAAGTTTGATGAAAAGTTTTGAAAAGGTTTTGAAAATGATTTTAAGAAGTGAAGTATATTCACAAGAAGTTTTGAAAAGATTTGAGTTTGAAAGTTTGAAAAGAACATCTTTGAAAAGTATTAAGAATACTTAAAATGTCTTGTTTTCGACTTAATGAAAATATAATCAAAAGAAAATATTTTTGGATTTTTTTTGACATAATCATAAAATAGGTATATTAAATGACAAGTGTGCAAAAAATCATCTCAAAATGAGAAGTTTTGATTGGTTTTTGAAAGTGTTGAAGTTTGATAGAAAAAGTGAAGAAAACAAGTGGTAAAAATTTGTTTTGGTCTTAAGAAGGCTTGAACTCATGACCTTTGGTTTTGAATTGAAAATTTTTACCACTGAGCCAAGTGGTTGTCTTGTTATTTACACGTTTCCAATTAATTATATTTAAAAACAAGTCTTTGAAATGTTAAAATATATGAAGGAATGTGAAAAAAATGACAAAATGGTCTTAGGGGGATTCGACCCCTGGACCATAGGCAAGGCAAAGGAGACATGAAAAGTTGCATGTAATACATCCGTTCATATATCTCATTCCATGTTATTATATTATAAAACAAATATTTGGAAAACAAGAAAGCAGCAATGTTCTTCCTCTTCATCCAATCTTCACTCAATCATAGATTCTTCGTTTCTTGATGAAATTGAATGATGTAAACATTAAACTTGCTCGTTTTAAACCCAGGAACATGATGGTGATGATTAATTTCATTTATTTTTAGTTTAAGAGGATTAATTCTGAACATGACCAGATGAACCCTAATTCTAAGAATCAACATGAAATCGTGTATGGCTATGGAATTAAGCAATTGATTGAGGGTTAATGATCAGTGATGGTGCAGAAATAAGATGCCCAAGCCATTTTTGAACTGGAAGTTAGAAATTACAAAGTTCAAAGTATGATTAGCTTACCTCTTGACTGAAATCGAAATCCTTTTAGAGGGTTTCCAGTTGTTGTTTAATGATCACTATAGCACCACTGAACCTTATGGAAGGTGTTTGATCACTATGCTTGCTTTGAAATGGTCTGGAACTCTCTACCCAAGTCCAACTACAGATTGCTTGATGTGAAATTTGAATTTGAGGTTAGAGATGTTACAGGTTGTGGATGATGATTTGAATCACTCATATGAAGTGTATGGATGATGTTTGAATGATAAAATTACAGTTAGCACGAGCAAATTAGAAGTTTGGATGTTAAGGCATCTTTTACAAGCTTTGAAATTTTGAACAAAGATTCTGAGTTTGGGCAGTTCTTGTGTTGTTTTTAAGTTTTAGACAAGTTCTATTTAGTGTTTAGAACATGTTAGACACCTAATTTCTCTCAGATTTTGCAAGATTAGCAAATTGCAAAAATCCCTCACTTTGAACTATGAAACTTGAAACTTAAGCAAGAAAGAAAGAAAGCTTAATTTGGATAGCTTTGGTGTAGTTTGAAAATGAGGAAATGAACTCTATTTATAGGCCAAGGTTTCTGAATGATTTGGCAAAGATATCTTTGAAGGAAACTTGCAACTTGGTTAAGATGTAATAATGGAATCTTTTGCATTTAATACAAAAGTTACTTTCTTTAACCATTGTTAAGTTTTCTTCTTTGATTCAATCCACTTCTCAATCACTCAAACTGATATTTATCAGTTACAAGCTGCCTCTAAGTGATGACAAGGCTTCTAGAAGGAGAAAATGCAAAAAATGACTTATAATTTTGAGACATGTACTTGAAATTCCATGGTTTTGGAGCTCTATGTTTCAAAATCAAAAGTATAGCTAGACAAAATGGTTTTTTCAAGTTCTTGGACATTTTGGAAAGCTTGTAACAAGGACTACAACTTTCATGTTTTGAGCTTTTTCTGATTCCAAAAGGATCTATGTGAAAAATGGCCATGAAAGTAGGAAAAACCATGTTTTTTAACACTTGAAATTTTTTCTAAGTGTTAGAAATTTTTCAAATTGGACTTTTTTGTTGACTTTTTCAAATTTCTTGATTTTTTATGATCATGATGGATCATTTGAAATGTTTTGATGATTGAAAAAGTTTGTTCTTGAAAAAGTTGACCAAAAGTCAAAGTTTGACTTTTCTGAGCAGATGAATTTTTATCAGACGATTCAGAATTTGTCTGATGAAGAAACATGGACTTTGTGATGTTTTGAATCAAGAAATTAGGTCAAGATGTTGCATTGAAGATTTTAAGATCAATCTCCAAGCAAATAGATCATTCATTGATCAGAAAATCAATGATTCACTATCCTCGATAAAAACCCTAATTGGTCGATTCATGATAGATCATGAGAAAAAATTGGGAATTTGGAGATCAAATGTTGATGATTGATTTAAGATAGATCATCTGAGGTGAGTGGAAACTCAAACCCTAATTGATCATATCTTGAGCAGATGAAATTTTGAGAAACCACGATTCGACTTCTAGAAGCCCACACGATCTATTATATTCTAAAGCTGTTAGTGATGCAGTGATGCATATATGAGGTGGTATATTAGGTCCAAAATTGGGGTATGATAGATGACCCTATATAAGTTTCTTTAACTTGAGATATGAAGATGAATATCTTCGTCTCGATAGGTGTGAAGAGACTTAAATATCAGAATACGCAAATTTTGGACCGAAGATACCAAAAAATGCGAATGATGCAAAATGATTGCAAAAAGTTCACCCAAGAGATATCAAAGAATGATATGTTGGGGAAATGATTGTGAGGATGACTCAATCTGTCTAAGAAAAGAGAATCCTGTTGGTTGGGAAACAAGTAATATGTTTCACTGGGAAAATAGATTCACCATGTAAGTGAATAACTGTTTCGCTTTGGGAAACGAGGGGATTACCTTCTGTCAGCCTTGTGACAATGTTTAAGGTAATTGAAAATGATATTACCAATTATCAGCCTTGTGATAGTTTATGGTAATGAGTTCTGAAGAAATTACCAATTATAAGTGAAGTGATAACTATAACAAGGTAATTCTTTTAAGTAATTTACTGAGTATTCAGCTTTGTGAATAACAAACAATGATGGAAACAGATCTCAAATGAGAGTTTATTTTCCCAGTCATAATCTTGCCAGAGATCTCTTCTCTTGAGAAGATGAAGGCATTTTGATTGAAAAGACACAGGTTTTCCTTTAGACAGAAAGACAACTGCGGAGATTTCTTGAACTTTCATGATTGGACTTGCTAAGAAGAACAATCTTTTTATGACAAGTTTTCAAGATGAAAAGGAAATAAGCGGCTCAGATGTCGAGGCTATTGCTTATTGTTT